>OY728124.1:119865699-120465699 GCA_963277665.1 Viscum album | reverse complement strand
CATGAATGCCACCTCCATTTTATTAACGAATTGAAAGAAAGAAAGTAAATGACATATACGTATATATAATAATTAAATTATATTAATTATTTCATATATATAAAATAATATTACTAAACTTATTCTTAAAAAATTTCATGTAAGTTGTGAACAAATTCCATCACTCTGAGGGGGTGGTAGTCTATACTTCCTAAAACGAAATTATTGCATTTACAAAAAAATTTATGTATAAATATTGGTGATTAAAATAGATTAAATAAGATTAAATAAATAATAAATATAATATATAACATATATAAATATTTTTTAAATCATAATATCCACCATGAGAGGTGGTAAAGGAAAAAAAATCAATGTTTTGTGAGGTGGCAGTTCAGTATACACGTAAACAGTATGTTTGTTACCCATTGGATGAAAGTGTGTGTATGTGTAAATCATACCCTTATAATAACAACATAATAATATATTTATGATACTTTATTTTATAAATTATTTAATAAGAAGAGTTTTGGGAGTAGAGAAATAAAATAAGAGAAAAGAGTTTGAGGGAGGGCGTTACCTCTTAATCGGGTAAATCCTTTTATTTTGCACAAAAGGGATTCTATGGAATGATTTATGCCCAAATGGAGGATTAAAATATGTCTTTAGGGTTTTTTGTTAGGATATTTTATTAGATATTGGTTTAACCTATGTGATTTGATAGGTTTGAGGAAGGGGTAGAGTGCTTGCCTTTTTAAAGTGGGGGGGGGGGGTGGCAATCTTGTAAATTCCAAAAGGTGTTCAAAAATGGGAGGTCTCTGTTACATAATGTGCCAAAAAAATAGAGTAATAATTTATTAATGTTAAATTATTCTCTAACCAAATATAACCCTAATAAAAATATGTTGATTTTATTAATTTGGTTCATTAACTTCTAAGGATCCCAAATTTTATTTAGTTTGTTTTTATTAAAGAATTTAGTTTTCTATCCTAAGTAATTTAACCATTAAAACAAAAATAATGTGAGATTTATTATATAATATAGATAAAATTAATTATAAATGTGATACCAAAATTAAAAAATAAAAACCTCAAGTGTTTTTGAAATCAATTTTTAAAACAAGCACATGTGATGCACAAAACACTACTTAAACCTTGATCACTCTATAAATGTTTTTAAAATCTATGGTTCAATATGTTAATTAAAAATGACCAATTTGTACATTAATATAAAATATTTAATATTTTGTATCCATTGAAAATAACATTATAGAGTATAGTAGTTTTTTCAATTTTAAATCATTTAATCATTTATTGTAAAATAACAATAATGTCAATTTTGATATTATCAATTTAATTTTAATTATAAAATATCAAAATAAAATTTTCATTAAAATAAATTAAGTTTAAAGACGTTTAAAATGATATTTTAATCTTAAAAAATAATTAAATACAACAATTCAATCAATTCACTTTATACTATCATATATTTTAGTTAATTGTTAACTTAATAATCACTATGTTGGCGTTTCGAAATAATTTTAAGTGCCTAAATCATATATAAAAGTTGTTGATAAATTATTATGATAAAAATAACCCATTTATATTTAAAAATTATATTTATAACTAGAAATATTATTATTTTTACATATCTCAATGTTTTATAAATGTTAATAGTAAGGAAAGTTCCCTTTTTTCATTCCCTTACTCAACCATTTATATAGGGAAGTTCTATTTAATAATATCCCAATAACCTATAAAAATAAAACAAATAGGGTATACGGTCTAATTATTGGAATAAAATAGATTTTGGACATGTTTCCATGTCATTTTGGCCTTTAAGATTATGGTTTAGTCCTTAATTAAGCTTAATATCACCTCAATCGTTTTGATTAATTTTAATCACTTTGGTTGATATTTTTGGTCAAACATTAAGTTGATATTATTAGACTAAAAATATTATATTTCTTAAAATCTTTTATTTATTTATTTTTTTAAAAATTCATGTCACAATAGTGGTAAAATTATGTTTAACTCAAATCCTGCATACATGGAGAGAAAGTAGGGTTTTAAAGCCAAAACATTCAAAAGTTCAATAAGTGTTTATATCTAATTCCAATATAAAAATGACACCAATGACCTATATTGTATTAATATGTGAATAATTTATATATTTTAACATTAAAATTCATTTCAAAATATAAATTATTATTAATAATTATTTAAAAAATATATTTTTTAAATAAAATACATTATTTTTTACTATTTATCAAAAAATGATGTTTCTCGGAAAAAGCCCAACATTTTACCAGTATATAATTTAGAAATTATGAATTCAAAAATAAAGTTTATTTTATAAAATCTAATTTCTTTTATTTCATAAAATTAATGTTATTATTTTTCACAAAAGAATATAAAAAATAAGTTTCCTTATGAAAATTATATTTTTAAACATATAAAGACTTTACAAAAATGTTATATTTCAAAATCATTTTTTTATTTATATGAAACTATTATAAATATTATATTAAAATTTTTTATTTATATTTATATTACTATGTTTAATGTCTAGATTATAATTATCTTGTTTAAATAATTATAGCAATAAAACGATGTTTCCAAGAAAGTCAGTGTGGCATGTAATGCAAGTTAAGTCAGTTTTGTGTGAGAGGAATATTTGAATTAGTTTAATGAAATACATCAATTAAAATTCATTCATTAGAAAAAAGGTCTATAAAAATTGGGCGTGTTACATTTTACCCCCCTTGAAATGAATTTCTCCCTCCAAATTCGTCTTGGTTATCGAAGGTTTAATACTTTTATGTTTTTTTAATAAAAACCCACATCATAAAATTGAACACTAAAAATTCCGTTAAAAATGAAATTTGGAACCATAATGATTACCCATAGTAACATATTTATGGGTTTCCATATATTATAACATATATGGAAAGTGAAAATGTGGACATGGAAGTGAAATCTAACTATCATGTTCTGGAGGAGAGTGATAAAGAACAAGGTTAAGAGAAAGTTAACAATCACAAATCAATAAATAATTGAGGACCTAAAGGGCCTTATAATGAATTTAAAATGAAGGTACTAGGAAATTTTTTTTGGCTTGAATAACCCTTTTCCTAAATTTGAAAAAATTCCATGTAAATATATACTTTTACGATTTTATAAAAACACCACCCTTTATTGTTTTTTATCCACTTCACCTCTTCCTCTAAAATAAAAGGTGACTTTTTCAATCATGAATTATAACATATAACGAGACCCATGATATTCCAATCCATTAGTTATCATCAACATAATATAGTTTGAACATGCTATCTAATATGCATAAATCCTTATATGGAGAGATAACACTTTAATATAAATGACTTAATCTTAAAATTATTTTAAAGTGTCCATAAATAGTAAATGTTATAACCCAAAAAAAAAGATGAAAATTCTATGATTTAGAAATAAATTCATAAAATAACTTAACATTGGGCCCTAAATACCAAAAATCACCACTTGGTCATCACATTACAAACATGTGAATACCCTCATTATATATTCCCTTATTTAACATAAATCCTTTTGGAAAACACGCATGCTTCCTTATTCCAAATATTACTGGATATATTTTTCAATTCAAAGAATTTTTAAACTTCACCCTTGATGACATAGAACAATTTTTCAATAATCAATTCTAGGATAATCTATACCGTCCAATTAACATATTTATATCAAATATATCTTCATCAAAACATCATTATCTCAATGTAATGCATTAATTAAGGGTTACCTTCCCATTATAAAAATATCACATTTCCATGAAATCAATTTTCCATGTATACATCATCATTAAAAATGCCTTTTTTCAATCCTTAATTAACATGCATACTGATAATACTTATATATTTAACGATTCATATAACATAATAATTGAATTCCAAAACATAAATACATCATTCATCCAACATTATTCTTAAACTATTACTTAGGAATCACCAAATTATTCCTTAATACATATTTACTATAATATTAAATATGAATCATGTATTAGGTTCCTTGAACCTCAATCTAATCATGATTTTTATGATTAATGTAAATAAAACTAGAAGAACATAAAATACCTTTCACATGTTGTTGAGGACTCTTTATATTTATAAGTATAACCAATAGTCATTCCAACTTCTTGATTATCATTATGATTTTTTTACTTGGGAAATTGATTTCCATAATCACCATACATTATTAAAAAACCATAGATTTAGTGAATTGTTATTTTTGAATTAATTTAACCTTTTCAACATTTTTCATTTAAGGTAACATTGAAAATTGATTATTTTATCTTAAAGAACTTTTTTGTATTCAATTATAAAAAAACCATGTTAATAATGAAATATAAAACATAAATTTTATCTCTATATACACGGATCACCGAGGTTATCTTACATTACATTCTATAATGACTTTCCTCAATTGCTTTCATAACACGACAAACATAGTTTTACTAAAAAATAGTATATCATTAAAATGTTATTACTTAATATAATAAGATATAACCTACCTATTAAATTATAGGTTATTAATAGTATTAACTAATTTATGAAATTATATGGTTTACATAAATATTATATGAATTTTTACATTACCAATTAATTAGAAATGAATATTAAAACTGATTGAATATAAAATGAAATATTATTATTTTCATGGTCACAAAGATATTTTACCCTAATACATTTAATATATTATAATTAGTGAGTGATAGTAATGTTATATATATTTTATATATTAAATAAAATATTTTTTACATTCATTCTATATATTTGATAGATATAAGAAAAGAACAAAACAATGTTTATTCATAAAAACATATATTTTTAAAAATGTAGTTTTACCTCTTTTTAATGGAGAATCCATTTTCAATCCAAATTTTCAAAATTTTAATAGAAATAATATTTCAAAATAAACATTAAATTTGAAATAAAAACATATAAATTATTTTGAGGATAATTGTTTGGTATTTTTCTGTATGGTTTCTTTTTTCTAATGCATATTTAAAAATATTGAATTTTAGCTCAAAAATGCTTTTTTATCTTATTTATTTATAAGGATAAATTATTATTTAAATTATTTTAAATGTTTAATAAGATAATATTTTTATCAATTAATATAATTTTTCTCATTAAGATCAATTTCACATTGACATTGGGTATAAAAACCTAGTAAACATTTGAATGTTTTTACTTTAAAAACCACCATTATCCAGTCGACTATGAAACTAATTTTAAATTAATTTCTGCCACATATATGATTGGAATTTGTAAAAAATGGATTCCTTATTTTTAAACTTCATAATAAGATTTATAAAATGGTAATATTTATTTTTTAACAAAAATATTATTGAAATCTATTAAAATTAATTACAACGGTTAAGAGAAAAATTATGTTAATAAATTACTAAACATTAAATTTAAGGACCAATACAACCTATAAACATGCCAAAAACCCATTTTCATGGAATTAATCGCACATTAATCTTAAATATTTAGTTTTTATGATTATTTATGGATTTTATAGGTAAGAACGTGGTTAAAACTAACTTGTTTTCAAAAATGGAAAGTCTATCTTTTCACGTTCCTATAAAAGGCCACCACTCTCCCTCTACTTTCTTCCTCTCAATCCTCATAGGTTTGGACAAGATATACCCAATCCACATACCAAAATAACTCCCTTAATCTTATAATACTTCCCTAGGTATGAAGTAAATCCAATGAATCCTTTTTTCACAAACCAAAAGGAGTTACCCAACTAAGAGGTAAGTCTCTTCTCAAGCTCATTTCTTTTATTACCTATCACCACCCCATAAACTCTATTTATTAATTGATTATATAATAACAACAATATCTTAAATATAATATGATATTTTTATTCTATTTTTTTACCTACCCGTACACACACTTCAATCTAATGGGTAACAAAAATACAGTTTATGTGTATGACAAACTATCGCTTCACTAAATGATGATTGTTCATTTTTCCTTAACCGCCATTCATAGTGGATATTATGATGGAAAAAATGTTAGTATATTTGATATATTATATTAAATGTGTATTTAAGTTTATTTATTCCTTATAAAACACGTATCTTTTTTAATTTTATTTGTTGTAAATAAGATAATTTCGTTTGGGGATGTGTGGACTACCGCCCCCTCAAAGCGATTTGATTCATTCACACACAACATGGAATGTATTAATGATGGATTTAGTGAAATTATATGATATGATATAATAATCCTAATTTCATAATGATATTTATACATATATAGATACTTAAAATCCTTTTTAGGTATTTCTTTCTATATGAAAATAAAAACAGAAAGAACATTCATGCGTACGTACGACTTACCCCCTCTATGAATGGTGTATTACATTTCTTAATTACATATTATATATATTATTATAATACACATATACTGTATATAAATTAAATTTATATCATTTTTTAAATTATGGAAATCATGATATAAGTATAAGGACCAATGATATAACAAATTTAGAAACATGTGAAGAATTAAATGAATATTACCCAAAGTAAAACCTTAACGTAGGATTAGTAACGGGAGGGTAACAGAATATCATAATAAAACTATATATGTTATTATATATAATAATATGTTTCTTTAAAATATATATAATAATCTTATATTTTTTATACATGTGGTTTTTTCAATTATTAATAGAGCCAAGACACAAGGTAGGGGAGTTTCATCTCACTTTTATTACCACGAGATACATAACTTATTCACCAATAACTTATTTTGTGTGGTATGTACTTACAATTAATGAATTATATGTCTCTTATAATTATGTTAATGGGTATTTAAATATCCATTTTATGATCTTTCTTTCATGGGGTTTAAGTTACAAAAGTTACCAAATCGGTAAATAGGTTTGTCCCAATATTCCTTCTTTGAGACTCAAGTTTGGTTATGCACCTAAATTCTTTCTTGAGGTGTATATAATTACATTTTTTGTTTTATATAATGAATCTAATTCTTTTCATGAGATTTTAAGATTAATTTAATTTAAAAATCTTACATGTAGATTATTATCCCAATTAACAAATTTGTAAGAGTTTATTGAAACAATCTCATCATTTTTTCAAGATTGTTAATGATTATGCTTATTTGATGAAATATTATTGTCCACATCTCAATAACATTAATGAAGTTTATTATACTCTAGATATTAATTATATATTCATGTATTGGTACCATTACTCCACTCTTTAGTACATAAGATATTTAAGAATGTGTTTTTAAGAAAACCCAACTTTACCCTCTCTTCATTCAGAAATATGTGTTCCTTCTAAACCATGCTTTCTTAAAAGGGATTCCAAGAATATTTTACTATTAGGGTTTTTGATAATTACTTTCCAGTAAATGGGTTTTAAAACATTTTAAAAATATATTTATATGTTTTCTAATTGTTTTCAATGAAAAATATTTTCAAAATGTTTTAAATATTATTTTATAAGTTTTCATGCAAAAAAGGTTTTCAAAATGTTTTCAAGTTGATTTTATATTTTCTCAAGGGAAAAAGTTTTAAAAATGATTTATAGTCTTATTTATATGATTTTAGGGTATTTTCTATGAAAAATTATTCTTAAATTGTTTTATTTATTAAAAATCATTTTTCAAATAAGAAAGGATACTTTCCTCAAGAAGCGTTTTTAGAAAGATATTTCAAAATTATTTTCCATCTAAGATGTCATTCGTAGATATTAATCAGGAGTTTATAGGAAATTATATAAATTTTATCTTCATATTAGTTATCTAAATGGGTTATTATTGGTGTCATGGCCTCTATGAAACCAATTTATATTTCATGGGTTATATGTTTATGAGATCCATTTCTCATCCATAGGTTATATGTTTATGAAACCCATTTTTATTTCAGGGGTTATATGTTTATAAAATATATTTCTCTTTAATAGGTTATTCTTTGTTGAAATGAATATGAAACCTATATTTTCTTACACAGGTTATGGTATGATTATATGATTATGATAACCATTTCATTTCATCCGCTATGATATGATTGTTCATGATTTTCTGGCACATGTATGTATGATTTTTGGAACCAAAGTAGTTCTATGCATGAATTGGAGTATGGTTTGTGTTTGTTGTCAATCCTTAGTGGAAGTGGAGGTGCACAAAAGGAGGTTCATGTAAAGAGGAAGTGGTGCACAAAATAGGGTAGGTGTGTGCAAAAAATAGTGGTGCTGCGTGAAAAACAGCAGGTTGTGTGAAAAATAGCATGTTGTGCGAAAAACATTGGGTTGCACAGAAAACAGTGGAGTGTGCGAAAAATAGCGATGTGAATGAAATAGTGGGGGTGATTTTTCATTCAAGAGGTGTTTTAGAATCAGAATGTTTGAAAATGTCAAAGGCATGGGATTCACAAACAACATGGAGATGTGGGCGAAAAATGATTCCTGCGCAAAACATTTTGTGCGCTGAATGAGAGGTTTTTCACGCCACGATGGGTTTCACGCACAGGTTTTGGCGACGTTTATAAATAATAGGTGAACCCCCTCATTCCATAAGGTGGAAGAATTGGAGAAGATTCGAGTGCTGATGTGCATAAAAGGTTTGTGTAAAGGCAGTTGCGCGAAAAATTCCGAGTTCTGCGAAAAAGTCCGAGTTGGGTGAAAAAGGAGAGGATGTGCGTAAAAAATTGAAGGTGTGCGAAAAAGTAGAAGTTTTGCGTAAAACATGAGGTTTCACATAAAATATAATGTTGCGTGAAAAATGTGAATATTCACGTAAAAATTGAGGTGGTGCATAGAATATTCAGTTGCACGAAAAGGTGTTGTTGCGCAAAATATTTTTCGGCACGAAAAGAGAATTTTGTGCGCAAAAGTAAGGTCTTGAGTGTAAAGGGTTGGTGTTGCACACAATTTTCAGTGAAACCTGTTTGAACATTCTGTTAATCCAGTTCAGTGGTTTGGTGCGTTCAAGTGCATCATTTCCGGACTTCGATGCAAGTAGAGTTTCGTGCTAAGAAGAGGTGAAGACTTAAATGTGAATCTATTGAAGATACCTTCACGTCTATAAAATAACTGGGACTTCACCAAAGGTAGTGAGCTAGGGGGAGTCAACCAATATTACTCGAGGGACTCATTGAGCAATCCATGAACATTTTTAAAGGGAGTAAGCCTGGGAATGAGTGACTATTCTCGAACCTTTGTAATCCACAACTTGTAAAGAATAATGGAATTAGGTACGACTGGCACACTGTCAGCATATGCTCCTTGAACATAGCCCTTTGTGGTGAACCAAGTAAAATTGATGTTTCATCTCTTTTCATTTAGTTGGTTGAAAGATATAAAAAGTTCCTACTTATGTGGGAACAAGATCGACAACTTTAAAAACAAAAAGTTGACAGCCTGATTCACCCCTCCCCTATCAGGGTGTTCTAGGGTCCTTACATGATTTCATTATGATATTGGTGACACCTATATATCCCACCAAAAAATTTGGTAAATATTTATATCTCATTATATAAACATGTATATAATGATAAATTAACTCAATTCATCAAATACAGAGCTCAGATGAGAAATGAATTCGGTTCAGTATTACAGTGCTCAAACGAAGAGTGAACTTGGATCAATAATACAGACTGGAATGGGGTGTAAACCCGATTCAATAAGGGTATTTTTCCACTAATATGTCCATGGAAGTGATTCATTTACTACTATAGAAATAATTATATATTCTTATGTGTCTTCCAAAATTCAATGTTTATTCCAATGTTAGGTTTTCATAGCTTATGTTCTTTATTTACATTTGATTCTTGTCTCATGAACTTCCCTGATTTATTCCATGATTCATGTTTAGGATATTTGATATGTAGTGTATGATCATATATTTTAATAATCGTGTTATCATACCCTTTTTAATATGATTATGATTATATGCATCCCTTGTTTACCCTTATTGAGCATCTGAGATCACCCTATTTTAGGTTTCCTTCCCTAGGTTATGAAGATATATTTCTTGTATGATATTTCTAAGAAGCGTTCTAGTCAAGAAGACAATAGTTGGATATGATGTAGCTCTTTTATATACCAGTGTTTATGTTTTTGTATTTCCAAAGGCACTGGACTAGTATAATATTTGGGAATTTGTTTGTATAATGTTTTAAGTATTCCAAAAAAATTATGTAATTTTAATGTATGTCAACATTGGGTCACTATAGTTGGTATCATAGATATGGTTTATTTTAACTTTGGAAACGAGGATGAGAAAACTTTAGTGAGAACCCTAAGGACATGTATAAGGATATTTATTAGGATAAAAAATGTATAGAGAAATGTCCTGGAAGTTTGGTAAATGATAGAGTGAGTTATTTCATAGAAATACATCCAAGTCTAAATAATACAAGTGGATGTACCTCTGGAATAAATGTACCCTGGGGTAACAACTCAAAAAATATGTTTTGGGCCTTACTCTGGTTAATCTGGTACATGAAAATGGGCATTTCTACACAACTAGTATGATACTCATGGGGGATATTCTTTCGGAATTCACAAACTCTTGACAAAACATAATAAAGTATTTAAATAGAATTTGGACATGAATAACCTAGTTTAAACATTATGTCTCATATATTAAGGAATAATTCATGATTTAGACATCGTATATGTAAATATTTTTCATAACTATGTCCTTTTTTGATATGAGAAGTAATGCTGACATTATGCTTCTAGTTTTACTCAATTGAGGGAACTGAAAGTATCTATATTAAATTTGAATATGATGGATAGTCTACTAATGAGAATTCATGTGGGATGACCACTGTAGTGAAAGATGTTGTGATCATGCCTAATCGTCTTTTACGGAACAAGATTAACAATGTGTAACTTAACCAACTATTAGACTCACCAAGGTATAGAAAGAAGGGGTTCACTGAGATATTAGGTAATAGAGACCATGGAGGAAATACAATTTGGTTTGCTTTGTTTTAATAATATCGAAAGAATCACCTGAGTGAATTTCTTAGAGGAACAAGAAGATGTTTTGACAATGGAAAAGAAGGAGAAAAATCAAGTTATTTAAATGAAAAAATAATGAGTTCTATTAATGAAATGGATGAGAATATTAGCCTCCCCAATAAATTTTTGAAGGTTAAATATTTTAAGTTTCGGATAAATAGTCATTATTCAACTCATTATCCCAAGAATAATTCTCTTGAAGGGGATAAACAAGGTGTTATGATTAATCGTTATAATGATGATGATGAAGAGACTAGATATGAAATGTTAAAGGAAAGCGGTATTGTATAATTGAAAGAGGTATCTTTCCAATGAAAAAAGGATGAAGTGGAGTAATAAAGGATTTCATGTATTTGGATTCAAGAAGTTTGTAATATTAATGGTGAAATATATAAGGATTGTTATGTTTGTGGTTTTCACTTAAAATTTATAAGAACAAATTGGATGGTTATGATGGAATAGAAATGTGATATAATAGTAAGGTTATGTCCATGGAGAACATATGATTAAGGTAAAGATAATCCATAAAATGTTTCTTATGTTATTATAATGTTGTTTGTATAAAGATATGCGGGATATGAAAAAGTAAATTGGAAGGTACTAATTACCTCAGAACTAATTAGGGACTTGATGACATGAGGTTTATGTTACCATTGATGAAGTTGACAACATTTTTTGATTAATGGAATAAAAATAATATACATTGAATAAAAAATCATGCATATTTTCAATAAGGATTTACCATGATTCAGGGAATTACCATGTTTCAAGAGAATATATGTTGAGGGTATTCACATGTTTTGGAATTTGATAACCAAGAGATACTTTATGATATCTGGGGGAATCATTGTTAAGATTACTTTTTGAATTTCCTTCTAATTGTTTCGATTTTCATCTTTCAGAAGGGTTATAAGGTTAACCGATCATGAAAATATTAAGATAAAATTTGGAGGAAGTATTTAGGTAATGATATTGTATTGGAAACCTTGGTTAAAAGGATATTTATTGATTATCCTTATTTCATGGATGTCCATCTTATTTATTTTGGAAATTGTATTAGGATTGTTTTAGATAAAGACAAATTGTATATCGGGTGACAAAAAATAAATTCTGACAAGGTTGTGGGACTTAAATCCATGACCGAAGGACGTAAGGGTTTCACACCTACCATTTTCTTACACGATGTCCTGGTTAATGTGTAATTATTTTTATTGAATAATTATTAATGATGAAAAAGTAGAGTTACTTTTTTTGTATATAGATTAATGTATTAACCATATTTATTTTAAAGCATAATAAGAGAAAAATAGTTACACTTTTCATTATTTTATGGGCCTTATGATATAAAAAATGTGTATTTTATCATATCAGGAATCAAGATTAATTTCTGGATGTCCATTACATAATGTAATAGATGAATTAGAAATTGATAAAAGGAAAACTAGAGAAATATATTTTTTTATAGAAATATATCATGTAAGTATATTTCCATATATTATTGTTCAATTAAATAAATACTCAACCTTATGATAATGATCAAAAGAAAATGTGTTGTCCTAATACCTTTATTTTTTTGAAACGATGTCCTTTTAAAAATCACAGATTTATCACTTTGAGGCCCTCAAATTTTCTTTGATAATTCATTTAATTGCGATTGATGACCTCAATCACTCCCTATAAATATTTATTATTTTGTTTCATGACCAATACTCACTCCCAACCTATGTTTTCATATATGTAAGCCTTGTTATAAATTATTGTGGGTAACCGTTATGGTTCTAACATTTCTTTTTTAAGGGAAGTTTTAGTATTCATTTTTATGATGTGGGTTTATATGAATGCAATTTTCATTTATTAAACTGTTGATAACCTAGAAAAATTTTGAGGGATAAATTCATTTTATGGGGGGTATAATTTAACACCCCTAGGTTTTTAAAATTATTTTTTTAGAATTAATTTTACATTTTTAATATTTTTCATTTCACGTAACACTGAAAATAATTTATTTTATATTAAAGAACTATTTTTATATTACATTATACCCAACACCAAGTTAATTATTCACTACACACAACATAAATTTTAGCTTTCTCTACACGGAACCCCAAGGCTAGCTTTCATTACACATGATAATGTCTTTCCTCAATGGCTTGCAAAACACATAAGACCAATTATTACTAAACAATAGTATATCATTAATATTTTATTAATAAATATTATAAGATATAACCTACCTAATAAATAATAGGTTATGAATTTTATTAACTAATTTATGAAAATATAGTTTTTACACAAATATATTATGAATTTAGAAATTAAATATAAAGGGAAATATTATTATTTTTATGGTCACCAAGTTCTTTTACCCTAATAAATTAAATTAGTTATAATTAGTGAGTGATATTAATGTAATATATTTTTTATATATTCCATGAAATATTTTTGATATTCATTCAATAGATTTTATAGATAAATAATAATAATAAACTCGATTTAATGCTTAAAAACATATATTTTTATAAATATAGTTTTATCATATTTTAATGGAGCACCCATTTCAAATATTAATTTTCAAAATCTTATAGACATGATATTTTAAAATAAACTTCAAATTTTAAATCTAAACTAAAAAATTATGTTCGGATAATTTTTTCAGTATTTTTCTGTAAGGTTTCATTTTTTAATGAATAGCTAAAAATACTGAATTTCCTTTAAAAACTACTTTTTCAACTAATTTATTTATATGGATAATTTTTTTTAAAATACTTTAAAAGTTTAATTAGATACTATTTTCATAATTTAATATAATTTATGTCATTTAGATCAATTTTATGTTCAAATTGGGTGTTAAAACATAACAAGCTTTTGATTTTTTTTACTTTAAAAACTCGCATTGTCGACCCGACTATGAGATTAATTTTAAATTAATTTTAGACACTTCTATTATTATAATTTGGAGAATTTAATTTTTTATTTATAGTCACCATAATATTTATTTTCTAATTAGTTAAACATTTTTTTTACCAAAACCATTAGTGAAAGTGATTAAGATTAATTAGAACGGCTAAGTTAAATTTTTTGTTAATAAAGTACTAACCCTTAAATTCAAAATCAAAAAAAACCTATAAACTTGTATAAAACAAATTATATATCCATTATTCATCCATTAAAATTAAACTTTTTATATGTTTTGGTTTTTTATTAATTTTTTTAGTACAAATGTGGGTACACCTAACTTGTTCTAAAAATTGCCAAGTTTGTCCTTTCCCTTCTCTATAAAAGGGTACCGGCTCTCCCTCTTCTTCATGCCTCTTAAACCACATATGAGTAGAAATTATATTTCCAATACACTACCTAAAATACCTCTCTTCCTCATAGAATTATTACATTTGGAATAATGTAATCCAAGGAATCCTTTTGACACAAACCAAATGGTGTTACTCGACTAAGTGGGAACGTCTCCTCACCAGCTCCTTTATTTTATTTTCTTTCAACACCCCTAAACTATATTTAATCAATGACTCTATAAAAACCAATATATTCAATATAGTAGGATTTTGTTTTGATAATATGTATAATAAACTTACTCACACTTCTATATAATGGGAAAAAACATACTTTTTATGTGTATAGCAAACTACCACCACACTAAACAATGATTGTTCATTTTTCCTTTACCACCTCTCATGGGGTACATTATGATAGAAACTATATTTATATATTTCATAAATAATATTTATTATGTATTTATGATTTTTTAATCCTTCTAAAAAACATATCTTTTTTACTTTCCGTTTTGTGTAAACATAATAATTCTGTTTCAGGAAGTGTGAACTACCGCCCCCTCAAAGCGATGTGACTCATTCACACACAACATGGAATGCATTAAGGATTGCATTAGTGAAATAATATGATATATATGATATAATAGTGAAACTGTAATAATAATACACACACACACACATATATATTTATATACTTATATTCCATAGTATTTCTTTATTTATATATGATAATAAAAACAGAAACAACGTTCATGCATACATACGACTTACCATCTTAAAGAATGGTGTATTTCATTTCATACTTATATATTATATAGATAATTATAATAAAAATATAATTTATATAATTTATATTTTTATCATGGTTTATATTCTAGAAATAATTATATAACTATAAGGACCAAAGATATAAAAAATTAAGACACGTGAGAAGAATAAAGCGAATATTACACAAAGTGAAACATTAACATAGGATTATTGACAAGAATGTAATATAAGGTCATTATAAAACCATATATGGTATTAGATATAATAATATAGTTATGTAAAATATGAATAATAAATTTATATTATTTATAAATTTGGTTTTTATAATTACGAATAGAGTCAAGATACAAGGTAAGTGAATTTCATCTCACATTTATTACCATAAGATACATTCCTTATTCCCCATAAAATTATTTTGTGTGGTGTATGTACTTACCATTAAGGAATTATATTTATATTATACTTAATTATATGTTTATTTTCATTTCCATATTATGATGTCAATTTTATGGGGTTTAAGTTTCAAATGTTTCCAAATCGGTAAAATATTTTTGTCTCAATTTGCATTCTATGAGACTCGTGTTTGGTTATACACCTAAATTATTTTTTAGGTGTATATAATTCCATTTTCATGTTATATAATCAATATTATTATTTTCATGATATTTTAATTTTAATTTAATTTCCTTCTCTTACATGTAGAGTATGATCCCATATATCCAAGTGGTAAGAACTTATTAAAATAATCTCATCGTTTTCTTGAGATTGTTAATGATTATGATTTATTGATGAAATATTATCCATCTCTCAAAAACATTAATCAATTTTATTCTTTTCTAGATAATAATGATATATTCAATTATTTGTACTATTGTTACTCTCTTTTGTACAATTATTCATGAAATATTCATGTGTTTTTAAAGAACTATGTTTTCTAAAAAGGTTTCCAAGAATATTCTACTATTCTCAAATAATATTTAAAATTCATTTCTACCATTTTTACCAATTTTTCAAATGAATTATCATTTCTCTTTCCGAAAAATTCTTTTTTGTACACTTTTTACCATGACAGAGAAAAATTCTATTTACTTCATATGACATGTACGCATTTACCCACCATCATTTTTGTGAAGATTCATTTTCATGTTTAAATATTTAATTTTTAAGAAAGTGTATTATAAAATTTATTTTAATGAAATTGGGTTCAAAAGGTTTTCAATCTTTTTATATATGTTTTCAATGTTTTTTCAAAGAAATTGCTATTTTAATTTTTTTGAAGAATATATTATAAGTTTTTAAAGAAAACGTTTTCTAAAGTGTTTTAAATATTAATTTATATGTTTTCAAGGAAAAGGGTTTCTAATTTTGTTAATATTTTTTATATTTCTTCAAGTAAAAATATTTTCAAAAATATTTTAAATCTTATTTATATGTTTTGAAATTATTTTTTATGAAAAATATTTTCAAATGGTTTTATGTATTAAAAATAATTTTTCAAAGAAGAAAGGATATTTTCATGAAGAAACGTTTTAAATGATATTTCAAAATTATTTTTCCATCTAAGGTAACATATGTTGATGATAATCATGAATTTTTAGGAAATGATATAATGGTCCCATTCATATTATTTTTCTAAAGGGGTTATTCTTGATTTTGTGGTCTTTATGAAACATATTTCTCTTTCATGGGTTATATGTTTATGTAACCTATTTCTCTTTCATGGGTTATATGTCTATGAAACCCTCTTATCATTCAGGTGTTATATGTTTATGGAATCTATTTCTCTTTCATAGGTTTGGATTTTTATGAAGTTATTATGAAACCTGTATCTTCTACCATAGGTTTTGGTGTGACTACATTTTTATGATACCCATTTCATTTCATGGGGTATGGTATGATTGTTTATGATTTTGAGGCACATGTATGTATGATTAAATTAGTAGAAGGGTGGGGCTATATCTCCCTTAAATGAATTGGGTAAATATTTATATCTTATAAGATAGAAATAAATTGACTGAGAAATGACTTCAGTTTAGTATTACCGGGCTAGAATAAGAAATAAACTCAGTTTAGTGTTACAAGGTTAGAGTGAGGAGTGAACTCGGTTCAGTAACATAGTGTTGGAACGAGGTGTGAAACCAATTCATTAAATCACATTGTCCACTATTATGGATTCAGAAGCGATTCATTGACTACTATGGAAATAGGTATATAAGCATATATTTCTTCCTTAATTCCTTTTTTTATTCCTATATTATGAATTCATGGGTTATGTTCCTTATTTCCTTACAATTCATGTCTTATGAACTACCATGATTTATACCATAATTCAGGTTCAGGATCTTCGATATACAGGGTATGATACTCTATTTTATTGATCATATTAGAACACCCTTATGAACATGATTATGCCTACATGTCTCCTTTATTTACCCTTACTGAGCATCTGAGCCCACCCATTTTTATGTTTCTTTCCCCATGTTATGAAGATATATATCTTGTATGTTATTTCTAATAAAGGTGATAGTCATGAAGAACATAGTGGGAGATGATGTAGCTTTTTTTATACCATTTTTTATATTTCCATGTTTC
This sequence comes from Viscum album, assembly GCA_963277665.1. Lineage (NCBI taxonomy): Eukaryota > Viridiplantae > Streptophyta > Magnoliopsida > Santalales > Viscaceae > Viscum > Viscum album. Next base: position 120,448,014 of record OY728124.1, on the reverse strand, counting down.
CGAAGGCACTAGACTAGTATGGTCATTGGGTGCCTGTTTGTATAATGTTTTAAACATTATATAAAAGTCATGTAATGTTAAATGTTAACCTTATTTCTTCTTATTATCTCCATTAACTAAAAACAAAAATCATAGTTTGAGAAACATTTATTATATTGGGATACCATATAATCATGAAAATTACTTATTGGGTGCCTAAATCGTGCCTCCTATTTCATTAATATATGATAACTTTGGTATAACCTATATTATTCATAGTCATCCTCTATTTAAGTCCTTCATGACAGTTTGTAAAGAGTTTTTGAATTCCCAAATCATATCCCTTAGGAGTGTCAAACCATATGTGATGCCACACCCATTCTCATGTACCAGATTACACCGAATCAGGTATGGGACATCTTGTCGGATTTGTTACCCCTAGGTACATCTGTTCCTGATCAAAATCTACTTGTATATTCCTGATAAGGATGTATTGATATAAAACCTCTCACTCTATCCTTTTCAAAAATTTCAGGACATTATCATAAATATTGACTCATCCTTATACTTATACATAGATACATCCATATAAATATCCATAGAAATATACCTAGGGATCTCAGTAATTTATTATCAAAATTATTTCTAAATTTTAGATAAACCATTGCTTTGATACCAACTATAATTTCACGCACTTTTCAAAAATTAACAATACATCACTTTTGCAAAATACTTATACATTATACAAAAATATTCCCAAATATTGTATTAGTTTAGTGCCATAAGAAATATGGAAATGTAAAAAATAGTTCATGTGTGACCTAAATTATATCCCATAAGTTTCTATAATATTAGAAACCCTCTTATAAATATCACACATGAAATATATCTTCATAACATGGGGAAGGAAACATAAAAAGGGGTCAGATCAGATGTTTAGTAAAGTTAAATAAGCGATACATATAAGAATTAACATGAGCATAGGGGTATGAGAACATGATCATGAAAATAGAAGATCACAACCTTCATATCAAAGATCATATACATGAATCATGGAATAATTCTTAGTAGTTAATAAGAAATTAATCATAAATAAATAAAGAACATAATCCATGATATCATAATGTATAAAACATACATGGAATTATAGAAGACTCATAAGAAAATATAATGATTTCTATAGTAGTCAAGGCTTCACTTCCAAGGCCATATTTGGGGATAGATTCCTTTACAGAATCAGGATAACACCACGTTCCAACCTTGTATTACTAAACTGAGTTCACTCCTCATTACAAACCTATAATACTGAACCAATTTCATTTCCCATTCCAACCATGTAATACTAAACCAAGATTATTCCACCTTCCGGCCACGTATATACCATGAGATATAAATGTTTACCCAAATTATTGGAGGTATATATAGGTATCGCCTATCTAATAACAAAACCATATATACATGTTTATTAAAATCATAAACAATCATATCATAACCCATGATATAAAATGGGTATCATAAACATGTAATCATATCTTATCCTATGAAAAAATATAGGTTTCATAATCATCAAACAATAACCCATGAAAGGAAGCGGGTTTCAAAAGAATATGACCCATTGGAGAGAAACGAGTGTCATAATCATCATTACATCAAAACATAACCCATTTATAAAATAATATGAATTGAATCATTGGATAATTTCATATAAGGGCATGAGTAACATCAAAAGATTTCATCTAAGATGAAAAATAACATGAAATGATAATTTGAAAACATTTCTTGAGAAAATATCATTTATTCTTTGAAAATGTCTTTTCAAAATATTAAAAACATTTTAGACCCATTATATTTAAATGAAAATTTAATTCTTATTAATAAATATTTTAAAAACTTTTGGAAAACACTTTTCAATGAATATTTATAATTATAGCATGAAAAAATTCTGAAAAAAAATTCCATTAAAAATTATAAATGTAGCTTGATAGTATTTTCAAAAATACATTCATTGAAAATAATTTTGTAAACCTATACATATGTCTTGAAATTTAAAACCAATTTCCTTGAAAACATATAAAATCACATTGAAAATGATTTGAAAATTTTTTTTCTTGAAAACTTATAAATGGAACTTGGAAAAATTTTGAAAACCATTTCATTGAAAAAAGTTTTTCAAACTTATAAATAAGGTTTAAAAATAATTTAATTTTTTTCCCATCAAAATAATTTTATAAATTATAATATAATCTTGAAAACATTTTGAAAAACTTTTTAGAAAACATGGTTTTGAACGAACCCAAAGTTGTGACTAAACATAGAGGTAAAGTCAGACTCTTTTACAAAAACATTCGTAACTATATTATGTACCAAATAGTGAATAAATGGTAATAATAAACAAAGATATAATAAATAAATATAGAATAATGAAATTCACGATATTTCTTAAGATATGGATCACAATATTTCATTAATGGAAGCATAAACATATACAATATCAAAAAGTGATGAGATTTTTTTTCAATAAACTCTTACCACTTGGTAACATTAAACCATAATAACCATCTAATAAAATTAAATTAAATGATGCTTAAAATATCTGGGAAATAAAAATATTAATTTTATAACATTTCAAAGTCAGTATATAAACTTCATAAAAAATATAGGTGCATAACACCAAATGTGTCTTAATGAAGTAAAATTGAGACAAAACTATCTTATCGATTTGGTTACTATTGAACATAAAACCCATGAAAGAGATATAATTGAATGGATATGTAAATACCCATAAATTTAATAATTATAATCAAAAAATGTATCCATGGGTAGTATACACACCTCCCAAATTAAATGAGTGATGATTAAGGCATGTATCTCATAGAAATAAAAAGGTGAGATGAAATTCCCTTATGTTATGTCTTGACTCTCATCATACTCGTTCAAACCTCCAGTATAATAGATATAAATTTATTATAAATATATCAAAAAAACATATTATTATATATAATACCATATATGTTTTTATTAGGACTTTATAATACCCACTTGTTAATAATTCCATGTGAAGGTTACGCTTCAGGCAATATTCACTTTTTATCATGTGTCTTAATTTGCTACATATTTAGTACTTATACATATATCATGATTTAAATAATTTAAACTATTATATAAATATAATTTATATTTTTTATTTGTGTATTATAATAATCTATATAATATAAAAGTACAAAGTGGAAGACACCATTTATTGAGACGGTAGGCTGTATGTACGCATGAGAGATGCTTCTTTTTTATTAATGTATTGAAAGAAATAAAGTAAATGAAAAATGTGTACATAAGTATATCTTATAATTATTGTAGAATTATTATTTCATATATATATACTTTAATTTCACTAAAACCTTCCTTAATACATTCAATATAATGTGTGAACTAATCACATCGCTTTGAGGGGTGATAGTCCAAACTTCCTGAAACAGAATTATTGTTTTCCCACCATATGTAAATTATAAATATATGTGATGAAGATAAATAAATAAGCTTAAAGGAAAAATAAATATAAAATATAAAATATATAAATATATTTTCCATCTTAATGTCCACCACGAGAGGTGGTAAATGAAAAATGAACAATCATCATTTCGTTTGGAGGTATTTCGCCGTACACGTAAACAATATGTTTATTACCCATTAAATGGTGGTTTGTGTTTGTTTAGGTTGATACATTAGAATATAAACATAATTTTTTTATTTAATTTTTTTTGTTATACAGTCATGGAATAATAATAGTTAAGGGAGTGGATAAAAAAAATAAAATAAAGGAGTTTTAGGGAGGGTGTTACCTCTTAATCAGGTAAATCCTTTTGGTTTGAAGAAAATGGATTTAATTGAAGGATTTATTACCAAATGGAGTAATTAATTAACAATTTATGGTTATTGGGAAAATATTAGAGAATTTATTGGCAAACAATAAGTGGTTTGATAGGTGTGAAGAAGGGGTAGAGTTCTTCCCTTTTTATAGTGGAGGGGGAGTGACACTCTTGTAAATACCAAAAGGCGTTCAATAATGGGAGATCACCATTACCTAATTTTACTCAAAAATTAAAAATTAAAGGAAAATGTAAAATTAGGGTCTAAAAAAGCTACAAAACACCAAAATATGTTCATTTTATTAATCTGGTTTCTTAACTTCTATGATCCCCAATTTTAATATTTCAGGTTTTATTAAAACATATACTTGTATAACCTAGGTAATTTAAAATTTAAGACTAAAATAAAGTGATATTTATTATATAAAATATATCCAATTAAAAAATAATAATAATCCCATGTGGTTTGGAAATTAATTTTTAGGACAAGCGCATGTGATATGCAAAACACAACTTATACTTGTACTATGCTAACAACATTTTTACAATCTATGGGTCAATATGTAAATTATAAAATTTCAATTGGTCAATTAAAAGATCATATTTAATATTTTTAACCATTAAATATCACTTGGTATAATATACTATTTTTTTATTTTTAAATATTTTAATCATTTGTTGTAAAATTACAATATTGTCAAATTTGAAATTATTTATTTAATTTTAGTTCTGAAATATCAAAATAATAATATAATTCAAATAAAGTAAGTTTAAATATCTATAAAATGATATATTAACCTAAAAAAATAAAATACAATAATTTAATCAATTCACTTCACTTTTAACATTTATAATATTATTTATTTAAGTTAATTAATGACTAAATAATCACTACGTTGGAATTTTGTAAAACTTTTAGGTAACTAAATATATATATAAATATATATATATTATGATAAAAATAACCCATTTATATATAAAATGTAAATTTATAACCTAAAATATTATATTTTTTACACGTATCAATGTTTTATAAATGTTAAAGGAAAGAAAAGTTACCTTTTTGTATTTTTCCTTATTTAACATTTTATATGGGGAACTTCCTTTTAATAGTATACCAAGAAACCATGAAATTTAAAACAAGATAGTATATGGTCTAATTATTGGTATAAAATAGATTTATTTATAAGTTTTCATGTCATTTTGGTCATTAAGATTATAGTTTACTTAATTAAGGTTAATCTCACCTTAATCATTGTGATTAATTTAAATCACATTCACTAATATTTGTGGTCAATAATTAAGATGATATTATTTGACTAAAAATATTATACATATTAGAACCTTTTATGACCATTTTTATATTTTCTAATCATAGAAATGGGAAATTTATGATTAACACTAATCCTGGAGACGTGGCAAGAAAGCGGATTTTTAAAGTTAAAATGTTTAAAAGTTCAATAAATGTTTATATCTAATTTTAATATAGAAATTATTCAAATAACCTAAATGGGATTAATATATGGGTAATTGATCTATTTTTTACTTTAAAAATCAAATTAAAATATAAATTATTTTTAATATTTCTTTTAAAATGCAATTTTTAACTAAAATATAGTATTTTTCACTATTTAAAAAAAATAATGCTTCTCAAAAAGACCCCAAAAATTCAAACTATGATAATTTTTAAATTATTAATTAAAAATTATGTTTATTTTATCAAATTAAATTTCTATTAGTGTCTAAAATTAATTTTCTTATTTTTCACAAAAGGAAAAAAATAGTTCCTTTAAGAAAATAATATTTTTAAACATATAAAAACATTACCCAAAATTATATATTTCATTATAAATATGTTTATTTATATGTAATTTTTATATATAATATTTTAAGATTATTTATTACTATTCATATTACGATTTTAATTTCTAGGTTATAATTATATAATTTAAATAATTATAGCAATAAAATGATGTTTCGTAGAAACTCACTATTGCGTGTAACGCACGCTAAGTCAGTTCTATGTGAAAGGAATATTTGAAACAGTTTCCTGAAATATATTAATGAAAATTAATTCATTCCAAAAAAAATCCATAAAAATTGGTGTGTTACATGAACTCTATAGGTCATCAATGAAAATTGCATTAATATGAATTTCTATACTCTGTGTATTCCATGAACTTTATAATTAATAGCACCTCCTCTGATATCTCCTGAATGAGATGAGGTCTTGGAAGTGCTAACTTGAAGCACCCTGTAACACCCTGAGATGGGAGGGGTGAATCAGGGTGTCAAATTCTTTTTTTAAATTGATGGATCTTGTTCCCACGTTGGTAGGAACCTGTTAATCCTATCTGAAGAAAATGTTTAGAAAATAAACAATCACATGAAAATAAATGGAACAAAAATTTTACTTGGTTCACCACTATGGGAAACGTTTATGGAGAATGCGTCGACAATGTATCTTTTGTACAAAAAAACCCACTAATCTTCACAAGTTCTGGATTACAAGTGTTTAGCACAACCACTATGTCCCAAGAACACTAACTTTACATGGTTTTAGGTATAGGACACTGTATCCCTCAGATCACTTCTGTTTAATCCCCCTTTCTCACTTTGTTGGAAGAATATACACTTAGTTTATCTACTTGAAGGTCGCTTCATTAGTTTAGAATTAAATCACGCATCCTCAACTATAAATGGATGCTCTATTGAAGTCCCATAATAACCCAAAGATATAACTTATTTTGTTTTATAATGATATGTTATGGAACACAATTTCAAAAATTGATTTGGTCAATTTTTAGTATTCCTGGGGTGTTCCGCATACTATGTTTTGGGTATGGTGCATTGACCACATCCTCCATGTACCACTTCTATTTCTACGTACCATCCAACTCCTTGGAAAACTACAATACTCTGCATACTGCTATTACTTCAAGAAATTCTCAACTTCTCCGTGTACCACCCTACTCTATGTGTTTCCCTGCTCTGTCGCGTAATTTGAGAGCTTCCTCTATGAACTGCACTTTCTTCCGGAGATTGTTTTCATTACATGGATGGTTCAATCTGTGTACCATCTTCTACTCCACATACCACATCGAAATTTGCCATAATTTTTATGAAAATTTAATCTCTATTCTAGTCCCGTAACAAATGGTATTAATGCTCCATAAATAGGCACATAACTCTGCAAATTTCACTAATCCGATTTACCCAAATTTTCAATGTTGGAAAACTTGAAAAATGAACCCTATTTGTGTACTATTATCATCCACCATGCACCGCTCCTATTTCACAAACCACATTAGTCTCGCCAACCTCCATCATTCCACGTACCTTACATATTCATCGCATACCATAACTGTAAACCATTTTCTATAGAATTCCCTGTATCATACACTATCACCGTGTACTGTCACTGCAAACCATTTTCAACAGCATCCTGTGTACTCAATGCCTTCACCCCGTACCGTCGCTACAAACCGTTTTCAGTTATACACATTTCTACAAATACCCCTCCATGTACCGTTCCATATATATCCACGAACCATCACTAAAATCATTATTTTGAGGCCCAAAAATTTGGAAAACATAGGGGAACTACGCCACCTTCAATACTGCTTTTAACCTCAAATGTATGACCCCATTCTTTACAAACTCCCTTGTCATCCATGTGTATATTGATAACAAAAAACACACTAGACTCCAATATTATCAATGAAAAACCATGGTCCCAATATATCTCTCATACCTCAAACCCACACAGGGGTGAATATCACAACCTACTATATAAGTCCTCATCAGGATCAATTTTTATCATCACCTAAAATTTTTTATTTTAAGATAACACACCTATATGTATGTTTTTTCTCAAGAACCTCTAAAATCAAGGATGAAATATCTATGAATGTACTCTTATACATTAATTGTTTTTTGGATTACTCATATCTCTGATAGTGGAATGATATACTCAAAAGAAAGTATGAACCTAACACCCTCTATAATCCTTTCTAGAATCGAGAAATATAACATGCATCTATTTCAAATAAAACTATCTATGGGACTCTATTAATTCATATAATCTATTGAACATAAATCCACACAATAGTGTTCACTAAATAGGTCCTTCTTATAGGTAGAAAATAAGAAACCATGGTAAACCTTTCAATGATCACCCTTACCACATCATTTCCTTGAGGGGATCCCAGTAATCCAATCACAAAGTCAATCATGACGTTGTAGAATTTAAACCACAGAATGGGAAATTACATTAAAATCCATATCAATCACTGATGTTTCTCATTCACCAACTGATAGGTTGGACATTGAGTAATAAAACCAATTTTCCTCCTCTACATTCCTAACAACCAGTACTAAAATCAAATGTCGTGATACATTTTGTAAGATCAAGTTTTAAAACCCATGAAGAACAAGAGATTCATGAATCAACTCCTCACACATGTATCTAGGAACCTAGATACATTTTTGAATGTGAAGTATCTCATCATCAATGATATTCCAACTAGGTGGGGGTACCTCAACTTAGATACTCTCCCTCAGGACTAAAACCTTAGTATAAGAAAGCTATCTTGTCTTCACACTCTATAGAAGTGAATACGTCACTCCTAAAGCTATAAATATTGGTTTAACATGATTCTCTTGGAGAAATAAGTGAATCTCAAAAAATAGGGCCATCAACTACCTCTGAATATTGTCATTCTGAAATACCTATGTCTAAGTTCTCTATCTTTGAGAGTCAACCACATCATTACCTTTTACAGGAATATAATCAGTCTAAAATATGAATTACTTGAGTTATTAAACCCAACATAAATTTCTAATATTCATGTAACTCCAGTTAAACTTTTTTTTTGGTATCTTTTTTTATAATAAAAAAATTATTTTCCCAGTATATTGTGCTTCCTATAAAATCATTCATGCACAAAATATTATACCTTGATACCGTACATCAGGTAATTTCTCTCAAGTGGCCTCAATTGATGAGATTCACATTCCATGAATCAATCTCCCTCCAAATTAATGACTCATATCCTAATGTCCAAAGAATCACAACAATTAGTATGGATTCTCCCCAACTATAGAAGAATCAGGACCCGCACTAATGTTAGTGACACTTTAATCTCTTAAATTGGTTTCTAGTATGATTCTAACCATATAAATAAGTAAAAAATTCTTAATAAAGACTATAATAAGTGCATCAAGACATGATAAATCTTATATAAAGAATATATAATATCCATCCATCCCTAATAAAATATGTATATCGAAAATTTCATTAGACTTCCCCAAAGGGACAATGACTATCACCTTATCTCGGTCAATGGAAAATCCTTCCTCTGAGATTTTGTGACCCAAGAAGTGAACCTTATCAATCTATGATTGTAATTAGGAGACCTTAGCATATAATTGGTGATCTCTCAGTGTCTTAAAGATGATACCAAGATGTTTCACATGTTCATGTGTAGTATGCAAGTACGCTATGATGTATTCGAAGAAGAACAAAACAAATGAATCCCTATACAGGTGGAAAACCTAAGTCATTAGATCCATGAATACTTTTATCTCATTCATAAGATGAGATAAAATGAGAAAAAATTCATAAAATCTATATATACAATGAAATTCTATATGTGGTATATCTAGTTATGTAACACTAACCTGATAGTTGCAGGAACCCAAATAGATCTTGGGGAAAACCCTTTCCCCTCATAGTTGATCAAAGATGATTTCAATAAGTGACAGTAGATATATGTTCTTAACTACAGGCTGGTTGAAAAAAATGTAATCAATGGAATTCCTAATTTTACCAGCTACATTTTTTAGAAAAGTGTTAGTGAACCCCAGGGGGAAGTATTGGGATCTATAGAACCATTAGCTTCCATGTCCTGTAGTTTCCTCTTTAGATAGTAAAACATAGTGTTAGATATTTTTTATATAGGAATGGAAACTGGTGGTGCACCTAGAAATAGAACAGTGGACAACTCAACCTTTTTATCAGTAGGTAGTTCAGAAAATTGATTAGAGAAAACAACCCAGAAATGATCAACTATAAAGGAAAATAAGCCTTGTTTGTTCCATGATCATCCATAAAAGGCCATAAATCTAGTTTGTAACTCTTCCTAAACCATAATGCTTGGGTCCATATTTAATTTATTATAAGACTAATTCAACCTTATGATTATAACTATTTTCCTCTGATGATGCAAAGGATCCCCATCAGTGATATATATCGATATATGCATGATAAGGAAACAACCATTCCATCCTATGAATGATGTTAAATACTATCATCTTGAGGGTTTAGAGTTTCCATAATAAATGATAACTTCCCACCATGAGTGGATGCAGTTTTTTTGAAATACACATTCTGACTATACTCAAAATAGAGTATCCAGAGTCAATACTCTATAGAAATACTAAATTTCAAGCACAAGGATTTCATCAATAGTCACAAAGATAAAATAATGTGAAGTGCGTGTATCAAAAAGGGAAGATATTAAAGAAAAGTCTACCATGATCATAGTTTATACTATAGATGGATTGACACCTAGTTCCATAGGTATGGGTTGTACTACATATATCTGGCCTGATCCATAACCTTGATATATAACCTGACTACTTAGAGCATGTATATTCAAATTATGATGCATGTCTTGATTGTGGCCACTTCAACCATGTCATTCACCTTGTCCTATATTACTAGTGGTTATCCTACTTCAATCCTGGTGCAGAGCTACATAACCATATCTAGAAGGTGGATCTTGTTCATATACTCTTCCACTATAAATATATGGAATTTTCCTATAAAACCTTTGAAGATGACCCATTATGTAGTTGGTTCAATGATCAATTGGGGTTCGACCAAACTAAGGATTTTCATGATATTTACATATACACTGATGGAATATAATCGAAATAATAGCGAAGATAATATATCTTCCACTACTCTATTGACAACCCTCTAAATGACACATCCTACTACTGGTTGAACTACAACCTTGGTGTTGAACCAATATTCCCATTACCATTATCTCCCCTCAATTTGTGCTCATTGATCTGGGCATGGTTCAAAATCCCCAATGAAATATTCAATCAGAATACATTTACAGTATAACTGATTACATACCTAATCTTATCCTCAAATCAAATCTCTATAAATCTCATCACCATTGAACAAAGTTTGAAAACACTGAATTATAGTAAATCAAGCTAAATAATCCATACTGAACCGAGATCCTTGATCTAGGTGTAAATATTCCCTAGCTTAACCACCCCTCAATGTATTTGGAAATAAATTTTAATAAAATAAAGCCTATAAGTATCAATATAATATATTCTAATGATGGTCTCTCTAGGTAATAATATCCCACTAACTCCCTGAAAATCCAAGAAGAATACCAGTTGTGATCCTGAACCTCCTCTTTAGAGGTGTCTCCAGATTCTCGATGATAGAAACCATATCCTTTATCCATGTATCAACACCCTATGGCCTCCATCACCCAAAAACATTGGTGGAAGATATTTTTGAAATTTTTTTAGATTACCCCTTATAATGGTGGGTCATGGGGACCCCTGAATAAACTAAATAAGTCTTAGAAAACACTCTTGAAAATGGGTGTTTACATCCAAGCTAGGCATAACAAGAGGTTTCATATGTGGCACTATAGTAAGCTTAGGTACCACTAATTGAGGATCATGGTTGTCCCCACCTCCTAGTGCACATGCCGAGGCCATCATGGAGGAATATATCTACAAGTTCCAATCACATTCCTTAGAACATGATAAGAGATGAAAATAATCTCTCAAAAAATAAAGATAAGCATAAGGGCTCACTAACAAAAATAATAATAACCCAACTACCTAAGATATAATGTTTGGGAATTATTCAGGTTCTATTTTTAATAATATGGTTTCTATCATATGAAGTACCAAATACATATTATAGAGGAAAACCAATATATGTTCTAAATGGAATCCTCATTTGATGAAAACCAATTGAATTTAAATTTAGAACACAATAGTTCATAAGTGTTTAAATGTGTATTTTCATATATATATATATATATATCATGCTCTTATTAGATGCATAAGTCATTCCTAAGTTATAAAGTATTATACTTTATCACTTTCGTTTTTTACTACATGTAATTACAACTTATGTTTTAAGATGGTTCAATTAGGAAAATCATTATTACCAAATTATAGAGGCACACATATTCTATAAATTTTTGGTTTCATTCAAAAAATGATAACCACCAATACTTTAATCTCTTGAGACTAAGGGACCATGACTCAAACACTTTATAATTGGATAATTAAGGTGCCACTACATATCTATATGAATAAATTCTATTTAGGTTTATGTATACACTTTAATTAACCCAATTATTTTATCCATACTTGAATCATTAGCACAACTCAAAAAAACTATCAAGGCACTCAAATCATATAGCAGGCGATTCATGAAATAAGTAAACATAGCCTAGCATAACGCATAGCATGTGAATCCTTATAAAAACTTCCTTCTTTCTATACCCGGCCAATAGTAAAGATAAAATCCAAAAAAGTGATAATATCCAAAACTCATTTTCATCACTCAATAGTGAAATTCGCACTACCATAACAGGCATAATCTATTATGCCAAAATCCCTTCCAAGGCAACTTGGTATTTTCCTAGTAAGTGGGTTAGCTACTCCCATGCACAAGATCATTACCAAATTCCAATACCTTCCTGGTATCCTATATACTAACCCAATATAGTGATATAAAAAAGAAAAATAAGGATAAAATACCACATTGTGAGTTTTGGAACTCAGTTCACTCATAAGTAACCAGAACCGGTTGGCCTCATGGCCTCAATCACACCTCCATATCTACTAGAGGCTTCAGAGCAGCAGCAAGGGGCTAGGGTATGTCCTAGTGGAATTATGAAAAATGATTGGAGTGGAACAAAATGGTAATAATAAATAAAAAAATATAATAAAAATACAACAATAAATATCCAAAATAGGGGAAGAGATAAACAACCATATAATATGAATAGACTAATCAATATCAATTAGCATTGTATTCAAAATGGGTTCAATGTCATAAATCAATAAAAATGAACAGGAGTACATAGAAACATGAACATATACATACGATTATATCAATAGAAAAAATGGAAAAATATATATCTCCAATACCATCCCATGAATAAACTCAGTCTATTTCTCCAAGATATCAATCTATAAGAAAATTAATAATTTATTACTTGAAACATTCCCTTGTCCCAACATGCATCCATAATGTCAATCTGGGTACAAATCAGCAGCATGAACTGGGTGTGAGATATATATAATATGCTAACACCAACAATGTATGTATGATTCCTAGAATTTATATATAAATATAACATTTTGTAGATATATGTATATGAAGTATAATAAAATTCTTGAAATAATAATCATGTCAGCTCGAGTCCTCATGGGATGCTCAACCGATTATTCCTGATTTCGTTAAAGCTAGATGATTCTGAATGGGGGAACAATAAATGGTCAAGGTCATTGAAATATAACCAAGGTTCCCAAATATATATAATTTGGTACCCATGATTAAACTAAGGTGTTTAAGGAGTATAATATAATGGTGTGACCCAAGGTGAGACCAAGGTATCCTTAGGCATTGAAGGGAGAGATATATAATAGAAAATAACCATTCAGACTACATATAGGGGTTAAAGTATAATAAAAGAGGTTTAAATATAAAATTATATTCTAAAAGTGTATAACCTAATACATGGAATGTGTTCATAGAAAATCAGGAGCTAAGCATGATTGTATCCCAATGGAAGAAACAATGGTGCCTCCGATTTCAGGACATAATGTTAAATCCATGGATTGTATTCAAGGCATTCTAATTTCTGGATATGAATAGAGTGAATTTCTGATATTACACCAAATAATTCATGTTAAATTAAGACAAATATCGAATTCCAATGTGAGTATCTACCTTGGTAAATAGATCAATAAATAGTGGTGGTGTCCTCTGAGTGCTTAAGTTGTTCTCTTGGGAATCCAATGCTAACTCATGTTTAGGCACTCCATTAAGGAGAAAAGGTTTCGTATTTACAATAGTAACCTTTAAATTAATAAATAATCATGGACATGTAATAATAATGTTAATTAATTCATGTTAAATATCTAAAGTCATACCCTTTTTATTTATAAATGAAAAATGTTATTATAAAGTGTCATACCATTTAACATTTCATTGAAAATTAATAAGATCAAAGTGAAACATAAATTCATAGTTATAATGTATCATTTTACCTGTTTAAATTAATTAAATCCATTTGGAATGTTTTACTGACCATAAAGAAAGGTGTTCTGGTTAATTATATATAAATAGTTATATAGGCATATATATGGCGCACATAATGGGTATATCATACTAATACCATTGATGTACCATGATAACCAAGGATCTATTAGGTAATTTAGGGTTTCAAATAAAGAAAATAATTTATGAAATATAGATTTTAGAGACAAAGAGTGAGTGAAACTAGTGTGTGGAACAATGGTGAAAAACACATGTCTTGTATCAACTTCTTATTTGGGCTAGGATGAAAGAAAAAGGTGAAATAAAAAAACCTAAAAATAGTGAATATTATCTCATGTATAAATAAATACTATTATGTCAAAAACCCCCATAAATTAATGTAATACATCAAATTACATAGAATTGGATAACCAATGCATCAAACGACTATCCAATTAAATCCCAAATAAAGGATATGAATCAATGTCCTGCTAGAATCCTTAAGGACTACTAAACATGAAGGTGTGTTTTGTGTGAAATGAAGGAGGAAAATGGGTTAATAATTATATCAAATTAAGGTAAAAGGCATTGTTTTTCCCTTATTTAATGGGGTGTGTGGGATGGTCATACAATTTGTCCAAAACATGTGCCAATCATGCAGGGCCACAACTTAAGTGGAACAAACCATATAACTAGGCACACTATTTCTTAAACCATGCACATCCCATTTTGGTCCCCTCAATCATTTATCTATATTTCCTCACAAAACCATGCATCATATTATTTTGGGTAAAAGTAACCATGAACCACCTATTAAGGGGCCTCATGTCTAATCCACATAGTTTCTTCTGACCATGCACTAACCATGTGCCTCAGACTATTTGTCCAAAACCTGAAGCTCTAGGCTCCGAATAGGCCACATTAGCTCCTGAATCCGCTATGAATTATGTAATAACTATCATACAGTTAAAATTATGATTAAAAATGAAATTTAAAGGGTTCTTGCATCAATATAAATTTCATTTTTTTACACATTATTCCAACTTTATGTATTCAAAATAACAGTGAAATAGCCTATGGTTATGTTTTAATATTTCTATGATAGTATGGGTATTGGTTGCATTGTTTTTTCATCAGGATAGATACAAATGTGGTGAACTTGGTTGGGACTGATGGTTGATTATGGGGGGTTCAGTGTCTTGTTCAATTATTCATGTTGGGTTCACCATTATTGTTCTTAATAGAAACTTCTAATGGTTTCTACATCCATAACTTATTTCAGACCTACTTTCCATAGGTGGGAAACCAATTTGAGTTTCATACCCAATGGATCTTAGGGACTCACATATGTCAAGAGGATGGGTGGTAAGGCTCATCACACCCTTTTTTTGTAATTTTTTCCCACCTTTGGACTATCTTATTGATTTAAGATATTTTCATGAATCCCTCTGTAATGTCAATACATGACCGATTACCCTAAAAAATGATCAAGTGTTGAACCCTTTCAAAACAAAAGTTATAATTCATAATTATTCCATCTGTATTTTTCCATAGGTATTCATCCTTGTACCATTAATGGGTATATGTTTTGTATTTTCAATTCATATAAGGAAGAACTACCGAGTTTACTTCCATCCAGGGAGGAAATTAATATTTTCAGGAAGAGATTGAATGTTTTTGAGGCATCCTACATATCTTGCATACACCATGAATAAAAAACCACATAGTTCATTGAAATAGTGTGTTATAACATCATTTGGAAGGGAAGTATATAATCTAACATGATTACTAGGTTATTGATATTGAACCTTAGGGATGCATCCGACGTAACATTTTTAAGGTAGGAATCAGAGTCATCATAATTCATTAAATCCCATTGGGAATTTCCCTAAGATGGATTCCCTTGTATGGGGGAAGTCACATGAAGCCAATAATTTGGGATTACACACTAGGTTTTCCCTCTATGATAAGGATTTATTATGTGATTTTCATGACCATTTCCAATCACTAATCCCACGTGATCCATTCTTAGTATGAGAAATAAGTAATAGAAAGTAATCAGTCTCATGACATATGGATGCAGGACTTGTGTGATGGGATAGCATTTTGGATGTATGATATAGATATAAGGTATTATAATAGTGTTATACATATCTTTATTATTTCATGAATTAATGTTCTTTTAGTTTTTTTGGCTTCTCAATCTATCGGTGGATGAGGATGAATGATCAACACATGGGAGAGACTCGGCCCTGATTGTTGGAATGTCAAACACATGGGGGGACATATACTGAGGTGGGTGACCAATTGATATCAAGCATGAAGAAGTCATCCTACATATCTAGGTTATGATAGAAATTAGATTAAACATAGTTCAATTGAATTATTTGGGACAACACACTGATGTTTCCCCAACATCTCCACTGGATGATGTTATCATGTCTCGGGATGCCAGATCCACATGTCTAGATTCTCTTCTAAGCATGTTCTGATAATATATCTGACATGGTTTAGGATGTCTGGGATTTTCTTGGTTAAGTATTATACATGTCTAAATACAATTTTATGATAGAAATGAATTTTATGAGGGACATCTTATGATCTAACTAACATATCTGGAGGAATTTATATGATTTGGATGGCTTATCCAGAGGACATCTCCTGATGAAGGCCGACATATCTGGAGAGTGTCACATGATCTGGATGAATTTTCTGGAGGATTCCACAAGATCCATGCTAATCTATCCTATTTTCTTCATGTGACCTAACTGACACATATGGAGGATGTCTCACGATCCAGTATGAATTGCCTAGAGGGCATCGTATGATCTGGATAACTTGTCATGGTACCACCACACAACTTGGGAGACATGTCTGGATGAAATCAAAATATTTGGATGGAAATAATAAGGGACTCCAAAAGACTTGGGTGAAATTCCCATAGAGTTTGATCTAACCTACATTGAAAATTCCAAGGGACATCACATGATCCAAATAACATATCAAGGGAGCGCCACGTGATTTAAGAAACATGTCCAGGTGTTTCATTATGGTATAAGTTGGTCATTTGAAGTGCATAAGGTTTAATGAATATATCTTATAATAAGTATACCATATTTTATAGTCATTTATTCTAGCATTTATATTATACGATCCTCAGGTATTTCCCAATGTTAACCTATTTTAGGTTTCACATGACCTAGTCGACATATGGGACATCCTTCACATGACATGGCTGACATGTCATAATTCCTTCACATGATCTTTGAGTGATTACATGAAGTGAATATTCTTTTCATATGATACCTTATATCATTACCCAAATTTTTAACAGGCATAAGTCCTTGCAATCTCATGACTGGTTTCTCCAAATAGTTTTCTCAGGTGCTTCCATGTGCAATGGATCTTTGATTTGTAATTTGTGTGTGTGGGGGTGGGGGGGATTTATAGGCCTCACCACCTCCCTTTATACACCACCTTGAACATAATATATCTCGCATAATAGGGCTGGTGTCAGTCCAGCAGTTTATTGTAATGTGTGTCACTGAATATTTTTGTGAGTCATTCAAGGTGTCAAGTGATATTCAACGACCAGAAAAATATTTCTTCTTTTCAATTTTTATTTGACCTAGGTCAATCGAAGAGTTTTTCCTTGACCATGTGTAAATTTATATGATATTACAAAAGTTCAGACTAACATATCTAAGGGACCTCACATGATCATGATTCTTGTTGGAATGCCTTTACAAGATAGAATATGAATTTTATAGGGTGTTTATAGAGGAAAAGATTCTTTCCAAGGGGCCTTCATGAGATCAGAATGATATGTCTAAGGGAATTTATATAATCATGCTAACTTGTAGAGAGAATTATAACATTATAAATAGTGAATGAATGATGCATATGACCCCTCTCAGGTGAAGACAAGTGTACCATCATCTCTACAAGAATCTTATTCGTTGTCTCCATTTTATTTTCTTATTTATTTTAAAAGGGATGGAGATCTCACATGGATTCATGAGTGTTTTCAAAGAGAGTTTCTCTCCACACCTGTGATGTGTCACATGTCTAATAATGTGTCTTGTGGTGATGTGAATGCAATGTCATGGATAACCCCCTTTCTCATATATGAAGTCAGAGTGGCAGATCAAATTGGGTAGACATGTCCAATACCCTTTGCATTATAAAGGGGACATTTCAACATGATCTTGTGTGATAAGGATAACATTTGAAGAGATTTTTTGAGGTACATTGGACCATATGAGCACATTTAATGAATATAAAAAACCACAGAAACATTTCAGATTTTTTAATATTGTCATACTTTACATTATAAGGGTTTTGGATGATTATCAGGTGCTTGCCAGTTGACAAGTCGCATGACTCACAGGACCTTATATATCAACCTCCAAATGATCAATAAGTATTTTGGATTCCTTTTCATGAACAAGGATGAATGTTAATGGGATTTTGTGTGATCTACAGTAGATCATATGCTACACATGATCAGTTTTCACGACCTTTTGATGGTCATGTGATCATGTCCTTTGGGAGTACACACAATCCATGTGATTTGGACATTATATTTTTCATTTATTTATGGAGAAAATAATACCCATGATTTGTGTATTTTTCCCCTTTAGATTTTATAATGCTTGTTTAGAGGTCTTCAAAAAATTACCCCCCTTAGGAGAAACGTTTGTGGGGATAATGTATCAGTTATGAGGAATACGAATGGCCACATGATTCTTTAGGGATGCATTCAATCAGTTTCTTGGGTGAAATTGTTTTTCTAGGTGACCAATGAAATTATATATAATTTCCTATATATACGGGTAAGAGGGGAGATCATTATCCAACTACATAAACTCTCAAAATATCTTTGGATTTTTCCTCTATCATTTGATCCCTTCACAATAGTTTTTACAATAACTGATCATGAGACCTATCTGTAAGACTCATCACAGGTTATTCTTTATGATACTACTTAGTGAAAACCATTTCATGATATTTGATTTTTCTAGAAAATCCCTCATGCTAATCATGAATTAAATCTTATTAATTTCTTGATCCTCATCCTAAGTCACTGGTTATATAACTGCCTTACAGGTTTCACATGATTTGATGGCTCTATTTTAGGGTATATTGATCATTTTTCTGATCTCATGACAATGTCAGGGTCACATGATATCTAGTCTCATGGCTGATCATGCTACCACAATATTTCTTATGGGTCATGTGGACTATGATATCTCTATGGGTCATGTGGTTTGAGATAATTTTATGAGGTCAAGAGGCCATGAATCCTCTTATGGTCGATTCTATGTTCCTGATGTTAGCCAGAGGGCCATAATTTCCATGAACCATAATTCAAACCCTTGAAATCGCATGTATTATGAAAAATAATTTTTTTAGGGGCTTCTCTAATTTAAAAATCAAATTTACCCTTTATCACACTGCATTCCCCTATATGAATTTTATCTACATGATTATGTTTCCATAACTTCTCTTGAAAATAATGGTCCATATTGTTAGTTGTTAGTTCCCCAAGATTTTTCCCAAACGACAATTATTTAGGATGGTGTAATGGTTGTAGCAGGGTCCTAGGGGTCATACTATGTTTTGGAGAAATACTATCTAGGCCCAGAAGGATATTATTTCATCCACCATCCCATTTCTCAAAGCTATTTGTGAATATTTGTCTCTACTTTGAACAATTCAGTAAGTACATTAATCATTAAATGGGACATGCATCATGGTGGATATTTTTCTGATGAATATGAATTTCTATTCTAGGATAGACTGAGATATTCAAGATTTTCCATATAGCTACATGTTATCCATCTTTGTGAGGCTGTATGGATCTCACACTTCATCATTGACCATTAGTTAGATATTCCTAGAAATTAATTACCAATTATTTCCCTGGTACGAATTCATTCCATTTTTCTCACATTGAAGAAGTAATCAACCATTGGTATATTTATCAACTGGGATAGATACCCCCTTGAGGAAATGTACGATGGGTTCCTTCATACTATAGAAATCTGGGTAAAACCTATACGTATTCCAGTTTTAGCAAGGGATATTCTGAAAATTGTGAACGAAATATTAAGGATTGATCAGAACATGCACTGAATCATATCATTAAAATACCTATTCAACATTGTTCACTATCGTATTTTAGTTTTTCTGACCTCTATATGATCATGCAGTGATTCAATATTTATTTTCACCCTAACATCACTATGTTAAACTAGTTTTTTATTCTAAATTACAATTATATTTTAAAAAAATTACTTCAGTCTTGATTCAACAATTTAATGTTTTCACTGTTAAAAATAGGAAATTCATTGTTTTGATGTTTTAATTGTAGTTGGATTTGATTTGGAGGGCCCAAAATGATGTGGAAGTAAAATGGGTAAAACTATGCATGATTCTAAGCACTCCAGTGAACTCAAACACAAACTTATATTAATATGTGGATACAATTGGGCTGATATTTTGTGTACTTATCCCAAATTAAATGAGAGATAAATCTATTGAAGGAACCCAAGTGGTAAAAAAGTGAAACACTTTTTATATCAACACCGGTTGGGTTGATATTTCAAGTGGGAATCATGGGTTGATATGATTGGACAACACAAACATCATTTTTCACATTCGCATACATTATATTTCATTATTCTTTGTTGGTCCTTGTTCAATTCATGAGGTCCAAACCATGAAAACATGATTTTTGTATAAAGGGTTGGTTCCTTATGCATCTTTTTAAGAGGAAAGAGGGGAATCAATATGTTGAAAACCCTCAACTAACAAATTATATTAAACCATATGAAATTTAAATAACAATGTACTATATATGATGTTAAGTAAACATGAAATGGAAAACTTCTCTCATAATTATAAAAACCCCACCTTACATTTTGAACTATTAAACTCATTAAATTATGTTATTTTCTATAAATCGTTTTCAGAACATCCCCCTATTTTAGTAATTTTTATTTAAAATAAACAATATAAAACTTTCAATTCTCCACTGAGAGATGAACTAGGGTCTTTCCTAGACTATATAATCATCACTAATTCATAATAAATTTGATTTGTCATGAACCATTATAGCCTATTCCTCTCACACACAAGACCCTTGAGAAACCTTATCATAACGGTTCAATCAATATATACATGTTATAGCCTATGCCTCTCACACACAAGACCCTGCCCAAGAAAACTACACCACAACTAAAAAACAAATCCTTTCTATTATGATTTCTTAGGATAAATTTAGGTCATAAGATTTAGTGTCCAATGTAATTATGTTCTTAAACCATGAATCCCTCTGGTATCTCTTTAAGAAACTAGAATCCAAACCATATCTCATTCATTGGATACTCCTCCATCATGAATTTAACTTAAAAATTAGGGATAAAAAAAGATCAGAGAATGTGGTGGTTGACCATATCAATAGGATCCTACCATCCTCATACATTGATTCACCCCCTATAATATCATAAATTACAAGTTTTAAGATGAGAAATTGTACTCTGTTGGAGATGTTACTATTTATTATGCTGAAATAGTAATTTTTTTGATAGCATATTTCATTCCTATAGATTTCAATAGAAACCAAGTTGAATGTTTAAAACATGAGTCTCGTTGGTACATATGGGATAACCCCTAAATTAGTCACAAATGTATTGATATTGTCCTTAGGCATTTTATTGCCATCACCGAGTTTAAGTATTTCCATAGGTTCTTCCACAGTCCTTCTTGTGGGGGCCACTTTGGTCACCGACAGACTGCTCCAAAGGTCCTCAATTATTGCCTCTTTTGACCAAAATCATTTTAAGATACCCATAATATATGTAAATATTATTCACATTGTCAATGAATGGGGAATGTATCTAAAAGAAATGAAATTCTACAACAACCCTTTCTTTACCATGACATTTTCAATGTTTGGGGTATTGACTTTATGGGCACATTTTCTAATTCCTTTCGAAACTTTTACATTATTATGGTAGTTTGTTACGTATCAAAATGGGTAGAAACATGAACCATGAGGAAATATGATTCCAAAATAGTTGTGGAATTTTATAGAACCCAAAATTTCTATATGTTTGGATTACCTAGGTTCATCATCAATTACCAGAGTTCTCTTTTTTACAGCTAAATAATGCAATCACTTTTGCGTTGGTACGAGGTCTGAAATTAGGTGTCCAATTAATATCACCAACATACTAATGGTCTTGTTGAGGTTTCAAATAGAGAGTTAAAACAAATTATTAAAAAAATGGTTCAACCAAACATAGAATATTCAATTATTATAATTGAAGATTAATTATCGGATTTTCATACTACCATTAATAATCCCACTAGAATGTCACCTTATAGTCTTGTTATCAGAAAGAGTTGTCAACTCATTGTTGAGATAGAGTACCGAGAATACTATGCCATTAAATAATGAAATTCCAATATTTTTGGTGCAGGTGATCAAAGGAAGTGGAAAATTGTGGAGTTAAAGGAAATGCATATGGATTCATATAAGAACAGATAGATTTATAAGGACCAAACCAAGGGTTCCCACAACCGTCTCATCATTCATCATCAATTCCACATTGGGTGGAAGGTAGTCCTTTATACATAATGGATTAAGTTTAATCCTAATAATATTTGTTCCTACTATTTTAGGCCATACAGTGCTGCTAATGTTTATCCATTTGGTGTTTTTTAGGTTACAAATGAAGAAACAAAACAAATCTTCATTGTCAATGTGTAGCAGCTGAAGCACATTCACAAAGACCAAATGGATTACCTGATGGAGGAACTCCAAGTTCAAGAAGAAACCTATGAATGACACCCAGCAAGTTTTATCCTTCCTCTCCACATTCACTTTTATTATAGTGAGGACACTTTATACTATAGGTGTGGGGGGGGGATTGGTACATTCCTAGGTCAGTTATAAATTTTCATCCACTTTCTTCTTTTTCTATTTTCTTCTTGATGCATAGTATTGTCACTTACCCTTTTCCTCCTCACTTTTGTTATAGAATATTCATTTTTAATTCTTAATTAATCATGGAAAATGATGTCCACTAATTTATGAATTTTTTTGAAAATGCATGTGAAATTTCCCTAGTTCATGTTTTTTAAAAAAAAATTCTTTTTTGGAATTTGTGTTTAATCATGAATTTAAAATTGAGGTGTGATTTTTATATAATATTCGTTTCTTGTTGATGATATAAATGGGTGTATCACTTTGAAACCTTTTATAATAATGGTAACATTTTTGTTGAGTAGTTTATGGGAAAATTATACCACTTAAATTCTCTACACATTTTTTCTCCAAACCATTATGTGTGAATATTTATTACTTAATAGAAGGTATATATAAGTTAGGTTAAAGTTTCTCTACTTTCAAAAATGAATTTCCCATAAGTCTGTTACTTATCTGATATATTTCTTTACTATACCAGATTAAATTATGTGTGTGTACCTGTTATTTGACTATTGTACACCCTAAAAAATTAAAACTATAATTAAATTAAAAAAACCAAAAACAAAACAAAATTTGTGTTATGTCTTCGGAATGTCCAAAACCACTCTTCCATGACCTTTTTTTATTATTATAACCATTACAATTAGTGTCATGAGGAGATCAAAAATGATTTTAGTGATGAGTGTGAGATTTGTTCAAAGTTCATAATTTGAAAAAAACAAAAAATAATAATAAATGAGATGAGTAATGAAATGTACAAAATATGGGGATATCTGGGTTAGGAGGTTATGCTCCAACTTATGGGAATGCTTATGTAAGTGGTTCTTGAAGTTTGTTTGCAATGGATTTATGGAAGGTTCGGTGGACATAATCATTTATGCATATTTTTTTAAAATAACTTATAATTACTAGATTGAAAGTGGAAATAATGGCATGAATTAGTTATCAAACGCATATGTGGACAATTAGTGACATGGTTAACATTTGAATTATTTTTTTAGATTGGTATCATGCATCTTCGAGAATTTCATTCTGATAAAATATATGAGAAACCTTTTTCCAGTATCACTGAGAATAACTCCTTGGTTTAATTTTTTATTTTATCAAATTATTATCATGGATTAAATTTTCATTTAATGTTAAATATTCATGATGTTGGGAATATATTCATGCATAATTTTTAGAAATGTGATTTTTCCTAGTAATGAAAATGTTTTGGTGTGGGGGTGTGACTGTATAGTGATTCTCTATTCATTTTCACCATTATATCACTTTGTTAAACTGATTTTGTATTGTAAATTAAAATTATTATAAAAAATGGAACATCATGTACGATTAAATAATATAATATTTCCACTATTAAAATGAAAATTTCACTTTTTTGATGTCTTCATTGTAGTTGGAGTTAATTTGGAGGGCCCAGAATGAAGTTGATGAAAAATGGCCCAAACTACATAAGATTCCAAGAATCCTAGTAAACCTAACCAAACAATTCTACTACTATGTGCAACCTATTGGGATATGAATTTTTTTTATCCTAATTTAAGTATACTACAGCTTTTCTGAAGTAACCTAAGCCTAATGAGTCCATTAATGGAACCAACCAAAATCGATCTATCCAAGCCACCAAATCTGCATGAAGTCAAAAACTGCATATTGTGTTTCTTGTATATCTCAATATTTCAGCCTCCAAATAATTCCAAATATTATGTGGAGATAAAAAATATGTGGTGAAACAACATTTTAGTTTTCTCCAGAATGTGATAAGGCTTTCAGGATATCAAAAAGAATTGGCCAATTTTTTTACAAGATCTATGTGCCCAAAACCACCTTCGTATTTGCCTATAAATTACCCTTATGCACCCCATTTGTATGTTAGACTATATTAAAAATATCTAATATTTTGGATATGAAAGGATTTACATCGTCATCTAAGAAGTTTTTTAGTCCCTAATCCTCATAGATAGATCAAGGATAAAGGTTATGTTCTTCTCGAGCCTCTACCTCCTCTCGATGGGAAGCTAAATGGTGGACGATCTATTTGAGGAAGCTACACATACTTGGGATGGAGTTCGAACACTTTTTATGCAATCATATTTTTGTAATTTATGTGTGAAAAAATTAATTTATTTTTCATTCTTTTCATTTAATTCTTTAATTTGGTTTAATAATGTTAAACACTCTTTATCTTAACACAGACTCGGATGAGATTTCAAGTGGGAAGCTTAGGTTGATGTGATTAGAAAACACAATAATACTTTTTCACATTCACATATATTAGATTTAGTTATTCATTGATATCCCTTGTTCTATGCTTGAGGCCTAAACCTTGACAGAACAATTTTTGTGTCAAGGGTTGTTTCTTTATGAATTATTTTTAAGAGTAAGGGGGAATCAAGATGTTGACAAGATTCATCCAAAGAATTCCATTAAACCATATAAAATTTTAGGAATAATTAACAATAAGAGATGTGTAGTGAACTTGAAATTAACTCTTTATCTCATAATTATAAAAACCCCACCTTCCATTGTCAATAATTAAACTCTTTAAATTAAGTTATTTTTCTTAAAACTATTTTCAAAACCACACCCTTTTTAAGTACTTTTTATAAAAATACACACTCTAATACAATAAATTCTCCTTTAATGATATCCATGGTTCTTCCCTAGTATATATAACCATCTTTAAATCATAATCAATTTGGCATGTCATGACATCAGGTTTAGCATACAACCTCACCTTTTCCTATCCAGGTAGGTCTGCAGTAGTGTCGTCTCATATTGGGGAATCGAAGAAGTTAGGGAATAAACTGCATGGGGATATAGAGTGAGGCCAGAGATATTTTTGGTTCCATACCCAAGTGTGTTTCATGGAAATAATATTAATAGATGTATTTTCTAAGCTAGGGATGCACGCTCAGGGATCTGAGTAATCATACTGACAATGGGAGCTCAGTTTGAAGAGAGAGAACATCTCAATCTAGATGTACCAACTCTTGCATGACTTTACTAGCACGTGGGGCATATTCTGCCAGGAAAATACATTATATAATTTTTGGTAAATTCTTGTTTTTATTATAATAAATAGGCTATAATTTATGGTTCTACAAATACCAAAATGCTAAAAGTATTCGAAGCACCTTATTTAACCCCATGCTATTGGACATCTCAAGAGGATTAATCTTGAAAAACACTCATACAAGATCTCACTTTATGATGGGGTTCTCATATCCAAGATGTATGAGTTGTTTATTTGTGATAAATATACCCTTCACTAGTTTTAATTTGAATTTGGATACATCCAAAGAGTTTCTCCCTCTCCTTGGTTGGTGTGGGGTGATAATGACATCCCAGGATTATCTGCTAGTTTTGGCTGTTATTGGATCATGAGGATAACAATGCTAACATTATCCTATATCTATTACAACCCCAATCATTCTGGATTATAATTATTCTTAGTCTTGGGAGGATTCTTGTCCTGGTTGTGTGCTGAAGAAACTATTTTGTCATGTGGATAAACCATGTTCCTTAGCGACTCCATTATCCATAGAAATAATATAGCTGATTTCAAATTCGGGTGACTCATTGAAGATGTGTCCCATATTAGAATTTTATACCCAATTACTGGGATATAATTTTTTAAGGACTCTAGTACTTCATCACGAGAAATATATGACAAATATTTTTGGAGATGGTTATATGGTGATTCACTCTTTCGTCCTTAGCATCCCAATAAATATTTTCTACTTCTGGTGTATTTAATTAACCAATTGAAGAGGATTAGACATGGAATTGGATAATATAAAATAATATTCTCTCCTAGATCACTAATAAACATCTTAAAAAGTTTTTTGATCAAGAATAATTTTTTTCCTAATATTTCATGATTTCGGGGGAGGAGGATTTGACTGCCATTCATTATATGAAATCATGTGATAAATCATCATAATATGGAAAGATTTGTCTACTAATAAGAGGGTATTTTTCATTTTTATGGTACTTCCTAGTATAAACTTATGAATGAAATTTAGCATATTTTGGAACAAATCCATCAGATTTTATATATATTTATTACCCAAATAGATTTCTTGAATTCTCAGATAGAGAGACATAAGGATACAATACCTCACTGAAATTCTGATCTTTTGAATTCAACCTCTTCATTTACAACTAATCAAAAAATATTTTTAGAGATTTCTACACATATCGAGACTCTTTTCCCTCAATCAGTATTAGAAGAAGTGGGATGGGTAAAACTTCAGCACTCTATCCATACTTCTCCTCAGCCTCTTGCTAAATTATCCAATTCAGCTGATAAAATCATATTTTAGTTTCATCGTCATTTTTTTAAACCCTTATATAGGTTCTTAAATGTGTACATACATTTTTTTCATGCAATCAATGAATATATCTTCCAAAAATTATTTTTTATTATCTAATTTTTATTCATTCTTGATGTACATGATATTTTGTTTATTTGAGGTTGCACCTATTTTTTAATGATATTATCTTTCATATAAGATCATTTAAACCCAAAATTCTAAATTTTAATTTTTAAACCCTAAAAGTTTTTCCTTGATAAATTCTCATGAATTCCCAATTAAATGATATTTCTTATTGATGTATCTTCTCCCATTATCTTAATATTACCAAATTTAAAAAAGGGTGATTTGGGTTGAATATATGTCCCTGAGAGAGAATGTTCTATCTTTGGAAGAAGACATTTGAATTAGTGAGAATTGATGGTTTTTTTAGGCCACATGGTTTTCTAACAAGATTATTTTCTTTTTATTCTTATTACCCTTTTTTTTATAAGATTCATATAGATGATGACTTAGTGTGTGTAGACTTGGATTTCTCTTTTTCCACCCTCTTAATGGTTTTATACTTGACATGTTTTATGCATTTTCGATTTATAAGTGATCAATATTTCCTATCTCACACCAGATACCTATCCAAAAATTAGTAACTCAACTTTTTTCTAGGACTCCTTTATTAGGGATTCAATATGGTGATAATTATATCTATTTTGGTATTGTGAATGAGACCATTGATGTGTTTTAGTTTATGGTATTTTAGATCAGAACTTATATTGTAAAAGTTTATAGTCTTCAAACATAGGCCTTCTATTGTTGTTGTTTGGGGTCTTTTATATCAAGCCTTTTATCACTAGTAATATATCATTTGCGATGTAGTATTCTCCTTTTAGTTTCATGTATTGGGTTAAATACATCTTCTAGGAAAAATTAATTCATGGGTTATGGAAATAAATATATTGTTCAATTTAATGTATTGCTTCTATGACATGATTGTGGAATATGTGAAGATCCAAGGGATTGAATAATAATTGAGAAGGGTGGGGTGGCGGGGGGGGGGGGGTTGAATCAATTGTTAACTTTTTTAAAATATTAAAAATTTTAAAAACATAATCCATGCATCCATTTAATGTTCTTTACCTTATAAAATCTTACTAAATACTCATGCATGTAAAACTAGGGAAGAAGGTAATGAAGATGAGACCTAGAGGGTTCAGTCTCGATGTAATAACCTATGTACCTTCCATTGCCACGCCCATGGGTCTATAGAAATTCATTATAATTAATAACTAAATACAAATTGTTTCAACTCCTATTGAATACTTTATATATCTTTATAGGAATTATTATACTAACTCCAATCAGTTTATAATTCTTAACTTACAAAAACTGAACCAAAACCAATGTATAAGGACTTTGTTCAATATTCTCCAATGAATTCACTAGGTCTGATGACCCTGAGTTCTATAGTCCTCAGTCTGATGGAATCTTCCTGATAGACTCAGTGTGATTCCGCTTTTCTCTATCTATGGCTAAAGAAACAATCTACTCTATACGAAAAATTAAATCTTTACCTTACAAACCATACTCAACTACTCAGTTTGATCTTCTTCAGTCGGATCTTCCTCAACCTGAGAAACTGAAATTTCAGTTGTTCGATCTTCTGATAGGATCGCGATCAAGAAATCCAATCTAAAATAAAACATGTAGCTATATTACTTTTCTACATGTGAACAGTTGGAAAGTATATATTTTTTATGCATCTATTAATATGTGACTAAGGTAATAAATGGTGGAAAATAAAACAACATTTTATTTTCACTCAAATCCATTAAACTGAAAATTTTAGGTTCCTTTAAGCTTTTTATTTAACCACTTAAATAATTCTCGTAACTTTTAGTGTATTCAAAAAACATTTGTAATTATCTAGAACCACTCCTTCATTTCTAAACAAAATATCAGAAACTATATTTTGGAAAACACAGTTCGTGATAACTTCCTCGGCTCAATTTGTTAGAACTTCCTCTAGTTTTTTTGATTGACTTTGTTCCTTAGCTCAAACCATTGGATCTTCTTCAGCTCAGTCCGATGGAAAATCCTTAGCTCAGTCTAATTAGATCTTATTCATCTCAGTTGTATGAAACTTCATCACATCAGTCTATTTTAAAATCCTCAACTCAATCCAATGGAATCCCATTGGCTCTGTCTATAAGAACTACCTCAACTGATTTTGGTGGAATATTCTTGGCTCAGTCCAATGGAACTTCATCAGCTCAATCCTTTGGAACTTATTCGACTCAATCTGATTGAACTTCCATCGCTCATTCTATTGTAACTTCCTCATCTCAGTTTGTTGGAACATCTAAATCATAGTTCAATTGAACTTTATCAGTTCAGTCCATTGGACCATTATCAACTCAATCTGATAGAACTTCCTCATCTTATTCCATTAGAACTTCCTGAGCTTTTTCTGATGGAACTTCCTCATCTTAGTTCGATGTAAATTCCTCATCTTATTCCATTGTAACTTCCTCAACTCATCCTGATTGGATTTCTTTCAGAAACTAAACCTATTTTATAAGAATCAATATTCTTTTTACGTACATGTGTCTAAAAATCCTTCTAACCTATGCATGTATCTTGTTTTTGTTATGATATTTTAGTGAATTTAAAGAAAATCAAAGCATCATTATATTTATTTTATAATATTTAAAACATACCAACTTTCATAACTCTATAAAATTAAAAAATTCATCTTTCTCAACAACACAACATCTTCTAACATTCTAAAAAATACATTTCCCAAAATATATTCATCTTCATACTGATGGATAATCTAAAAAACAATTTTTCAAAATATCATCATCTCATATTTCTAAGAAAAAATGATCTAGTAAGTTTGATTTCAAAGATCTATGTTCGGTCACAATAACATTTCAAAGAACTATCTTCAATACGATTCACATCTACATCTCAAAAAAATACAAGTTATAAATATTAAAAAACACCTCTTTTACCTAATTTGAAAAAACAATCTGTTACAAAAATATTATTTTTTAACCAATACAAACCATTTTAAATGAAAAAACATCACACAGGATATTCAATTTACCACTTTGGATTTATTGAAAACTTTTGTTAACAACTCTTTAAAAATACTATTTTTCATACTCTTTGATTTTTTTATAAATCATGTTTTTATCTTTTATTAAAACATTTTTTTTTCTCAAAAGAGAGTGTATTGACAAAAATCTAAAAGATAAAGTAATATTTTTAATGGAATTCCATCCCTTGGTGATATGAACATTTTGTGTCCAAGTTAAGACAATTTATTCCATGATTAATATTTTTCCCTCACTTTTCATTTTCTATCCCCCATTTTATGATAACCAAAACATCATATTTGTTTAAGAAGAAAAAAATACCTTCTTTTCCTTATAGGGAAATGTTGTACATTTCCCCCATTTTCAATATAATCCAATGCATAATAGGGGACTTCCTTATGAGTTTTATGGATTTTTGGTGTAGGATGAACATATAGATGCATCCTCAATTCCACAAATAAATCAATGGGAATTTTTTTTGTTAAAACATTAATTTTTTTACTTCATTGAGATATATTCTAGAAAGAACATATCCATAAACCACTATAAATTTTATAAAGAGAATCTTAAATCTATGTGTTTGTATATTGAATATTGGACATGATTTTTTGAAAAATACATTGCACAAGGATTATCACAATGAGTCATCAATAATTTATAAAATTTACATTTCACATTTAGTAGCTAAACTTTCATCCAAAACATTTTAGTACAAGAATAAATAACTACAACATATTTTGATTCCATCGTACTCAAAATTACTGAACTATGTTTCTTATTATTCAAACACACACAATATTATCCAAATAAAAATGTTCCTCATGAAGTGGATTTTTTGTCATTACAATATATAGACCAATAAGGATTAATATAACTATAAAAGTTCATTTCACAACTAATTTTCTATAAAATACCATATGAAGTTATTCCTCTAATTTATATTATAATTCTCTTTTCTACCAATATATGGGACAATTTTAGATCACACCGATATTTTCCTCACAAAGTTATCCCATAAACAATATCGGGTCTCAAAGTAGTTAGATAAATTAGACTTCCAATCAATTTTCAAAAATATTATGGATTCAAACTCTTAACAGCTTCATCATTACTCGTCTTTATTCTAGTTGAAATAGGAGAATAAAAATCTCTCGGTTCTTCCAAACAATTTTTTTTTCAATTCTATGGAATATGTTTAATTCTATATGGAAATGCATTTTTCTATTTGTTCAACTTGTAAAACAAAGAATAATGATAATTTTCAAATAATTAACATCTCAAATTTCATCAAAAAATGGTTTAAAAATAGATTATCTATCCCTAGAAAAAATAATATAATCTATATAAATAATTACAATCAATGTTCTAGAGTTAACTTCTTTCACATAAAGGTTTCTATCAAAATTTCCTTTATAAAAATTCAACATTCTTGAACAATTTTCATGTTTATAATACCATGAACATGGGGCTTATTTCATCCCATACAAAGATTTCGTGATATTATAGACTTTTATTATATCTTCATCAGGAAAAAATCCACAACGTAAATCAATGTAAACTTCTTCTTCAATATCACCATTTTGAATAGAGGAATTTTCATCCATCTAATAAAAATCTAAAATATGTTGTGCATAAACTAATAGAAACATTATAATTTTTTTCTAATCATGAAACTGGGAGAAAAGTTTCTTCAAAATCATCACCTTCCAAAAGTGTATAACATTTGAAAACATGTCTTTGTTTTTTTCTTGAAACTTCTCCCTATTCAATAAACTTGTTTTTGTACAACCATTTTAGCCCAATAAAGAACATTATTTGTTTAAAATAGAATAATTTCCCAATTGTTTCTTTTTTTTAATCTGATATAGCTCTTCATTCATCACATCAATCCATTATTTGTATACTACTAATTCGGAAACTGATTCTAGTTCAATTTTTGAATTGATGGAGGTCAAATTTTCTAATATAATCTTTTTTTCTTATATTAACTAGAGAAATTTTATTCACATTAATATTTTCATTTTTAACATGCTTTAGTAAATATGGATATTTCAAAAAATTTATTCTGACTTCACCTATCTCATCACATGATTCTTATGAATCACGATGAGTCTATTTTAACTCACTATTACTTCTATTAGAAATCTTGATTTTTTCTTCCTCGATATTATCAACAAATTTTTTTAAGGAGATTGTATTTTTAGTAAATATTTCATAATATGTGTCCAAATATTTTTATAAAAATATATTCTAACATTTTTAAATTCCTCTATTGAGTTGATATCCTATGAGAATACTTTCTTTACCTTTCCATTAAAATATTCCAATATTTGAATTTTTTATTTTTAATAAACATGGAATTCTAAAAAACTATAGTACATAAATGAATGTTTTAAATTATACTAAATTTAATAAGATTTTATGTTATATTCTTTCTTAAAAAATCTATTTTTTTTATTCACAACAGTACTAAAAAATTCCCTCTTGTAGAACATTTCATATTTGTATTCTGGTAACATGATTCTTCCCATTTCAACAAAAATTATATTCTTATTTTATCTTACTCTATTTATTTTGTGTTTATAGATAATTATATTTATTTTTTATTCTATTATTGATTAGAAAATATTCAAAGGAATTAGAGGTAAATTGTTTTCCACTATATGTTCTCAACTTCTTTATAGAAATCACCATTTCTCTCTCAACTTCATTTTTGAATTTTTTTGACATTTCTAATTCCTCTAACATGTAATTCATAAACATGATGTCATAAATCCCAGTGAAATCATAAATGGAATTATTAAAGTAAAAAAAATCCCCTTTTGTTTATTAATGTATCATCGGCCCACATAAATTGAAATTAATATGTTCAAGTTTCCTAGTATACTGATTCTCAACATTCATATAACTTTTATTACTCATTTTCCATTTCTAACATGTTATGTAATAATCGTGTTATCTTATTTTTAATTTTGAATTTTTTTTCATAATATCAACATTAGAATTATTTTTCATATTTTCCTCTCATATATTCCCATGTATCTGGTGAAAAAACATTTTTTCATCTTCAAAACTCAAGTAACTTGAGTTGTAATGTTATGAAATATAAAATAGATTTCCACTAATTTTCTATCCTCTTGGTAAAATTTTTCCTCTTCAGCACTTTTGAGGATACACAAATATTTTCTGAAAATCACATGTTAATCATCACCACAATGTTCACTTACCCAAAATAGATTATGTTTTATCCCATAAAAAACTATAAATATTTTAAATTTTAACCTCTTTTATTAAATATTATCCTTTATAATACATATAGTTTTTAAGGAACAAACATTCTCAAAGGTAACAGCTCCACCCTCAATATTTTCAACACTATTCAATATTTTCAAATATCCTATCATGTGTAATGAACAACCACTATTATATATCTATGTTTTGTTCTTTTTATGTGCTTTCAAAGCTTTATCAACAATAAAGGATCATTCCTCAAATTTCTTCTTTCCAAATCCCAACTCTTTTCTACAATAAGAAACCTATTTCGGAATGAGTTTTATACATTTTTCAGCATGATGACCATCAAGGTTACATATTACACATAAATCTTCCAAAAATTAATTTTTTTTTTCTGTTAGATGCTTTCTATCATACTAATTTTTTTACTTTTACAACTTTTTGAGTTTTAGGAAAATTATTCATTATTCTTCCACCATTTCATCAACTCTATACCAACCTTCTTCTGAAAAGTGAAAAGTTAGGCCCAAAATTTTATTCTATATGTGTATAGATTCCACAACACCAAAAAATATATCAAATATAAATTTTATATTGAAGTAATATCATTCTCTATTAAAATATTGTTGAGGTTTATAACTACCCTCTATTATAGCATACTCCACGAATGGATTATCTTTCATAATAAGTTTGTTTTAAAGAAATTAGAAGTTATAGGTTTCTAACATCCCATCTTATCCCTTGATTTACAACCACCATTTTTCTCCCCTGAAATGTCTGAAAAATAATATGAAACATTATTTTTTTTGGGATAGGATTTCCCCTGATTCTTGATTTATGATTTCTTAGAAACTTTAGAAGTATCATATTTTAATTCTAAAGGAATTTTGAAGTTTTAATCAATCTTTAATAAATTATTTTTGGACTCAAAAAATATTGATAGAGACTTGTTAACTTCCTCTTAATTAGATACCAAATTATTATTGGGATTTCTAACCATTTACCTCTTCAGCAATTCTATGTTTTTAACTTATGATCACCTGTATTTATTCTTCTTCTTTAATGACAACATATTTTTCACATTCATTTACTTTTCCACTATCTTTATTTATCATTATGATTTTTTATTTATAGATCTATTTTACTCAAGATATGAAACATGTTCATTTATAAGAAAATACTCTTGGTAATATTATTTAGCTCCTTTTTCACTATTATTGGAGTATTCTGTTTTCACAAAATATTGAAATTAATGTTCTACCTTTTATGAACCTTCACCTTCTAAATAATTATTTTAATTTAAGTCTGATTCATATTTCTTACTAAATATACATATATTTTTCCAAATAAAATTATTATTATATTTTTTGGATGATTTTTATTCTTTATATCTTTTCATCCACTTCTTCCGTAGAAGGTTTTCATCAAAACCATCTTGATATTCTCTAAATTTATTCTTAGGTAAATTCATATAAAGGTGATCAATTCCACCATACATGAAAAATTTGAGAGGATTTTCTCCTCCATACTTTCCTCTTCCACTTCAATAACACTTGGAAATAATATAGATGCTTTTACCATTCAACTCATAATACTATTTATCTTCATAATAACAAGAATATATATCTTCAAAAATATTGAATATTCATCTTTATCATAGTTTCAAAATCCATTTCACCTTTCATATTCTCTTTGAACACTGAGGATTTTATTATTTCATAAGAAACAATAATGTTATTCCATTCATCAAGAGATAAATAAACTTTTTCTTTTAAATATGAAAATATATAATCAAACCTATTCAGAAAATTTCTCATGATTTTAAACACATTTTTAGAATTTTCCAAGACATGTCTGAATAATTTAAGGTTGAAATCTACATTATTTACTTATTTGAAGTATTTTTCATTTGTTTTTTCATATCTCATTCTTATATCTTCAATATTACTACACTGAATTTTACGCTTTTCTTCCTTCATATTAGTATTCTATTTTAAAATACATTCCTTATTATCCTACGTACACTTTTATGTTGTTAGTACAATCAAATTTATATAAAAATTATTTGATAGAGACATAAGGATAAAATTTATATCTTTTTGAAAAACTTAGAAATTGATATTTTCATTATATGTCATAGGATAATATTTCTCACTAGGTGGAAAACTAATTGTAGCAGCATCAACAACATCTAGGAAAAGAGGTAAGAGATCTGGAATCATCATATTTTTCAACCATAATAATTTTCTCCATCAAATGTAGGAATTACTCTATTGTTGAATGGATTTAATTTACGTAGGATAAGGAATCAATAGGGTAACCTTGATCTCTGATACCAATTTAATAACCAAAAGGAATGATTAAGAACTAAGAAGGGATGGGGGTTTAATTAGTTGTTAAATTTTTATAAGATTCATAATTTTTGAAACATAACCCCTAAAACCTATTAATGTTTATTACTACATCTTATATTAGTAAATACTCATGCATGTACAAGTTGGAAAGAAAACAAGGATGATGATAGTTACGAGGTTTAGGGTCAATGTGAGAACCTTCATCCTTTCAATAACCACTTCCACGGGTCTATAGAAATTCACTATAATGAATAAGTAATTACGAATTGTGTCAAATAATCTTAAACACCTTTTATATACTGATATGATTGATTATACTAACATTAATAAGTTTATAATTTTTTTCATACAAAAATATGTATAAAAAAATTATAAAGTATGTGTTCAATATTCTCCACCAAAGTCACTCAGTCCAATGTCCCTGAGTCTAATGGCCAGTAGTCTGATTGAATCACTCAGATTCCCCTTTTCTCAACCTTCAACTGATGAGACATTATGTTCTATAAAAATAATTCTTCTATACAAACCCTACTCAACTAATCAGACAAATATTCCTCAACCTAATATTCCACAATCTATAAAAGATAACTTTTTTTGCATGATCTTCATATGATATGTCAGTTTAGAAATCCTCTATAACACAAACTCAGTAGCACCAAACCTTCTCAATGATGTGAATAGTTTAAAACTTTGTATGTTTGTTACATCTATTTATAAGAGACCCACGAAGGTAACGGCTGGAAAACCGAAAACCTTTCCCACTCACCATAATTAATAAAGCACCAAATTACATGTTCATTTGAGGATCATCATTGACCACATAAAACATTCTCATATATTTTGGAATATTCTCAAAAAATCTTGAATTCTTGAGAACAATTTCCCAAATTTTTAATAAATGATTTGAAACTATAGTTTGTAAAAATCAGTCTATTAGAACCTTCTTAGAATAGTCATTTAGAACTTCCTCAGGTCAGTTTGATTGAATTTATTCATCAACTGAGCCAAATTGAACATCCATATCTTAGTTCAGTGGATATTCATTAGGTTATCTCAATTGAATTTATTCATATGCTCATTTAGATGGAACATCCTTAGATCAGTCCATTAGAACATCCTCAGCACAGTCTGTTGGAAAGTCCTCATCTCAGTTCATTATAACTTCCTTAACTCGTTCTTATGTAACTTCATCAACTCAGTACATTGGAACATCATTATCTTAGTTTTATGGAATTACTCATCTCGATCTGATGGGAATTTCTCATCTCAGTCAATTGGATCATCCTTAGATCAGTCTAATGAAGGTTCCTCAACTTATTCTATTCGAACTTCTTCAACCCAATTATTTCCTCTGGATTTGGGAATGGCCTTGTTGATTGAAGGTTCAAACATTCCAATAAGTTTCTAATGGGTCTGTTCATAGAACTAGAAACATCCGATGATTCTATATCCATTTGTACCTACTTTCCAAAGGTAGGTGCTCATTAGTTTTGTACTGATGAGCCTTAGGAATTTTCATTGGTTGAGAGGATGGGAGGTCGGACTCATCACACCTTTTTGAGGGGGATTATTGTCTACTCCGAGACTCTCTTTATATATTTATGTTATGTTTGTGAATCATTATTACATTACCAAGTATAAAATGAGCTTTTCTTTAAATCTGACAATCAATGATTTATATGCAAGAAATTTAGAGAATCTTTTATATGTATTCGAGGTTCTTCATCGATAGAGAATCATCTGTATTTGTTAGATATTCTTAGTCAATGGTATCCTTCAATACATAAAATTCTCTTGGTCATCGTTATAACCATACTGGTATTAAGTCCACTCAGTGGGGGACTTGAAGTTTATTGTCATTCAGAAGGACATGGATTAATTCAGAGTTGGGATCGTACCCGCTGATGGGCTACCTACGTATCCTTTGTTTTGGAAAAGGAATCAGAACCCACATAGTTCGAGTAAGGGAGTATGATGTTTATGCATGATTTATGGATCATTTCATGATTAATTTTACACTCTAAGCTAACATGAGTCATGCTCGGTGTGAGAAACAAGAGGTATTGGTGAAACCATAAAATTGTGCCACGAAAGATGCAATGATGTGGGGCTTATGTATGTACGAATACCCAAAATAGATGAGGATTGAGATTTACTTCAGGGAAGAAATCTTGGAGAAAGGTCCATAAAGGTGTATGTACTTCATGGAGATTTGGGTACTCTAATCTTGGGGCTTACTCCTAAGGAAGATGCCCAAATTAGGAGGGGACTCATGATTGGGTTTTACTCCTGAGAAGGAAGCCCAAATAAAAAGTAAATTAATAATAGTTAAGAGAAATTAAGTCTAGGTCTTACTCCTGAGAAGAAGGCCCATGTTAAATGGAATTGAAAATTAAGGGACTTGGGGCTTACTCCTAAGGGGGATGCCCATATTTGAGACTGGGGCTTACTCCTAAAAAGGAAACCCAGGTTAAGGGAATTAAGGTTTGGGGGTTACTCCTGAGGAGAATGCCCAAATTTGGGAAATTATGACTGCTGCTTACTCCAGAAAAGGAGGCCCAGGTTAAGGGAATTATGACTGTGGCTTACTCCTAAGGATGATGCCCAAATTAAATGAGAATTTGGACTGGGGCTTATTCCTGAAAAGGAGGCCCAAATTAAGGATTCTATCATCTTAAAGGACGAGGTTGAATGAATGAAATCTCTAACTTTAGTGATATAAATATGTGTAAATCACTAGGTTTTGAGAGATGTTCCACGGAATTCCTTTCGGATAAAGAAGTCAATCAAGAAAACTTTCCATAAATGGATTTGAAGAGTGTCTTGAAGACTGAATCTTGAATAGGAGAGGTGGGATGGCATAAGTGGGGTTAAATGGGCAGGAAGGGAACCCAAAAGATAGAAGGACACGCAAGTCCTGGTGGGCGCGTAGGTACTGCGTGGGCGTACAAGTCCTGGTCGTGCAGGTATACCTGCACGACACATGGGTACTTGCACAATTGTTAACTAGTAGGGTAATACATGGGCGATCCTTGACATAAGCCTTTAGAATTATCCCGAGGTACTTCCAGAATATTGACGTGCAAGTTTCAATGATTAGGTAAGGAGGCCCAAAAGTGTGTCCATTTCCCTTAAGGGTAAAACAATTAGGTGTGCAAGTGTTAGTGAATTATAGCACTTAGACCTTATTCCTCTTGTTTAGACCTTCCATTCTAGGTAAAGAATTACCTTAGAAGTGTTCGGACGACTTGAAGAAGAGTCT
The DNA here is from genome assembly GCA_963277665.1 of Viscum album. NCBI lineage: Eukaryota > Viridiplantae > Streptophyta > Magnoliopsida > Santalales > Viscaceae > Viscum > Viscum album. Next base: position 120,408,580 of record OY728124.1, on the reverse strand, counting down.
TGGGCGTTCATAGCTCTGTATCTGAATTCTGGAAAAAATTCCTCCTGAAATGGGGGGCCAACCGGGGATATTTATAGGCTGGAGAAGACCTGGGCATCTTTCAAAAGAGGGCGCACAATTCACTTGCACGACCATTAGGCGGCGCGCAAGTGTACTTGCACGATAGTGAGGGAACTTGCGCGAACCAAAGGTATATGACTCCTTTTTCATTCCTTTGTCGATTTTTTAATGTTTTCTTAAAAGGATGAATCCATTTGTGCTAAGTCAATTACCTTTCCATTCCTTTAGACAATGTGACGAAAAGGAGCGTCAACACCAATCTGATAACTTCTTCAACTCATTATGTTGGAACTTCTACAACTCAGTCTATTGTAACATCCTCAAACCAGTAAGGTTGAATATCCTCATCTCAGTTCATTGGAACATCCTCCTCCGAATCCCATGAAACTACCTAAACTCAGTATGCTGGAACATCCTCATCTCATTATAATATAACTTCCCCAGATCGACCCAATGTAAATTCCACATCTAAGTCTGTTTAAACTTCCTCAGCTCAGTTCGATTTACTTTCATCAAAAAACAGAATCCAGTGTATAGGCATCAACATACTTCTAATGTAAAAGTTTTTGTAACTCCTTCTTCTAACTTTTTCATGTATTCTGACTTCTTCATGATATTTTATATAATTCAAAGAAGAAAATAGAAACATATAATTTATTTTTGAATGTTTAAAACATCCCAACATCCTTAACACTATAACATTAAAAAATTATTCTTTCTCAACAACTCATAAAACTTTTTACTTTCTAACAAGAACATTGACAAAATATATTCAACTTTATACAGTTGGATCATACAGAAAACACTTTTTCAAAACATCGACCTCTAAGTTTTCTTGAAAATATTATTATAATAGTTTAATTATCAAGCTCTACATCTGATCACCAAATGTTTTCAAAGATATTTCTTTATTTTGATTCACATATACTTCACAACACAATCAAATTATACACTTTCAATGACACATATTTCACCAGCTATACCAAAACATTCTATTACAAAAATATTTTTTGTCAAAAAAATATTCTCAAAGAAAAACACCATAAAAGATCATCAATATAGAAATAGAAAGACAGACAAGGGATGACCCAAAACACCCTAAGGTGCTGAGTTCCACAATGGTGTAACCAAAGTTTATTAGGATTAGAGTTAGTTTCCTTGAAGTTGGAGATACCTATGTTTGGTAGGTTATGTCCCTTATGTATATCGATAAAGGTCAAATAGAGGTGTCCCCAATCCTTTACAAGGCTCATTAATGTTTTTTGAGGTTGTATCGATAGTTGGTAAAATATTTGAGAAGTTAAATCCACTAAGATATTCATAAATTGGCTTTTTAAATCATTTATTTGAACCATGAACCAATGAATCATGAAATGTGGAAAAAATAGAGGGGGACCCCCAAAACACCAATGTTTATGAGTTCCACCACAATGTCACCAGGGCTCGTGAGGATTGCATTTCATTTCTTATAAGGAGGATATTCCTCACTTGTTTTGTTAAACTAATTTATGCGTGAGTCCATAGAGATTAAATGCATGGTCATGTAATGTTTATCCCCACTCTTTTTTGAGGGCCATATAATATTTACAAGACTAAAAAATCTTTTCAACGAAGTGGGGTTTGGAGAAAATGACTATCCTGGAAGGGTGATGGCACCTTATGGAAGTTTATATTTTAGTTTGAGATGTTTATGACCAATGGTATATTTCTTCAAGTCATAGGGTTTGGTTCGTCCAGATGTTCATAAATGGAGTGTCACATCCCTACTTTGATAAATGGTACAATACATTGAAATGTATCATCAAGGATGTCTAATATGCTTGAATAGTCTAGTTACCGTGATTGAAAATATTTTTCCAAAGTTCTCGGGTCATGAAGACATTATGGGATGATCATGATAGGGATGGACCAGAACATCCTTAGGTGGTAAGTAATTCCATGGTGATGATGGGAACACAAGAATAATAAATCCCTTCATATAGGGCCAAGATATCTCTAGTTTCTAGGTCTATGCCCTAAAGAATCAATTTTAAGGTCAAGTAGAGAGATCAATTTTTATTTCCATGGTACATGGATGATTTGTGGAGATCCAATGTGATCAAATCATAAAGTGTGATTTATGGAAAATTTATGATTCATAAAGGGTTGGATCACCCTAAACTTATTGTCATCACCTAGTGAACATGTTATCATAGAGAGGAGGTATGACAAACCCATAATATAACATCTTTATAGACTTGGAGGTCTAGAAATCATGGATAAACTATTACTAGGTTTATAGAGTAGGACCCATGATCTTTACAGCTTATTTATTATGATCTAATATTTTCCTAAACTCAAGAGATGGTGAGTTTAGAGAGTGGGGACTAGACTTTTTCAGAGGCCACCCTGTTTGGGTTTTCATATTAACATTTTTTATGTCTCTTTTACTATCATTTCAGGGTATCAAAATCATGACCAACGAAAGGAATGAATTTAATGTTATGTATCTTTGACCAAATCATATGTAATTTTATGTTCATGATGCATACAGACCATATATGAGGGGAATGTTACACAATAGCCTTATTAGGATACCCAAGGTCAAAATTACTCCAACATCTTTTTGTGTTGGAGATGAGAATGTAGTAAATTATGGACTGAGGCTCTTATCTCATGAGTAATGATAAGGGACTATCATGCTAGAGAGGGTTAAGAACACCCCTAGGTGATAAGTTATGTAATGGTGAAGTGAGGATCACAATGATTATAAAGACCATCCTATAAGGCCAACATGTATCTAGTTGTTAAGACTAGAATCTTATTCATTGCTAGAATTTTCAAATAGAGAGATCATGTTTTCATTCCAAGGTCTATGAAGGCTTTGTGACATCCCGAGTGTCCCAAGACCATATGCATGCTTAATGGGATGAGGGAACTAAAAGATGAGAGAAGAAACCCATCATTTGGTTGAAAGAGGTCAGGATATTATGGTCCATTGATAAGGAATAATTACATGTGATTTCATATAAATTTTAACATCATTTACATGGGATTTGTTGATTTTTCAATTTTAATTTCATGCGACCATGACATTTACCATACATATTAACATCACGTGGTCAGGAAGTTTTCTTTTCATTGTAGTTTAACATCCCATAATAATGATGTAAATATGATATACAACTCACTGAATTAATTTTAGAAAATGTTCCCCATTATAAAATATGTCCCACTCTCATTGGACAGTGTGAATTTCTATGTCCCCTAATCACACAGGAGGCATGATCGATACGAGAAACAAGGGGAAATTGGGTGATCAACTAAGATGTGAATGACTGGGTCTAAGAAAAATAATTCATAGGTCCCACTCATATGATGTCAGGGGTTCATTATTATAATTTTATAGATTTTGGATGAACCTATGATTATTGATTTGGGTTTCTCTACATATCTTGTGATTTTATAAATCAAGACATATATAGTTCTCATATAGAATTTCCCTATTCTAGCCTGGCCTATATACAGGGATGAGTGCACATTTTTATATCATTGATCGACACAATAATTGTAGATCTGATCATCATTATGTATCCTATGGTAATTATAATTAATCCAAACCTAATTATTGAATTGGAAACTCACTAAAAAGGTATGACTAGTTTATAGAGGGGGTCGTGGTACCCTTGAGTGATTTAGCTGAGCCCATGGTTAGAGATTCGAGAATCTCTACATATCCATTAATGAAAAGAATCAAGAGACACATCATTCTTGAATGGTAAACTCTCTATACAGGTCTAAAATGAATGAATAGGGGGAATTGCTCCCATTAATTAATGTACGTTGGACCAGGACTGGATATATGGACATCAATACATATCATGTGATGATATGAATCAATACACACATAGATCATGAATAGGAAACTCTCTACATAGGTTTGTACCACAAGCATATGGGTGAAATGTTCCCATTGATAGTTGTATCTAGGCTTAAGATTAGAGATCCAATTGTCACTACATGTCCTGTGATGATAATAATCAAGAAGCACATTTTTCATGAATGGGAAATTCCCCATGCAAGTCTTACCCATACACAGAGGGGGGATTATTCTCGTTGATTATTGTAGATGGATCTGAGATTAGAGATCCGGGTATCACCCCATATCCTGGGATGACAGGAATAAAGACACACATAGTTTTGGAATGGGAAAATCCCTATTCATATCAGACCTATATGAAAAAGGTGGTATTTTCCCCATTTTATTATTTTAGCTGGACTCAAGATTAGATATTCGGGTGTAACTATGTATCCTATGATGAAATTAATCAATACACACAATGTTATTGAGTAGGAAACACTCTATGTATGTCTATATTATACACAAGGACTCTTTTTCCGATTGATTTTTTAGCTATAACTGAGATCCAAGATCCATGCATCACTATGTATCCTATAGAGAGAGGGAATATGCCAAATATAGTTCTTGAAAAACCATGCAGTTTAAAAACATGTGACATGGATGTGGGCTCCGCGACCATTAGGCAGCGCATAAGTGTAATTGTGTGACAGTGAGGGAACTTGCGCGACCCAAAGGTATTTGACTCCTTTTTCCTTCCTTTGTCGATTTTTTGATGTTTTCTTCAAAGGATGAATCAATTTGTGATAATTCATTTCCCTTTCCATTCTTTTAGACAATGTGATGAAAAGGAGATTCAAAAAAGTCCCCCCTCAAAGTTGGATCCGAAAGAATAAGGATGTGACTATGAGGAAAAGAATAAAACCAAAGGGAAAGAGGCGTGCAGGTGTTTAGTGCGCGACTGTCATCAAGCAGGTACGGGTCACGTAGGGCTGGAGCGCACTTCCTGGAGCGCACTATCCATAGGCGCGCATGTGGCTGGCCTAGCCTATATATATGCGCTCTTTTGTCGCACATAGCATCAAATTTTAGATTTTCGAGCTCTTGCCATGAAGGTCCCCTTCATCGCGCAAGTTTCTCTCTTTTACACTTTTCATTTGCTGTCGTGATACTGTCAAGGTACCTGGATTTTCACGGTGGTACTTGCATTCCAAATAATTGCGTGGCACATTATACTTGCACGACACATCCACACTTGCACGCCAAGATCAGACTTGCGTGTCTTAATGCCTTTGCCATTTTTTTTGAATTATTTCACAAAGTTTATGAAAAATCAACTTACTTAAGGTTTAATTTATTCAACTTTTGTTCAGATTCAAATGGATCCCAAAATAATCGAAACGGCTGATGAACTGGCCAGCAAACCTCTTGATGATATGATGAAAATCATTGGCCACAATTATTATACCTTCTGTGATAGCACTCTTCCGTATTTGATTAAGTATTTGAAGAAATATCACTTTGATTTCCAACAAAGCACTTATCTGCCTTTGTATGGTTATGGTCATCTACAAGAAGTCACTATTCCAGAAGCAAAGAACATTCTCCCATTTTCGTGGTTTCAGAATTACACCAACTTTCCTTCAGCAAATATCTCATGTGGAGGAGGATTTATAAATGCTGGAACAGTGGAGAAGGACCACATGATGCATCATAGCCCATGTATGCCAGATATGAAACCTCATAAGCCTGAGGTGCAACCACATTTTCATCCATCAATCTTCTGAAATGCTCAGATGGATCAATCCAAAGCCTGGAAGAAAATTTGGGACTTCCGTCTAGTGGGGGGTGTGAAGCTAACTTGGATGTGGGCATTGTGGGTGCGAAAAACCTGTGCAGAGTTTGTCGAGTATTTGAAAGGAGTGGTGACATATGAAGCTGTCTGGGTTGGGAAAACATATGTTTACAGAAATGATGACTTCGTGCCACATATACTCAGCCACTGGAGCCCAGAAACCAATTCTTTCCATTTGACTCATGGAGAAGTAGGCATCAGTCTGTGGTATGTCCACAGGATCTCAGGGGCTCCAATTTTGGGTGACATGTATGATGAATTCATTCCTCCCAAGGTGAATTGGAATGATTCAGAGAAGACTCCTACTTTGGCTCAAGAATTTTTTAAAATCTTCCACAGGCTCAAGATTTCATATACCTCCTTAACTCATTCTAGAAAGGATATTCATATGGAGGAGTGGATAATATATTTTTTATTGAGAATAAATAGATGGAGCCAAAGGAGAGGGAGCCTAAGGAGAAAGGATCCAAGAAAAAGAAATCGAAGAATAAGAGTCCCACCCATCCTACCACCTTCCCTAAAACTGGGAAGACGGGTTCTCCTGGCACATTTTGGCCAACTCTAGGAGCAGGAGAGTTTCATAAATGTGGATATCATTTGAATCAAAGGATCCCAAAGAAGACTCGTCTGGCAGGCTTATTGGCTTTGTGGCTCAGCATTTATCTCCTACCAGTTAGGGACTCGAAGGGAGGCATCAGGTTAGGGACCTTCATTATTGTAGCAAAGTTGGCTGAGGGAAAAATGGTTGGGTAGGATACCCCATTTTATCAAAGATTATGAAGAGTTTACTTGATGTATTCATGGGTAAATCTCCTTTTAGAATAGTGGGACCATTCCAAGTTTTATGGGGATGGATCGCCACTCACTCCAGGACTTATAATGTACAGAATGTAGTACAAATTCCTGGAAGTTCTTTCAGGCCATCAGTGCAAGAATTCTCTAGAATTTCCCCATTAGATCATAATGCCTATGAAATGAAAGTGAGGTTGAGCATTTTTAAGGAATTAAACTTCTTTCCCTATGGAAATCCCCCAACCGAGCGGTTTGTTGATGATGGAACAACCCACTTGGATTTGAGGGCAGACATGATGGCCTGCAGAGATGGTGTCCTGGTCATAAGGATTGACAGAGATATTGTATGTGAGGCCTAGGCTCTATATAGATTTTCATGCCAATTCAAGTGTTTGCAACAGATTGTTGTATCTCCCCTGTACATGTCAGGTTAGAGCAACATCTGATGGTTTCTCGACAACTGTGGTAGCTTACATCTTGGGAGAAGATTGGGGTGGTGTTTGATCTACCAGTTGAAAAAGTGGCACATAACTTGACTACATGTTATGACGAGCAATGGTAGCATCATACCCTAAAGGGGTGATGAATCACCTAGTTTATCAGGTGGGGAAAAGGAAGAGGATTGTAGAGAAAGAAACCCTTCCTCATAAAGGTGATGCTTCCCCAACTGAAGCTGATTCGCCAGATTCCTCCATTAAGACTGATTCACTGGATTCCCATGATGGGGATGATGAGGCACAACAAGTGGAAAAGCGGCCTCGTGCCTGATATAATCCTCTGATCATAATCAAAAGACCTACTCCATCAACTCCTGGTGAGTTACTTCATCATGGTAATTTAATCACCATCACTTTATGAAGCAATAAGTCTTAATTTCATATTCTCTATCAATAGTTGTAGGAGCTGGGAAGAAATTTAAGTCAAAGATTGTAGGACCTGCCTCGCAGCCTTCTGGTACACACACTGAATATCTACGACCAGAGGCTGTCCAAACATGGCAGAGTCTATATTGTGGTACTGAGACTACCTAGCTGGATTTGTGCGAGGGTCTAAAACTCCCTAGAATAGGGAATCTTGTGCCTTATATAGGTATCCATTACCAGTATAACCACAATTAAGTGCAGGCTTACATCCGAGATTTGGAAATGCTTATATTTTCCCCTGACGATTCCATTCTTGTCACCAAGAGGGTGAAGGAAATGATAGATCTTGGTGCCATTGAGGGGACTGATGAGGAGTGGCACAATTATGTGGCCCCTAAAGATGTATGTTTTCTTTCCTTATTTTCCTTGAAACATGATTTCAGTCAAAGATTTTTTAATTAAGGAAATTATTTTCTTCATCCAACAGCTTGCAAAGAAAGGAACTACTGAAGTTCCCTCACCATAGTATATCTCTGGTGGTACTGCCATTGGGGCCACTGATGAATCTGCTCGTGAATTGGGAAAGATATCTCTGGGTCAGCAGGCCATGAATGAAGAGTTGGACATGGACTTCCATTATCAAATTCAAGTTCTTGTAAGGGAGACTACCGATACTCCTAAAAAACCAATGAAGGAAAGGCATCGGAGGAAGAAGTCCACAACTAAACACTTCATTGGTAGCCGTAAGTCCTTCAGATAATCAGCAATATATACCCATGAAATGTTTGCCCATATTTCTGGGGATTACAAGGGATTCTTCAATTTCCCCTATGAGGGAAAGATATGATCCTCCTTTGAGGACCACAGAGGGTGTTGTGGAACAATTGCAAATTCAGGCTGACTTGGCTGCTCCTGGAAAAGAGCCAGCATCTATTCCCAGTATCCCTCCTGCTACTGTTGAAATATGAGAAGAACCTGCTGTTGGTAAGTTTACAATGATTTATAAAATGTTGAATGAAACATCGACTGACTTCCATTCTATGATACGTCAGGTTCAACCCCTGCATTAGAGAGTTTGACCGCTATTGCAACTGATGCCACAATTTTATCTGAAGATGTTGTCCAGGGTCAAGGACCACAGGATGACGGTCTCTAAGAAGACACATCAAATGCTCCCACTGGTGAGACTAACCAGGATTCTGAGATGGCTTTAGATGAAATGATGGAACTTGGTGCATCTTTCAAAAATTTTATAAATCATGTTAAATTACCATGTAATTTAGAAGATTATGGATGTGAGTGTTATCTTTTTTCCTATTAAGAATAACTTCTTATTACATGTCTAATCATGATTGGTTCAAATGTGCAGTTTTGTCTGAGCAAGCTGCTGAACTACCCATGACTGAAGGGGGTATAGAGACCCCTACCATTGTAGAGACATTAGAACAAGTGGAGCTGAACCCAGTAGAGCTTCCTCAAACTCATCCTAAAAATCCTTTCAGAGCTAGGAATAATGGGGAGGATCCTTCTCAGGTTTCTGATCTACCGTTGGGTAAGGAATAACAATATCTATGATTATACTTAATTTGAAAGACAACCGATTCTTTTGTTATACGTTGAAACTAACCAAAGATTTCCATTAATTATGTAGGGCCATCAATTGTAGTGGCTAGATCTGGAGGTGAGGCCTCAGCCTCTGCCCCAACGAGAATTGAAAGTGATGAAGCTCAGGTCAGGGGGAAAGAGCATAACATGGAACTTCCCTATGTGCATTAATCCCGTATTATAATCCCCCCAGTGACAGTGACGCTGAGTCAGACCCGGAAGTTCAAAAGGCGTTTCAATTTTCACGACACACGGCATGGCAGAACATATAGAAAATCATATCTGAATTGCATCTAGAGGATCTTCCATCGAAGATTCCCCGGCTATCATCCCTATTTTTCATATTGGGACTTGGAGGTTTTGGATATGAAAAGATCCATTCAGCGGTGAAACATGTCATTTTAAGGAGGGAGCAGGGGCAAAAGTGTCGCGAAGATCTGACTAGGGTGAAACTGTCAGCCAATGTTAGTGAATTTGAGGCTACAGTATCCTGAGCTAAGGCTGACTATGCTACCAAGATGAAGTAGCTGAAGCATAAGATCAAAGATAAAGTCATCTAGTAAAAGAACCTTCAGCAACAGTTATATGTTGTTACTAGGGAACTGGACCGACTCAATAATTCATTAGAGGGAGCTCAAACGAATGGTATGAAGGCCATCGCAGATGCCAAGAAAGCACTCTATCAGGCCGAAAAGAGTGAAGTTGGTCGGGTGCATGAGCTTCAAGTAACTGTTGATGAAGCTCGGGATGCTGTTCATTAGGTGAAGACTTACGTTGACAGCCTCTTGTAATTTCATAGAAAAGAGAAGAGACTTCAATATGTGGATGTCCTTCTAATTCTTGTGCATCAAATGGAAAGAATGCTTTCATCTTCAATAACTTGTGCACGCATTTTCCTGCTACATTCTTTAAATTTTACCTAAGCCAATGGGCCTAGTAAGCATAGTTTGATTTTTTACTAGGATTATTATAAATAACCCCACAAAATTTTGATCTTTTAATTGCTCAATATTACCTAAATCTCACAAAATGTATGTTTAGTGAGATGGAACAAGACTTTTATTCAGAGTGCCCTTGTCTTTTGTGGGCAGTTTAAAGTCATGCATGCCGGACATAAAAAAGGCTAATGTTTAAGGTCGAAATATCTTTGACCAAATGAATTATAATTTACTCAATTCCTTGACAATTTATCTAAAAATATATTACCATACTCATGTATGAGGGAAAATATGTAAACTACAACTTAAGAAAATTTGAATCTGAGGAATGATATGAAAGAGAGCTAAAAAGGCATTAGAATATGTAGTTCCCAAGAATGAAGTTACCATTATTTAACAAACCCATTAGGGGTTGAATTATGCAGGGCCACCTAAGGGAATTGGCTGCATAGTCAAATAATAGCATCTTTTGGTTGACAGGTCTGTTATATCAACTACTTATGCAAGGCCGCCTATGGGAACGTGCTACATTGTCAGGCAAAAGAACTCTCAGAAATTTACTTTTCTACTGCTAAGAAGCCAGTAAATGTTTATGGGGATTCAACTTTTCCAAAGTATAGAGTTTTCTGTATGGAAATAGGTACTTGAATATAGAAAAGATATTTCCAAACAAGATTATCGAAGAACTGGATGAATATCACTCCTACAAAGGTCTGACCCAAATGTAGGGAAGGAAAATATAAACCCTAGACTTGAATACTTTTAGATCATGAAAAAGGATATGGGACAAATATGTTAAGGATGGCTATTTTTTCGGATCCCTACATATTGTCATTAAGACAAATAAAGACAAAAGAGGTTTTCCTCCCAAGAATAAAGTTTCCAATATTTAACAAACCCATTAGGGGTTTGAATTATGAAGGGACGCCTAAGGGAATTGGATTCATAGTCAAATAATAGCATCTTTTGTCTGATAGGTTTGTTATATAGACTACTTAAGAAAGGCTGCCTAAGGGAACGTGCTGCATAGTCAGACAAAAGAACTCTCAGGTATCAAGCCTTTTGTGATTAGATGTTAAGAAAAGGGTTGTGAAGATCTGAAAATTTTTAAGGTTATGATTTATGACACATAAAAATGGGTATTGTTCAATGTATGTAAAGAAACATAGATCAATGATAACTATAATCACGTTATAGATAGGTCCTGAATTGAAATACTGGACTTCACTACATATCCCATAAGGATTGGAATCAAGCCATACGTAGTTCTTGAAATACAGTTTAACGTCGTGTGGGATGCAAGTATGAGAGATCTTAGTTTAGGGTCATAGATCTCAGACGATTACAAGAAATACAAAGTGTGTGTTTTCATGTGGACTTTTCAACCAGGGGACTGAAAGTGGAATTTGGGGTTAGGCCCAAAAGACTTGGGGCCAGATTCGAGGGACACTCGAACGTTCCTACGTATCCCATAAGGATGGGAATCAATCCCACATAGTTCTATAAATAACCTCTGTATAGATTTGCTTCGTACATGTGAAGGGTGAAAGGGGACTTTAGTGCAATGATGGTTTAACCCAATATAACAGGTTCAGGTATTTCCATGTATGGACATTGTTTTTTTTAATTTTAACATGATTGAAAATCAATGTAAATAATGATTCCCTCTCAGGAGAGGGTATCAAAGAATATTGTAGTTTATTGTCATATAGGAAAAAAGTGTTGTACAGTTTAACATCGTATATCAAAGACGAAGGTGAACCAATGTAAAGATATTGATTCTGGGGGCGGTTTCATGAATCAACATCGTATGCGATGGAGGTGAACCGATGTGAAGAGATTGGTTTTGGGATTGAACCTTGGAAGTTTGCCTACGTACCCAGCCTGGAAGTCAAGGATCAATGTCCACATAGTTCAATTAAAGAATGAATTAATTATCAAGTTGTTTTTGGGGACAACGACCTAAAAAATGATGTTGGGACTTACGTGTGGTTAGCGGCACAAAGAGGGTGTTATTGTTGAAATTTACTCTAAGATCATGTGAGTCATACTCAGTATGAGAAACAAGAGGTGAAAACAACCTTGATAATGCACAGTTTAATGTCATGTAGGACATATGAAGGGACTATGTAGTTTAAAGTCTTGCAGTTAGGACTATTGGTGTTGCACCATTTAGTGTCATGTAGCAGGGACAAAAATACAGTTTAACGTCATGTAGGACGTATTAAGGGATTTCTATACAGTTTAGTGTCATGTAGTTAAGATGATGGGGAAAATACAGTTTAATGTCATATTAGACAAAAAGAGGACTGTGCAGTTTAATTTAATGCAGTAAGGACAAAATAGGACATATTTTAACGTCATGTTGGACGTATTAGGTACTTTTTCAAAGTTTAACATCATGTTGGACGAAAAAAAGACGGTACAATTACACGTTATGTTGGACGTAAGTGCCAATAGTTTAAATTAATATGCATGGACCGTGGATGGTGAAGTTTAATGTCATGCAAGACGTAAGGGACATGCAAATAGTTTAATGTCATATGCATGGACCTTTGATGGTGTATTTTGTGTTTATACAAAATACATCTTCAGAAATCTGGAATTGGTTGGAGTAGTGATGAGTTCTCCATCCATTGATATTAAAGAATAAGATCCATTAGAATAGACCTTATGTATTGAATAAGGTCCTTCCCACATTGGTTCAAGCTTGGGAGGTTTCTTTCAAGGTATCATTGGAGTTCTGATAACTAATACCAATTCTCTCTGAATTAATGAACGAAGATGAACTTTTTTGTTGAAAGCTCGTGCTATTCGATTCTGATAGACTTCCAAGTGGTACAGAGTGTACAATCTTTTCTCATATAACCATTCCAATTCATTCAATCACTTTTGAGATTGTTCATATGTAGATGATTGATCAAAAATGGCTAATCTGAGCGAAGGTAATTGAACTTAAATGGGCAAGACTGCTTCTGTTCCATATACCAGGGAATATGGAGTTGACCGCGTTGCAGTGCGGGTGGTGGTCCGATAAGCCCATATAGCATGAAAGAGTTTATCAGGCCATGACCACTTATCTTTATCCACCATCTTTTGTAGTATATTTTATAGAGTCTTGTTGAAGGATTCTATCTGGCCATTGGCCACTGCATGATATCGAGATGAATGATTGGATTTGATGTTGTATTCTTGATACAACTTCTTCACCTCGGATGAACAGAAGATGGTTCCATTATCCATCAATATGGTATGAGGGACACCAAATCTAGTAATGATGTTAGAATTGATGAAGCTAAAAATAATTTTAGAAGTAACTTATTTGAGAGGTATTGCCTCTACCCATTTGTAAAAGAAGTCAGTAGCAGTAAGAATATACTTAAACTGCTTGGCCGTAGCTGAATGGTAAGGTCCCACCACATCCATTCCCCATGTGGAAAATGGCCACAATTATTTAGCTGTATGAAGAAAATATGGAGGTTGATGAATGAAGTTAGCATGTACTTGGCATGAATGACACATCTTTGTGAAATCAACACAATCTTGTATCATTCAAGACCAAAAGTATCCATGCCTTCTAATCTGATCAGAACGTCTATGTCCAGACTGGTGGGCACCATAGACTCCTGCATGCACTTCTTTCAAGATATCCATTATCTCTTCACCATCAATGCATCTGAAGTGAACTCCATCAAAACCACGTTTGTAGATAATTTTCTCTAAGTGATATAGGCTATCATAAAGAGTGAAATTGACCACATGTCTCCAGACTTGTTCTTTCCCGGCTCTATCAGGTGGAAGTGTTCCATTTTGAAGGTATTCTCTAATTGGTGTCATCCATCCTAAAGTATGACCATATGGTTCAGAGATGGGACTAATTTCATTGATTTCCTCTGTTCTGGTTTTAACATAAGGTGTAATTGTATGACTAAGGGAAATAATGATGGTTGTCTCATCCCGATTTGGATCTGCCAGAGCTGTAGCTATATTAGCCAATTCATTAGCATGGGCATTTTGTGATCTTGGGACATAAGAAAATGTCGGTTCCGAAGGAAACTCCTCCATTAACTCTCTGAAGTAATCATACAAAGGGAATAGTTCTTCTTTTCTGATGGCATAATCCCCATTGACTTGTTTGATTACCAGGTCTGAATCACCTTTCACCATTAAGTTATTCACTTGTGCTTGAAGCGCCAACTCCAAGCCTGCGATGAGAGCTTGGTATTCTGCTTCATTATTTGTACTGCCTCCTATCAATGAGAAGGAATAAGGTAACACTGCCTTTTCGGGAGAAATGAGTACAATTCCTAAGATAACTTTGTTGAATTTAGGATTTTCCATTTTCTTCCCTGTTGGACTTCTGGAAGCACCATCTAAGTACATTTACCATGTTTGAAGACTTTCTTGAATAGAGAATACTTCCTCATCAAGGAGTTCAAAATCTGAAGATGTGTCTTCCACTGAAGGGTGTTCAGAAAGGAAATCAACCAGAGCTTGGCCCTTTATTTCCTTTTGAGACACATATTGGATATCAAATTGCTACAAGATAACTGCCCACCTTGCCATACGTCCTGTAAGCATTGGACTACTAAGGATGAATTTTAGCGGGTTATTGCGAGATACCAATTGGACCTCGTGATGTTGCAGGTAGTGTCTCAACTTTTGAACTACAAAGATTAATGCTAGGTACCACTTCTCAATATTTGAGTATCGGGTTTCTTCTTCAAGCATAGTCCGACTGAGATAGTAGAGGTTGTTTTCATTCCCAACATCATTCTTCTGATCAAGAAAGACACCCAATGATCGCTCTAGAGCTGTCACATAGAGGATAACTGGTCTTCCATCATCAGGTGGCATTAACACCGGTGGACTCAAGGGATACTTCTTAAGAATATCTAATGCTTCTTGATATTCTTCAGTCCACTTATAAGTGACTCCCTTCTTCATCAATTTGGTGAAGGGTAGACTTTTTCCTGCCAAATTGGCGATGAAACGCCGAATATAGTCTAAGTTTTCTTGAAGTCCTCTCAATGATTTTAAATTTCTAGGATGTGACATATCAAGGATTGACTTTTTCATCTCAGGATCGACTTCAATACCATGATGGCGTGCAAAAAAGCCAAGAAATTTTCCTGAGGTTACCCCAAAAGCACATTTTAAGGGGTTCATCTTCAAATTATGTTGTCAAATCTTGTGGAATATGACTTCAAAATCAGCCATGTTATTAGAAAGTTGTGTGGATTTGACCACCAAATCGTCCACATAACATTAAAAAACTTTCCTAAAAGGGTTTCAAGATACGATGCCTGGCATGATAATATGTTGCACCTATATTCTTTAGGCCAAAGGGAATTAGCCGATAGAAAAACACACCATGAGGGGCTCTGAAGGCTGTAGATTATTCATCTTCTAGAGCCATCCAAATTTGATTATATCCAGAATATCCATCCATGAAGGAAAGTGCTTCATAGCTAGCTGTCGCATAAATCAAGAGTTCTGTAATCGGAACTATAAAGTCATCCTTAGGTCAATGCCGATTAAGATCTATGAAATCAATGCAAACTCTAATTTCCCAATTCTTCTTTTTCACTGGGACAATATTATCCAATTACTGGGGATATTGAACTTCTCTAATGAAGTTATCTTTTATGATCTTATCCACTTCAGCTTCAATTTTGGAAGAATAGTTTGGGTGTGTTCTTCTAGCGGCTTGTTTGAATCGTCGATGTTCTTCTGGAAAACCCAAACGATGAGTGGAAATATCAAGATCAAGACCTAACATCTCTGTATAGTTCCAAGAAAATATATCTCTAGTTTTCTTTAAAAAGGAAATATACATCTCTTTCTCTTCAAGAGTCATGGCTGCACTAATTGAAGTGGGGTGTGGATCTTCTTTTGTACCCAGATTTATTTCTCTGAGTTCATCCATGGTGGTAGAGATACCCTCTTCAAATGATGGAGGAGAATCCCTACAATCTTCCTATTCCTCTTCAGCACGTGTTATTTCT
The DNA here is from genome assembly GCA_963277665.1 of Viscum album. NCBI lineage: Eukaryota > Viridiplantae > Streptophyta > Magnoliopsida > Santalales > Viscaceae > Viscum > Viscum album. The sequence goes on along the minus strand of OY728124.1, from coordinate 120,392,621 downwards.
TCAGTTTCTACTTTCATAGTAAATGATGAAGCAGAATTTCCATAATCAGAAGAGATGTCAAAATTTGCACCTCTTGAAGAAGAAGCTTCCATTTCTGACCCGATTGATGATGAAGGGTCTTCTTTGGGTAACAAAGAGGAGATTATGGATTGAGAATTGAAATCATAATTTAACTCTGATATTGCTATAACTTTCCCTGGCCTGATTGGAAAAGTATATACTTTTTGGATTTCAAGAGATGAAATGAAGACATCTCCATTTGAGATTTCATCATTGCCTGGTGGATCACGAATTTCTCCCATGTTGTCTGGCTCGATTTCTATAATTGACATTATGGATTTTTCCATAAGAGTATTTTGATTTGGGTCTATCCTGTCAATTTGACTGATAGGTAACACATAATCTGTACTCACATGTGTTAATGGGTTTACTGGAATCTTTTCCAAACCATATGGAGCATTAACTTTGGTAATCTCCCTTATTGCGGATTTATCTTTTCCCTTTATGGGATTGAATTCCGATTCAATTTATTGATATTCACATGTATTGGATGGGGATTTATCACCATAAAATTTCCCAATTTGACCATCGAAATAGTATTTGAGACATTGATGGTATGACAAAGGGATAACCGCATGCCGATGTAGCCAGGGTCTACCAATCAAGATGTTGAAGGCTGAGTCTTGATCAACAACCATGAAATCTGAATTGGATACAAGATCTACAAACTGAGTTCTGAGTGTAATCTCACCCAGTTGTTCTTGTTCATTTTTATCATATCCTTGTAACATCAAAGTAGAAGGAGATAAATCAGATTCTGTGAGGCCCAATCGACAGAGTATATGAATGGGCATGAGGTTGACTCCTGGACCATTATCAATGAAAACTCTTCAGACATATACACCATTGACCATTCCATATACGTATAATGGTCTAATATGTCAATGCACGACATCATATTTATCTTCATCTGTGAAAGATATCACTGCATGACATTCTGCAGGATTATTCTCAACATGGTAGGTTTCAGCAGTGACAATTTTAGTTTCAAACTCTTGAGGACTCAACAAAGCCTCGATGAGTGCATCACAAAGATCCTTCTATAAATTCAAGGCATCTAGAATTGATTACTTGGCCGGTACTTGGGCCAAGTTTTTCAATACATCATACTTTTGATCCAAAGGTCTGCATTTTCCAACAGGAACATGTGGCTTCGTAGGTACCTTAGAAGTTGATGCATCTTGTACTGGGATAGGAGTTGGTAATACTCCTGGCTTTAGAAGATTAGAACGATTAGTTCTATTTACATGTTAAGAGGAAGAATATGGAACCTTCAACCGATCTTCCAGAATAATTATGCTAGGGCTGAGTCTGCCTTGTGTGGAAGAACATGCTTGTTCTTGTTGAGATCATTAAAGAGCTCTGCCAGGAGTTTCTACCGCATACATAGTTCTAGCAGGGGTATAATTGGAATAGTGGCCTCTGAAAGATCCATGTCTTCCCCTATATCTTAAGCCTCTATAACTTCCTCTGATTCCTCTATTTGATACAGCTAATTCGGGCTCATCAAAATCGAAACTACGACTGGCATATGGATCTGTTAATTGATTCATATTAATAGAACCGAAGTTCAACTAATCATCTGATGAAGACTCTGCCAGATTAGCCTATTTAGGTTGTGCCATTTGCTGGGGCGGTGCCCGTGAATTTTAAGTAGATGGAATGAAGTTTTCCAGAGTCAAAAACAACTTAGTCTTTGACACATAATCATATTCTTCTGATTCTTTTTCTTTATTCGAATCATGTCGTTTCTTTGAGGATTTTCCCTCTGATGAAGATGGTTTTACTGTGGAATTAATGGCAGAAGCCACAATTGGTTTCTTCAATTGCTTTCTCAAAAATGGAATGAGTTTGGTTGATCATTTTTCTGACCATCCAATCATCATAATTTTGCACATTTTTGTTCTTTACTTCTTTACACTCACCCTCCTCCTCTGCATCTGTAGCATTAACACATGATACCCGAGATGAAGAACCTTTCAGTTATACTTGTCCCAAGTCGACCATTTTTTGTAGGAGGTCCTTGAAAACAAAACACTCTTAAATGGGATGCCCCAACATCTGATGAAATGGACAACAATTGGGACAGTCTTCATCTCCTTCCTTATTCGTCCTATTGGCCCTTGGCAATTGAAGAAAATTATTTTCCAGAGCCGAAATGAAGTAACTAGGAACTTGTTTAATTCAGAAAGAGTATGTTTTTCTCTTTATATCCTCAAATTGTTTCCATATTTGATCTATTTTATCATCTTGACGAAATGGCCTCTGTTTTTGATGCTCAGGAGGCAGAGCCCTTCGAGAATATGAAGGCCTTGAAGTAGAAGCAGGTACAAGTGCTTGTTTAAGCATAACTGTAGCAGTCTCTGCTTTACCCATTCTCCTCCCTGGAGCTGATGGAATTACAGGAGCTTTATCTTTAGTCTTTATAAGAGAATATTCAATCTATTGAGCGATTGAAGTAAGGTCTCAAAACCCTTCTGTGTATTTCATAGGGATCAACGATATGTGTAATTCATCATGCAGATTTGCCACAAATATTGGCAACAATTCTTCTTGAGGGAGTTCTAAGTTAGGAAATATGTTAATCCCTTCCAGAGAGCAATGAAACTGAGATCCTTTCATTCTCCCTTTGCTTACAGTTTTTAATATCAAAAACTATTTTCTTTGAAAACATTGACTTGAACTGATGAAGAATTTTTTTGCGAAGATCTTCCCACCCAGTAATTGACCTAGATTGCAAGCTTGTGTACCAGAAAAAAGATGTTCCATGCAAGGTTCGAACGAAGCATCTGAGTTTCACTTCTTCTTTCTGTTCCAGAGTTCCCATCATAGGATCGTAACAAGACACGTAATACGTCTAATGATGTTCAGGATCGTCTGATCCCTTGAAAATAGGGAATACAGGGTTCCCAAAACTTGATGAGGGAGGGATTGAATCTACCCATTCAGGGTAATCTCTCTTTTCTGGTTGAACCTGCGTACGATTCCCTTCCATAGTCTCTAACCGAGATGTTAATGAATCAATTGTAGTTATTAACTTTTGAGAAACATCTAGTTGATCTTGGACTTGGGAAGGTGCAATAATTGGATTCTGGACAGGTATCGTGGCTGGTACTACAACTGATGGTAGAACCACCGATTATTGTTGCACTTGACCCATAGGATTAGACCTGTGAGGGTGTCCTAATAGAGGAGGATATTATTGATCCATCTTAGTAGCTGCAACAAATTCCCTTGGTTGACTGAATCCATCACGCTTAGGAGGAAGACTAACTTGAAGTAGTTCGGTGTTTAACCTCCTCAATTCCTTCATTTCATCCTCTTGTTGTGAAAATCGTTGCTCTAGTCAGAGCGATTGGCCTTCTCCAGAGGAAAGGTATGTAACCTGTTTCTTTCCTTTCCCCTTATTGGAAACCTTTTAGAGAGGGGGAATTGGGTTAATTGAAAGATTACCTAGGTTCTGAGTAAGCCTTTGATTTCGTGTACGCACACCTTCTTCATTTGTGTCTGTGCATACAAATTCTTGAGCAGGAACCTCTTCATATGAGTCCCCTGAGTGGGCCTCATGTTCTGGAGGATCAGAAACAACGAAATTAATGATATTAATTGATGCATAATGCATCACATCCCTTCTATCAACATTTCTATGATATTGTCTTCTCCCATGCCCCGGATGAGACATTTCATTTTGTTGATTTGATCCCTCAGGCACTTCTTGACGAACAATAATTTGGAGGGAATATCCTGATAATTTGGATCTTAGTTCCTCTTGACGATTCTTCCCTAATCGAGAGAAGATTGACTTTCTCTGAGGGAGGGATTGGGGATTTGAAAAAGTCCCCAGTCCGGTGCACTGGGGTTGTTCCTACTGTCATTGCTCAACTCCTCGAATCCTATTTGTTGATTCTGAGGGTTGAGTTAAAAGAGTCCCCAGTCTGGCCTGCTGGGGTGGCTCTTGACATTCTATATCTGGGACTTTCTTGAAATCTCTCCCGATCTTGTGGACGTTATTCTGGAAATTAGCTGGATGCATCAACCGAAATCCACTTTTATCACCCAGCTCAAAATACCGTTGGGTGATTTATGACACTTCTGTCACTTGGTGATGTGCTTTCTCCAAACGAGAGGCCTGTTTAATATTCGCTTTTGCTTGATGCAGGAGTAATTCAATAACTTGTTCTCTCTATGCTTGATTTTGAGAGGAACTAGTTGAATCTTGTTCTTGGGTAAGCTTTTGATTACAAACAAAACCCATTGACTGTGGCCGGCCACAGGAAATAACATTTCATGAAACCATTTTCAGCGAGCTTTGCAGACTAGAGAGTACATTGAAATGTAGTACTCCATGAACACCCCATCCCCTGATATGAATACCATATGGTGAATTGGAAATTAACTGGCACAATCTTCTTAGTGCTCCATGGCATGAACGTTGAAGGGCTCTCTGCTGCTTTTCAGCCTTCGGATATCGAGAGACTGATAGATATGCCAATTCAATTTGGCATGGTAACCCATCTATTATCTTAACATGATTTTCATATTCATCATAAGATAATACTTTATTTTTCAACTGATAAAGAGTTTTCCATATGTTGAGACGAATATCATGAATTCCATCTTCCGTCAACATCTCTGGAATGTCATACTGAGAGTCATCCAGAGGACAAAACATGACTGGAACTTCACATTTCTCCAGTTTTTTTCTCATGTTCAGTACTTCCTATTTATCATTCAATGAATATTATTCTACCTGATTAGATCAGAGCTAGTGCTTACTTGTTGCTTCATCATATTCAACAATACCGGTAGAGAAATAACTGATCAAACTAGAAGATGCATGACTTAGAGGTGGTTTGGAGAATGACCTACACCCTGGGATATCTTCTTGTTGAGAACATATTTCACCTGATAATGGTAAATCATCAGACATGACTGGATTCACATTTTCATGTGCCTCAGGATAAGAGGGATTTCTCATCACTACATTGTCTATTGGAGAATTTTCCAAGAAATGTGAATCACTACTACGGAGAGACTTTCGTAGAGAAATTCATCATCATGGAGAGGACCACCATGGTGGGTTATAGAAAATTATGAAACATTTGGCTCCTTGATCTTCTGACCACACAGAGGGTTCTTGTGGATCTCATCTGAATATGAAACTTTGAGATCAAACGAATTGTCATGAAGCAAGCATTCATGAGGAAGTATCTGATACAGACCTTTTGAATTAATGTACCCACTATTGGGAACTGAGAGAAAAGAATCTTGAGTTTCAATAGATAGTTGTCTAAGTGCATCAAGAAAACTATTATCGAGTAAGGCCTTGTTACAGATTGGCCCTTGATTTCATGACTGTGCTGGGCGGGTCTTCTTCTTAGAAGCCTTCTTACTGAATTTGGAAGGTGTATGTGCCTGGTCAGGAGAAATGATCATGTTAGGATGATTATGATCACTTAAACCAGGTGTATGTGCCTGACTTGGTTAACTGTATGATATGGGGGAGTACGCCCCACAACCCTCTTGGACTAAAACAGAGGTGTGTGTCTGTTCTGGAGTGAACTGTTGATTTGTCACTCCACAGGTAGAGATAGATTTATGTGTCTTTCCCTGAGATGCTTTTGAAGCTATTATAATATCCTAGAAGGCATCCAGAATATGAGCAGGTATTTGCTTCTTCTCTTTCACTGTTGATAGAATATTCTTGGTGACTTCAGCTACCAGAACGAGGACATACATCCATTCCGTGCTTGGAGTAGGTGTGTGTTCCTACTCCTGTCCTCCTTTTCCTATCAATGAATCCTGACAATTCTCAAGTGTGGGGGCAGAGAGTTGAGTCTGCCTCCTGGTTGTCACCGGAGCTTTCTGACTGACTTCTCCGAGTGCTACCAAATGATACTGTTGGTAAGCTTGATCAATACTAGTAGGTGTATGTTCCTGCTGATTGTACTTCTCCGAACGTGGTTGACGAGATCCATCATATGTAGTCAGACGAGTCTGCTGACTAGCTGATGATTTATAAACTGGTGTATGTTTCTGTCTATAGTACTCTGCTGTAATTGCCTGGCGGGATTGGCGTGATGCTACCAGATGAGTCTGCTGGACAACGGAATTAAAACGGATAAGTGTGTATTCTTGCTCATTGCTTTCCACCAGGTTAGGTTGGTGGACTTCTCCGGATATGGCAGAGATGATAAACTTCTCACTGTTGACCGGATATTTCCTCTGGCTATCCATCATTCCTTCTCGGGTTTGAGGAACCTGAGCCGAACACCTGGAGTTGATACCCTCATCATGTTGAGGGTTCACTGCCGCACGAGTCTGGTGGTGATTGTTGATGGGATCCCTCAGGAAGGACTCCTCTCTCCTTGAATTAAGGACTTGAGTGACCTTCTCATTCACCTCCTCAGAATATGGGAGTGAATGGTGATTGTGTTCTGGGGATAACGACCCGAAATGGTTGGAGACGGTGGTTAGCACCGTCTGCTTCTTGATCACTGGTCATCGCTATCCGGACGACCAGGGTGAATTATTGACTTGGAGGGATTGTCGAGTGGCCTCCAAAGTCGGAATAGTACTGTTTTGACGGTACTCTTTAACCATCACATTTGATACCCAACGTTGAAGACACTGATTAGGTGATGTCGTCCTCAGAGCGGACGATGATCCAGCAGGAGTAGCAGCAGTGGCATTCGGAGCAGAGGATTTCACAGTAGTGGTATTCACAGATGTGGAATTAAGAAAAGCCATTCTCGTAATGCAGATGATCTTGAAAAAGAGTGACTGTTTTATATAAAAAACATAATCAGGATAAGTTCGGCTGCTACATATTTTGGATGAGCACTTATGTTATTGATTGTTTTTTTGTCCCTCTCATTGAGTTTTAAATAGGGGCCTAACAAATAAGCAAAACATCATATTAACTTGGTTAAGGTTTCACTTTGGGTTCACCATTTTTTGTTTCCTCTGGAATTGGGGATGACCTCATTGATTGAAGGTTCAAACAATCCAATAGGTTTCTAATAGGTTTGTTCGTAGAACCAGAAACATCCAATGATTCTATATCAATTTGGACATACTTTCAAAAGGAGGGCATGCATTAGTTGTGGATTGATGAGGCTTAGGAATTTTCATTGGTCTAGAGGATGGGAGGTCGGACTCATCACACCTTTTTGAGGGGAATTATTATCTACTCTGAGACTCTATTTATATATTTATGTTATGTTTGTGAATCCTTATTACATTACCAAGTATAAAATGAGCTTTCCTTTAAATCTGACAATCAATGATTGATATGTAGGAAATTTAGATAATCTTTTATATGTATTTTATGTTCTTCATCGATAGAGAATCATATGTATTTGTTAGCGATTTTTAGTCAATGGTATCCTTCAATACATAAAAGTCTCTTGGTCATCATGATAACTATACTGGTTTTAAAGCCACTCAGTGGGGAATTTGAAGTTTATTGTCATTTAGAAGGACATGAATTATTTTAGAGTTGGGATCGTGCCCACTGATGGGCTACCTACGTATCCTTTTTTTTTGGAAAATAAATTAGAACCCATGTAGTTCGAGTAAGGGAGTATGATGTTTATGCATGATTGATGGATCAAAGAATGATTTCATGATTACATTTACACTCTAAGCTCATGTGATTCATGCTCGGTGTGAGAAACAAAAGGTATTGGAGAAACCAAACAATTGTGCCACGAAAGATGCAATGATGTGGGTCTTATGTATGTATGACTGCCCAAAATAGATGAGTATTATGATTTACTTCAGGGAAGAAATCCAGGAACAAGGTCCATAAAGGTATATGTACTTCATGGAGATTTGGGTACTCTAATATTGGGCCTTACTCCTGAGGAAGATGCCTAAATTAGGAGGGGACTCGTGATTGGGTTTTACTCATGAGAAGCAAGACAAAATCAAAAGTAAATTAAGACTGGTTAAGAGAAATTAAGGCTGGGGCTTACTCCTGAGAAGAAGGCCTAAGTTAAAGGGATTTGAAAATTAAGGGACTTGGGGCTTACTCTTAAGGAGGATTCCCATATTTAAGACTGGGGCTTAATCCTAAAAAGGAATCCCAGGTTAAGGGAATTACGGTTTGGGGCTTACTCCTGAAGAGGATGCCCAAATTTGAGAAATTATGACTGGGGCTTACTCTAGAAAATGAGGCCCATGTTAAGGGAATTATGAATGGGGATTACTCCTAAGGAGGATTCCCAAATAAATGTGGACTTGGGGCTTACTCCTAAGGAGGATGCCCAAATTAAATGAGAATTTGGACTGGGGCTTATTCATGAGAAGGAGGACCAAATTAAGGATTATCTCATCTTAAATGATGAGGTTGAATGAATGAACTCTCTAACTTTAGTGATATAAAGATGTGTAAATCACTAGGATTTGAGAGATGTTCCACAGAATTATTTTTGGATAAACATGTAAATAAAGAAAACATGCCATAAATGACTTTGAAGAGTGTCTTGAAGACTGAATCTTGAATAGGAGAGGTGGAATGGCATAAGAGGGGTTAAATAGGTAGTAAGGGCACCCAAAAACTAGGACACACAAGTCCTGGTGGGCGCGCAGGTACTGCATGGGCGCACAAGTCCTGGGCGCGCAGGTATACCTGCGCGACACATGTGTACTTGCGCAATTTTTAACTAGTAGGGTGATACTTGGGAAATCCTTGACCAATGACTTTAGAATTATCCTGAGGTACTTCTAGAAGATTGGCGCACAAGTTTCAATGATTAGGTAAGGAGGCACACAAGTGTGTCCATTTCCCTTAAGGGTAATACACTTAGGCGTGCAAGTGTTAATGAATTCTAACACTTAGACCTTATTCCTCTTGTTTAGACCTTCCATTCTAGGCAACGAATTACCTTAGAAGTGTTTAGAAGACTTGAAGAAGAGACTTGGGCGTTTAGAGCTCAGTATCTGAATTCTGGAAAAAATCCCTCCTGAAATGGGGGGCCCACCTGGGGTATTTATAGGTCGGAGAAGACCCTGGGCAGTTTTCAAAAGAGGGTGTGCAAGTCACTTGCACGACCATTAGGCGGCGCACAAGTGTACTTGCACGACAGTGAGGGAACTTGCGCAACCCAAAGGTATTTGACTCCTTTTTCATTCCTTTGTCGATTTTTGGATGTTTTCATCAAAGGATGACGCAATTTGTGTTAAGTCATTTCCCTTTCCATTCCTTTAGACAATGTGACGAAAAGGAGTGTCAACACCAATCTGATAACTTCTTTAACTCATTCTATTGGAACTTCTACAACTCACTCTATTGGAACATCCTCAAACCAGTATGGTTGAATATCCTCGGCTCAGTTCATTGGAACATCCTCCCCCAAATCCCATGGAACTACCTAATCACAATATGTTGGAACATCATCATCTCAGTATAATATAACTTCCCCAGATCGATCCAATGTAAATTATGCATCTAAGTATGTTTAAAATTCCTCAGCTCAGTTCGATTTACTTTCATCAAAAAACAGAATCCAGTGTTTAGCCATCAACATACTTCTAATGTACAAGTTTTTGTAACTCCTTCTAACGTTTTCATGTATTGTGACTTCTTCATGATATTTTAGAGGATTCATAGAACAAAATAGAAACATATAATTTATTTTTTAATGTTTAAAACATCCCAACATCCTTAACACTATAACATTAAAAAATTATTCTTTCTCAACAACTCATAAAACCTTTTACTTTCTAAGAAGAACATTGAAAAAATATATTCAACTTTATACCGTTGGATCATACAAAAAATACTTTTTCAAAACATCGACCTGTAAGTTTTCTTAAAAATATTATTCCAATAGTTTAATTTTCAAGCTCTACATCAGATCACCAAATGTTTTCAAATATATTTCTTTATTTTGATTCACATATACTTCACAACACAAACAAATTATACACTTTCAATGAAGCATATTTCACCATCTATACAAAAATATTCTTTTACAAAAAAAGTTTTTGTCAAAAAAATATTCTCAATGAAAAACATCACAATGGATCATCAATATAGAAATAGAAAGACATACCAGGGATGACCCAAAACACCCTAAGGTGCTAAGTTCCTCCATGGTGTAACCAAAGTTTATGAGGATTAGAGTCAGTTTCCATGACTTTGGTGATACCTATGTTTGGTAGGTTATGTCCCTTATGCATATCTATAAAGGTCAAATAGAGGTGTCCCCAATCCTTTACAAGGCTCAGCAATGTTTTTTGAGGTTGTATCGATAGTTGGAAAAATATTTGAGAAGTTGAATCCACTAGGATAGTCATAAAATGGTTTTATAAATCATTTATTTTAAGCATGAACTAATGAAACATGAGATGTGGAAAACATAGAGGGGGAATCCCAAAACACCAAAGATTATGAGTTCCACCACGATGTCACCGGGGCTCGTGAGGATTGCATTTCATTTATTATAAGGAGGATATGCCTCACTTGTTTTGTTAAATTACATTATGCATGAGTCCACAGGGATTAAATGCATGGTCAAGTAGAGTTTATCCCCACTCTCTTTTGTGGGCCATAGAATATTTACAAGACTAAAACATCATTTCAATGAAGTGGGGTTTGGAGAAAACGACTATCCTGGAAGGGTGATGGAACCTTATAGAAGTTTATATTTGAGTTTGAGATGTTTATGACCAATGTTGTATTTCTTCAAGTCGCAGGGTTTGGGTCATCCAGATGTTCATAAATGGAGTGTCACATCCCTACTTTGATAAAGGGTACAATACATTTAAATGTATCATCAAGGATGTCAAATATTCTTGAATAGTCTAGTTACAGTGATTGAAAATATTTTTCCAAAGATCATGGGTCATGAAAACAGTATGAGATGATCATGATAGGGATGGACTAGAACATCCTTAGGTGGTAAGTCATTCCATGGTGATGATGGGCTCACAAGAATCAGAAATCCCTTCATATAGTGCCAAGATATCTCTAGTTGCTAGGTCTATGCTCTAAAGCATCAATTTTTAGGTCAATTAGAGAGATCAATTTTCATTTCCATGGTACATGGATGATTTGTGGAGATCCAATGTGATCAAATCATAAAGTGTGATTTATGGAAAATGTAAGATTCCTAAAGTGTTGGAGCACCCTAAACTTTTTGTCATCACCTAGTAAACATGTTATCATAGAGAGGAGATATGACGAACCAATAATATAACATCTTTATATACTAGGAGGTATAGAAATCATGGATAAAATATTACTAGGTTTATAGAGTAGGACCCATGATCTTTACACCTTATTTATTATGATCTAATATTTTTCTAAACTCAAGAGATGATGAGTTTAGCGAGTAGAGACTAGACTTTTTCATAGGCCACCCTATTTGGGTTTTCATATTAACAATTTTTATGTCTCTTTTACTATCATTTTATGGTATCAAAATTATGACCAACAAAAGGAAAGAATTTAATGTTATGTAGCTTTGACCAAATCATAAGTTATTTTATGTTCATGATGAATGCAGACCATATATGAGGGGAATGTTACAGAATAGTCTTATTAGGATAACCACGGTCAAAAGTACTCCCACATCTTTTTGTGTTGGAGATGAGAATGTAGTAAATTATGGACTGAGGCTATCAGCTCATGAGTAATGATAAGGGACTATCATTCTAGAGAGGGATAAGAACACCCTTAGGTGAAAAGTTATGTAATGGTGAAGTGAGGATCACAATGATCATAAAAGATATCTTATAAGGCCAAAATGTATCCATTTTTTAAGTCTAGAATCTTATTCATTGATAGAATTTTTAAATAGAGAGATCATGTTTTCGTTCCAAGGTCTATGAAGGGTTTGTGACATCACAAGTTTCCCAAGACCAGATGTGTGCTTAATGGGATGAGGGGAATAAAATATGAGAGAACAAACCCATCATTTGGTTGAAAGAGGTCAGGATCTTATGTTCCTTTGATAAGGAATAATTACAGGTGATTTCATATAAATTTTAACATCATTTACATAGGATTTGTTGATTTTTAAATTTTAATTTCATGCGACCATGACATTTACCTTACATTTTAACATCATGTGGTTAGGAAGTATTCTTTTCATTATAGTTTAACATCCCATAATAATGATGTAAATATGATATAAAACACACTGAATTCATTTTAAAACATGTTCCCCATTATTAAATATGCCCCACTCTCATTGGACAGTGTGAATTTCTATGTCCCCTAATCACACTGGAGGCATGGTCGATATGAGAAACAAGGGGAAATTGGGTGATCAACTAAGATATGAATGACTAGGTCTAAGGAAAATCATTCATAGGTCCCACTCATATGATGTCAGGGGTTCATTATTATAATTTTATAGATTGTGGATGAACCTATGATTATTGATATGGGTGTCTCTACATATCTTTAGATTTTATAAACCAAAACATATATAGTTCTCGTATAGAATCTACATATTCAAGTTTGGCCCATATACAGGGATGAGTGCACATTTTTATATCATTGATGGACACAATAATTGTAGATCTGATCATAATTATGTATCCTATAGTAATTAGAATTAATCCAAACCTAATTATTGAATGGGAAACTCACTACAAAGGTCTGACTAGTTTATAGACGGGGTTATGGTACACTTGATTGATTTAGTTGAGCCCAAGGTTAGAGATTCGGGAATCTCTACATATCCAATAATGAAAAGAATCAAGAGACACATAATTCTTGAATGATAAACTCCCTATACAGGTCTAAAACGAATGAATAGGGGGAATTTCTCCCAATAATTAATGTACGTTGGACTAGGACTAGATATATGGACATCAATACATATCATGTGATGATAGGAATCAATACACACATAGATCATGAATAGGAAACACTCTACATAGGTTTGTACCACAAGCATGTGGGTGAAATGTTTCCATTGATAGTTGTATCTAGGATTAAGATTAGAGATCCATTGTCACTACATGTCCTTTGATGATAATAATCTAGAAACATATTTTTCATGAATGGGAAATTCCCCATGAAAGTCTCACCCTTACACAGAGAGGGAATTTTTCCCATTTATTATTGTAGATGGATCTGAGATTGGAGATCCGAGCATCACCCCATATCCTGGGATGATAGGAATAAAGACACACATAGTTCTAGAATGGGAAAATCCCTATTCATATCAGACCTATATGAAAAAGGTGGTATTTTCCCCATTTTATTGTTGTAGCTGGACTCATGATTAGAGATTTGAGTGTAACTATGTATCCTATAATGAAATGAATAATGACACAAAATGTTATTGAGTAGGAAACACTCTATGTATGTCTAGCCTATACACAAGGACTATTTATCCTATTGATTTTTTAGCTATACTTGAGATTCAAGATCCATGCATAACTATATATCCTATAGAGAGAGGGAATATGCTACATATAGTTTTTGACAAACCATGTAGTTTAACAACGTGCAAAAAGGATGTAGGATCCCTGACCTGAAAATAGGATGTTACATGTGGGCTAAATAATGGAGGTCTATGTGTCAGTATGTATCTTTTGATTTCAAAAATCAAGTCACACGTAGTTTTGGAATGGATGTGTTGTGGGTGACCAACAATGAGGATATTGGTCTTCTCAGGTGTGGCCCATGATAATAAATAGTTTTGTATCATGCAAGATACATGAACCACACATTTAAAGATCTTGTGATAAGGACTTATGGTGTTCCTTCTTGAATCCATGACCATGATAAACCTTTTGTGAAATTATTTTTCTGGTCATACGGGGAATCCCATAGTGGAATTCCTAACATCATTTGTGATATTCTCAGTGTAAGAAACAAGGGATGGAAGATGTACCTCGTACCACGCAGAGGAAATTAAAGAGAGGATTGGGGAATTATGTTTCATAAGGTGGATGGTCCATGAAATAGGATCAAGGTTACTAATATATCTCACTGAAATTGGAATCAATATGTATTTAGCTCTACAAGACCATATAGTTTGGTGTCATGGAGATAGGATATCAACCATGCAATTTAACATCATGCGATAAGGTAGAAGGGGACTCGATGTGGAAGAGGATAAATGTTGGAGATCTTTATAGTTTTACATCATGAAGTGAGGAAGTAATTTGTGCAGTTTAATGTCATATCTTAAGGAAGAAAGATATAATGTAGTTCAATGTATTGATACTAGGATTTATCCATTCAGTTTAATATAATATAGTTAGGACATATTTTTTTATATCATGCGACCCAGATATTTTCTTTACATTTTAATATCATGTGTTCAAAATGTGTTCTGTAGAGTTTAATGTCACATGGCCAAGATGTGTTTAATTAATTTTAACGTCATTCGACTAGGATGAGTGACACATGATAGAAAATATTCAAAGTTTTTTTGTAGACACCTCACATTGGTGGGTGGGGGGTGTGACATGTTCCCCATCTGTTTTGAATTGTGAGTAAGCTCAGTTATGATATACCTTATGTATTATAAATTTACCTTCCCATTTGTGTTATATCTTTACAGATTTCTTCCCTAGTATCATTGGGGTCTTGAGATCCAATACCAGTTCTCCTTAAATAAAATAGTTAGGGAAAATCTTTTTATTGATGGCTCATGTGATCCAATTCTGATGGACTTCAAGGTTGTGTAATGTATGAAAATATTTCTCATCGAGAGGCACCAACTCAACCAAACGCTTTTGAAATTTCTCATCATTTGAGGTTTATCCTAATATAACTATTCAAATAAAGGTAAACATGATATATATGGGAAATACTACCTCATTTCTACACACTAATGAATATATATTTTCTTGTGTAGTAATACATGTGGTGGTATGGTAGGCACCAAAAGTATGGAGGGGATTTTCTAAGAAATACATCATGTCCTTAATCACCATCTTCTGAAGAATATGTGATAGGATACTACTTAACTATATCCATTGCATGATAGAAGAATGAGATATCAGACTCGATGTTTTACTCATAGTAGTGTTTCTTCAACTCCATAGAAAAACATTCAGTGTCATTTTCCATCAATATCAAACATGGGAATCATGTCCTGGTCATGATATTGGACTTCATGAATTTGATGATATTCATTATCCTGACATCCTAGAGGGGTATTTCCCTAGCCCATTTTGAAAATAAGTTTGTGGAAGTAAGGATTAACTTAACCTTCTTTGTTATGGCTGGGAGATATGGCCCCAAAAAAACATTCCAAATACATAAATTATATAGGAATATTTAGCTATATGTATCCATTATGGGGGTTGATAGATGAAGTTTCCATGAATCTAGTATGCATTAAATTTCTTGGTGAATTCTGCAATGTCATGTATCATGGTTTACTAGTAGTAACTAAGCCTCCTGATTTTGTGGGAGATCCTAGTCTTAGACAGATGTGTATTGCTTGATCTTCCATGTAATTCATCCATTATAGTGTTCATATTACTTTATTCTATGCATTTGAGGAGGATTCCATTGAAGCATCTGTTTTAAAGATAATTTTGATTAGTTGGTCTATCCTAAAGGGTAAAGTTCACTTCTCGATTCAAAATCTATTCTCTTCAAGAATGGTCTATAGAGAGAGACACATTATAGAGATATCCGATTAGGGACTCCATCTATCAAAAGGTGGATATCAGTTCATCAAACTCTGGGGTGGTATTGACCTAGTTGAGTTCTTCTATGTAATATATGATGTTTGATGAGACCATCCACTAGTGTGTGATGTGAAATATTACTTCCTCCTGACCAGGGTTGGCCAATACTATGGATACATTAGTAAATGTTTCATCATGATAATTTCATTATTGAGAGACATGATGCATTGTGGGATCAGAAGAAAATTCATCCATTATTCTTATGACACAACCAATGATAAGGTTCAGTTCTTCATTTTATATAGAATACCCACCATTGATTCATTTTATCACTAGTTCTAAATCCCCTTTGATATTTAGGTAGTCTATTTAAATTTTTATGGATAGTTCTATGCTAGTGATGTGGGATTGGTATTCTATATTTTTATTTGAACAACCATCATATAGTGAGAATAATTAGGGAAACATTTCAATATTTTGATAAATAAATATAATCCCTAAGAAATATTTATTGAGTTTTGTGTTTTCCATTCTCTTGCTGATATAAATTTTTTAGGCCTCATTAAAAAAAATATCCCATGTTCGAGGAGTGTCATGGGAGTAAAAAAAATCATTATCATAATGTTTAGTTTCCATTGGTGTGGTCTCTAGAGTGGGATTCCCCACGAAGAAATCAACTATGGACTTCCCTTTTACTGACTCATATGAAACAAATTTGATGTCATACTATGTAATAATGACATCGCATTATCCTAAATTCATATTCGGTATAGGATGTCCAAGGATGCACTGGATTGGTTCAAAATGAGAGAACATGTGGAATAAATGGTGTTTCATGGAATTACTCTTATTTTATGTTGAAAAGATGACTTCGAGATAGTTTTTTTCAACATCGGAATATCAGGTCTCAGTACCCCACATCATTCGTATAAGATATTAGAGAATTTTCCCATTCTAACACATGTTTTCATGTTAGGAGAGAGCTAATTGATCATTATGTGGAACCCACATACAAGATGATTGTTTTCCTTCCACCAGCAACTTTATGATTGGAGGGTTTAACAATAACTACTTGAGACTCTCAAACATTTCTCGGAATTCCTCATCCCATAGATAGGAGATCCCATGTTCATTATCTTTGTGAAGGGGAGGGACTTTTAGACCAGTTTTGCTATGAAACACTGAATGTAGGTGATATTCTCTTGGAGCCCCCTCAGATCATTGAGATTTCATGGGGTGAAATTTCTATAATTGAACTAGTATTTTCATGTACAGACATCAATGCCATGGTGGAATACCACAAAGCCATGTAATATTTTGGATGTTACCCTGAAAGATAATTTTAGTAGATTCATTTTTAGACTGTACTATCTCAACTTTTCATAGACTATTTTAAGATATGTGAATTGATCACATAACTTCACTAATTTTATAAACTATACTTCAACATAAAATTTTACTATTCATACTAATAAGGTAATAAAGATATGATGCATGAAATATTGAAAAGTAGAACAGGCAATAATTAATCCAATGAGTATGACCTAATAGAGAATGACCCCCTAGGGGTTATCTGAGTGTAGTGGATTTGGAATATTTAGGAGCCATATTTATTTGATTATACCCTGAATAACCATCCATAAAGGAAAAGTATTGGAATATATTGGTTTCCTTAATCATGGGTTTTTTGATCAGCAATGGGAAATCATTCTTCAAGTAGTGTTAGTTAATGTCTCTAAAAAAATAAAGACCCTAATATGCCATTTCTTTTTCATGGCAGTAAAGATGGTGGGAAGCCATCATGGGTATTTCACTTCTCAAAAAAATATATTTGATCAATTTTTCAAATTCCAACTCTAAATTTATAGCATGATATAGGTGAATCCCCCTAGCCTCTTGCTTGAAACCTAAATTGTGATCGGGAAAGTTGATATGGTGTGTGATCACTTCATCCTTTAGTCCGTCCATTTCTATATAATTCTAAGAGAAAACATATTGGTATTGATTTAGAAATGTGATATATATCTCTTTTTCCTTGAGATTCATGGTGTTAGTAGTCAATATAGGTCATAGTTATTCTTAAACTCAGGACTTTATTTTTCTAAGCTCATCACTGGTGGCGAAGATGAATCCCTCAAATATGGGAGGGACGTTCCTGAGGTCATCCTCTTCTTCTTACATCTTTAAGTCCATGAAGGAATTTTTGGATAATGTAGGAAATTTTAGGGCATCTCTATCGCTACTAGGACGAGAGAGGACATTGAAGGGTACATTATCATCCCATAATTCCAAAATCATTGTATAGATATTCCAGAGTTGATTTTATTTTATGCTGTCATTGGGGAGAGAATGAGCTTTTTCATCTAGGATTATGTCTACTATATCGATTTGGTTAATGGGTAGCAAACAGTTGCACAAGAGCCTCAAACCGTTTGGTGAGGACTCTTCAAGTTCATTGAAGTGACTCGAGATCAAATCCCAGAGGAGTCATATTTCTGGGGTACTATAGAAGTACTATAGTAGGTACTATAACAGATATTGTAGAAGGTATTATTCGGTACTATAACATCTGAAACTATTCACCCATTTCAGCCTTCATGCCACTGGTTTTTCCTTGATTCTTTCTAGGCCTTCGGGCCACCTCAAGGTCATTGGAAAACCTCAAGACCTTTAAGTCACTTGAAATACGTATGAAATCTGATATATTTACAAGGAACAAGGCTCTAGATGAGGATCAGAGTAGGAACATTCACCAAAGAAGAGAAAAGTAGACTTGGAAGATTTTTTTTAAAAAAATAGTTGGGGTCAAAGCCACAATTTATTAATTAAATAAAATTCCTCTTTAAGACATGGTATAGGGAGACCCATTACATAGCTTATAAGACCAAGGCCATGTGGCCTAAATACAAGGCTTGAAAGCCCATTTTTTGGCCCAATGGACCACTCAGTGAATAGTACTATAGTACCCGTGATGTTACGGTACTTACTACATCCCCACCACTGCTATAGTTCTTGCTACAGTGCCTCTACTGCTACAGTTCCTCCACCACTACATTCCTGTAACAATACTGTTATAGTCACCCCATAAATTTCTCCCTACCCGGATTTGATCATGGGTCCTTTGGATGCCAATTAGGATCCTATACCACATGGGTATAGGCTCATTGGAAACTAGACTTGGAGTAATGAGTGTTTATAGAATTTCCATCAGTACTAGCCATGTGAATATCTGCACAAGATATTTAGCTGACCAACCATACGAAGGTGGAGAGGTGACACCACACTATATTCTTGGGGAGGTAGTTCCAACTCATCTAGTTTGTGATTATTTCTTCTAAGACCTTCTGGTCATGTTATTTTCACTAAACTGACATGGCATGTAAGGTTTCCCGATCATCCCTTAAAATGGGTATTATCAAAATGTAAATAAAAAGTGAAGGCCTTCGGTCAATTCATGTAGGTTGCACATAGTCATTGTCTAATTCACTCTAGGGATTCGCAGGGGCAGTCACCATGCCGTTGGGGGTGGAATCCTATATATTTTCATCAACCAACGGTTTTTTTACTCACCTTTTATTGAAACCTTCCTAATCATATGTGGATTCTTAAGACTCAAAGGGGGAATTTTCACCATGTTGTGTGATGATATATCCATCAATGGGGTATTTTAAAAACTAACGGAATGTTAAAGGTACAAACATATGTATGTGAATACAAGGAAATCAAAGAAAGACATTATATGTGATGTTTTTATGGATTACCATAAAGTCATTGTCTAATGTGAGATCCACAAACTGATCTATGATCTTCATCTTCCACAGAGGTCTTTTCTCACTTTTATCATACCGTTGAATTGTCCGCTTTTTGGGATACAAATATTCATCACTATATCCCAAATGTTGAAGGGTCTAAATCAGGATAACATTGATCCTAGAACTATTTTCAATAATAGTATTTTGAATATCAACATTGACCAGTGTTCCTGAAACATATAGGGGTCTTATTTCTCAGTGGAGGATCACATTATGACCATATTTTATGAATTAGAGATATCATGGAATTTTTCTAGCATGTCCTCCACTAGATAGACTTCAAATGCAATGACTTATGTCTTAAACTCCTACGGGATCTAGAGGGTTTCAAAAACTACCTATGTGTGTTATTTTGTAAATGGAGAGCATCCAACATTGAGATATTGTTAGAAAAAACCACATAATCTGTCCACATATTGTACATTTTCTCCAATGGTCAGCACTTACCGATGTGGGTTTTCTCCTTTTCATGTGACTCAGGAGAAGAGGAATTTCAGGTAGACAATCCGGGTTCTTGTGAAAAGGTCGATGGAGCATCTTTGGCCATTGGCATAGGATGATATATCCTTCTCCATTTTATGTGATGACTAGATAATCACACCTATACTAGGTTGTAGTGTAAGATACTTGGGTTCTGACTACCATTAAAGGGTTATATGATATCACTATTTCCTTGTGGGTCTTGTTAGAGTTCATTCCATTAGGTATCAGCTACATATATATATATATTTTATGTGGGTACATGTCTATAATATTGGGTTGGACCATTCCCATTCAATCCCTTGTATCCTCATATCCCATGCCTTCGACCTTCAGTTCCCCAGTCATGTACGAGGAAGTCATAATCAAATGAAAATTTATCATTAGAGAAGTGTTTTTACAATTTTATTGTGTTAAAAAACCAATTATGATCTCTTCATCTAATGAGGGATTCATTTAGTGGGGGAATTTCCCATTCGCTGGAAGTTGTCGGAATGAAATATACAAGATTCTGATCCTACTTCAAAGTTGAATTTCATAGTTCTTATTTTGTAAGTTCCTCTGTTTGATGGTTGCATCCCTTATAAGCGTAATTTTTGATTCACCTCCCTATGTGAAGGAAAATTTATAGGGTTTTTTCATTATGATCTTAGGGTGACTTTAGATAAGAAAAATATTTTCATGACTTCCAATTTTCAAACATTTACACATGTCAATGAAGAAATTTTTTCCAATAAACCTCTTCCTATGACTAGGAAATGGTTATGTAGGCTATCTATGTAAGGGCATTTTCCAAAACCACCTATTCATAATTGAACATTCATTGGAGATAAATCTTTGAAAAATCATAAATCTTTATTTTTTGTCTTTATCTATATTATTTGTTGTGTAGACAGTGAAGAAATTCACATAGGTTTGTATGGAGATGGTAGTTTTCTCATTACTCTCAACACAATACAATTATTATGTAATACTTTAGTCAATTTAATTTCTCAAACCCTTTCCCATGTTGGGTAGTTTTGGCTTATGACCCTGGCGGGGTTTTATTAACTTTTCTGTATGTTGCTTCTATGTTGGTGTGTGAACAGTGACCTTGAGGGGTGTTTTAGTCATGTTTGATAAACATGACCCAAATATATGTTTTTCTTCTTATGGTGGAAGGAACATAAGGGATGTCTACTATCAATATTTACCTCCCAACTCAGAGCAGACTAATTCATTATGTTGTAATTATGGTTCTGAAAATTTCCCCAGCCCTACGAGATAGGGCCTACTTGGGGCCACAATTGGTATTGGTTGATACTTTAGTTTTGAATTTAATGATTATAATCAAGAAATTTATGTTTCCTATGATGGAAATTGAGATATAAATTCTTATATCCTAATGGGATTGGTTTTTTCTAAAACTTCCATTGATTTCCATAGGACCCTCTCGAGGGATGATGAGCCATGTGATTGCGATCGTGATATAAATTCCTCTAGCCCAAGGGGATGGGTTTTATTTTTTGATATTGATGATATGACCTGAATACTACTAGTAATTAATGATCCAAGTAGTGGAGGTCATTTTAGATATTCCATTGGCCCGATGGGATGGGTTCTCTTATAGATGATAGTAATAGCAGCTATTATTACAACCTATTTGATATGGGTCACCTATGTTCACGTATGATATGGGTGAAATGGAATCCCCTAAAGGGAGTCATTTTCTAGTGAAAGTTTTTGGGTTGACCACAACATAAAATTCTATGTTTGAAATATATTCCTATTTCATTGAGTGTCCCAGTTCAAATATATTTAGGCTATCCTCTTTCTCCATTTGTGATGTTGTCACACCTATTAAGGGGAATAATTCCGTTGTGGTGACTAATTGGCCCATGTGTTACCCGATCCACTAATTATTCTAGATGCTATGAAATTATAGGGATATGTATCTGGGGGATTCTTTTATAATATGGGAAGAATCAATTACAATGCTCCATATTACACCCATCCTCATATACGCATATCTGACGATGCTCTAGAAATCAGTCGATGGAGAGTTGTCATGATACATAGACAAACACTATGTGGGCATTTATCTTTCTCATACATTAATGGCTTCTAGGAAATGTATAATATGGACATACCCATTTTAAAATGCATGTATTAATGATATGAAGGTGATAATAATATTTTAGATATGGTATATTTCTATCCATTTATCACAGATGAGTCAGCGACATATTTTGGTGAAGATGAGGCACACACTCCTTCTCTAGCTCATCTAGGATCTCATAGTATGAAGTGGAAACAGTCTATAATAAAGTGGTGAGGTTGTTTCTGACTAAGTCTATCCATATTTCAATGTCTTATTCCTCTTTATTAGACATACCCACATCCTTCTAGTTAGATTATAGAATGTGCTTCTTAGGGTTTCCTACAAACTGATATGTAGTGTTGCTGGAAGGTGATGGGGAATTATATATGGTTGACATAGATGTTTAATCCACCAATATATATATATATAAAGTTGTATATGAATTGAGAAACTCTCTATACAGAGGTTTGGGTGGGGGATTTCATTAATCGTGGTATATATCAATGTGGGGAGGTTGACCACAATGGATGCTAGGAGTAGAGTCCATGTGATACATCGTCACATGAACAAGAGGAGGAAAATAGAAGTAATTATTGCATTATACTTTAGATTAAGAGTTGTTGAACCCTTGGGGTGTTGAGAATGTTTCTTCAACAACCTCAAGGACACTATAATTGAGCAGATTTGGGATGTTATCCCCTTATATGTGATGGATGGAATATACCAACCTACATATTTGGATTGTGTAGGGATATCAACCTTCCATATAAAAGCTTTTAGAATATGTTGAAAATATTCTTGTACTAAATTAATATGATCCCACTATTTAGAAGATACATGATTATTAAAATGAGATTCTGTATTTTCAAAATGAATTTCATCTATCCTATGGGTCGTTTACATAATATGTCAGTCAACCATTGATGAAGAGGGAATATGATCTAGGTTCAAATATTCATTCCCCATAGGAATATGACAACAGACATCCAGAATGAGAGAAGGGATATGCAACTCCTCTTGTATAGTATCAGAAGGATGATGGTGTAAAAGTTATTTGGAAGAAGTAATGATATGGTCCTAGATCCCATGAGATAATAAAATAATCAATGTAGATTCATAGATTGGAATATGAGCATGTACCAAAGTGTATGTTGATATCACATGGTGGGCCTTGCTCAGAATAGGAATATGATCCCAGTCATGAGCCTCTAGAGTTTTCCTCCAATATTTTATGATAGAAACATGAGCTTGTCCTAAGGAATGTTCTTCTCTCACTTTGTGATAACTGCTCAGAATAGGGACATGACCTTGGTCCTACTACTTTAGAGTATACTGGTGATCTTATTCAAATAGAATATAAACCTTTATCAAGGCATGTGCTGGTGTTACTTGGTGATATCTAATCTAAATGCAGATATGAGCCTAATTCCAAGACTTTGGGGAAAGTTTACATCCTTTTTCAAATGGAATGTGCCATGTCTCAAGGAATGTGATGCTATCAATTTGTGTACCCTAGTTGGATTGATATTATGAGTCTGGTCTGGTTCCTCACCCATTATAAGAATTTTCCAATAATCCTCCTAAATAGTAGAATTATTGTGCACTTTCTCCAAAGAAACCACTTATTCATGACGATCAGAGTGTTGTGATTCCCTAGATATAGGGATTGTAATACATTCTTATCCCAATATTTGTACTAGTGATAGAATATTTCAATGGAGTTATTAATATGTCGCTAGAATTTCATGAAACTTTATCAATGTGTGTGTAGGAATATAAGCCTACATATTTTCTATATCCACTATATACTGGAAGATATCTTAAATTTTAGAAACAATATGAGACCACTTCTATACTCCTTGTTCCATCAGAATATATTGATGGGATTCATGTTCTGAGGTATAGATATGCACCTCCCCCATGCTTGCAGCAAGAATATAACCATATATTTCTTCCGAGGGATCATGGATATGAGCTTACTCCATGGATACCTCTAGAATATGATGCAATTATTCATAAATGGAAGTGGGGATATGATCCCACTTCTAGTTATCCAGAGATTCCAGGGACGATGTGTCTTCCTTTTTTCTCATACATGGGTGCTAGAGGTGGTAATGTGTCAGGTGGTGCCACCAATAAGAAATAGAATAGAACTGATGGGATGGTGATAGAGATGGTGGTTGACATGAGCCATACATGGAGGCTCCTAAACTAAAAGGGAATTGTGGTTAAATCCTTGATCGTCCTTCATCAAATACAAAAGGTGGTGATTGTGCTCTCTAGGGATATGCTTCTTATGTGGTTGGCAGTGGCAAAAACCAATAATGGCTTTACAAAAGATTTATTTAGATGATGCAAACTAAATGGTTTCTACATTTTGATACCCTTTCATTCAACATCAAGGTTCATGAGTATACCATGTCGATGGTATTCGAGAACCATTGTATTCACCAACTGACACATAAGGTGTCAGGTAGGTGAGGTCGTTATGCAGCCTACTGGGATTATAGTGATAGCTAATTTGTCATAATGGTCTATGGATGAAGAAATTATCTCGGTTTGGGTGTTTATGTGAGGGAATTATTTTTTTCATGAAGATAACAAGGAACAAGGTCACTAATTGGTGCATTTTCATGTTCAATCAGATATGCATGGCTAACAAAATTGTCCTATCTTATTATCAATCCAACCATTCTTCTTGCATGGACTTGTCACAGTGATGATGAACATATTTAATTAGAACAATGTATAAAAATTTTTAGTTGATCATTTTATTAATTAGGATGATTCATGCCAGGTTCCCCACTTTATTATTTAGGAAATGTGAGCAAAATGGCCAAATTCATGGTACACCCATCATTTCACTATTTGAGATATTCAGGTCTTTTTTCGAAAAAGATACAACTGTGGTGCATTTAGTTAGGCCTAATGGTTTATGATAGTGGGTTCAATGTATTTTATAATCATTCATGTCAGGATTAGAATTATTGTTCTTCATGTAAAATACCAATGGTTCATACATCCATACTTGAGTACGGACCTATATCCCAAAGGTATAAAACGTATTGGGGTTTCAAACACAAGGGCACTTAGGAACTCACATTGTTTGAGTGGATGGGAGGTTAAGAACATCATACTATTTTGGGGGGATTTAAGAAAACTCTGAGACTCTCTTATACACTTAAGATATGTTCATGATTCCATTCCTAATTTAGGTATAAGAATAGTTACCCTAACATAATTATCATGTGTTGAACCTTTCATGTGAAAATGGGGTCTATTAATGAGTCCATATATATGTATCTATGGTTCTTCATATCCATTCCATTAATGGGTATATTTTTATATTTTAAATCCATATAACTAAGAACTCTATAATTTAATACCATCTAGAGAGATGATTAATATTTTAATGATAGGATTAAACCATTATGAGTAGTCATACATATCCTACTTGTAAGAGGAATCAAAAGCCACATAGTTCATTAAACTTCTGCAGTTTAACATAATACATAGTTGACATATATGAAGGATATATGGAACTAGGTATTTAATCTCAAACCATAGGGAGCTGTCCTATGAATCATGGTTTTTTTAAGAATCATAGTCATCGAAGTTTGTCCATGCCCTTGGGACATTCCCATAGGTGGGTTCCCTTATATGAGGGTAGTAATATCATGCTACTAATCATAGAATACACACTAGTGTCTCCCTAGAAATTGTATATTCATGATAATAATGATAAGATAGTTTCAAATCCCTAACCCCATGTGATCCATGCTAAGTGTGAGAAATAAGTTATATAATGTAATCGGTGTCACTATATATGGATGTAGAACTTATGTGATGGGACAACCCTTTTTATGTTTGATGTGGAGCTCTAGACTTAAAAATCCATAACATGTATCCTACTTATGGAATGAATCATAGTTATTTTAGTTTAGTTGATTTATTAGTCTGATGGTGGATGAGGATGAATGATTCACCCATGGGAGAGATCAGGTCATGATGGTTGGAATGTTGAAGACATAGGGGGACATATACTTGGGTGGGTGCCCATTTGATTCGGGCCTTGGGATGGGGTCCTAATTATTAACTATATGGATGAAATTAGAGTCATCATAGTTCAGTTGAATGATCAGGGACTACATATTGAGGATGCCCAAACATATCTAGGACACAAGGATATCATGGGTTAGGATTCTATATTGACATGTCTGGATTATATTTCGGATATGTTCTGATTGTTTTCCAAACATGTTAGAGGATGATTGGACATTTCATAGTTAAATAGAAGACATATAAAAAGAAAACCATATGATCCAGTTGGGTTGTTAGATGGACATTGTGTGATCTGAATGAAATGTACGTAAGAGATCTTATGATCTGAATGGATTGTATGGAGGACATCGCATGACCATGTCCAACATGTATGGAGAGTGTTACATTACCTTGATAATTTTTCCAGAGGGCATTACATGATCCAGACATAATTTTCCCAGTTTCGTCATGAGACCTAATTGACACTTTTGGAGGAAATTGCATGATCCATGATAACTTGTCCAGAGGATGTCACATGATATGACTAACTTGTCCCGGCATCACCACACAACATAGGTGATATCTATCAAGGACATTGTAAGATGTGGATAGAAATATAAGGGGACTCCTCAAGACTTTGGTTACATTCCCAGAGGGAGTCATGTTAACTACTTTGATATTTCCAGGTGACATCGTATGATCCAAATAGCCTATCAGTGGAGTTTCATATGATTTGAGTAACATGTATCAATGCTATCACATGATCACATTCATCCAGTAGAAGAACATATATATAAATTCATCTATATTCTCATATGTATACCTCCTTTTATAGTATTTTTTTCTATCCTTTATTGCATATGTGACACATGGTTTTTCCAGTTGCATATTATTTTAGGTTTCACATGACCTATCAAAAATATGGGACCTCCTTCACATGACTTTCCTGACATGACAGAAGTCCTTCACATGATCTATGAGTGATCATGTGATGTTACTATGCATTTCATGTGATCCCTTCATTTAATAAATATATATTTACCTAGAAGAATAAATTGCTATCAGGTGACTATCTGATTTGATAAGTGTGCTTCTGGACACCCATATGTGATGGATCATTGATTGGTTCTCTTATTATACTGAGAGGGTGGTATTTGTAGGCATCATCACCCAATTATATGTTGCTTTTCTTGAAACATATCTCATGGATTTGGGCTAGAGTAAGTGGAATGATTTTCTGTCATCTGATTTGCATTATCCGAGAATGATTCATTCATTACACTGTGTGATATTCAGTGACCATTAGAATTTTTTTCCTTTTCTATTTTAATTGGACACAAACTAACAAAATGGATTCCTCTTGAAAAATAGAATATGTCAAGGAGTTTCCAAAAGGTCGTGCCAACATGTCTTGGGACTATAATGAGATCATGTTGCATGTGGGAAGGCATTCGTATGATAGAATATGACTTGTCGAGGGTCTTCCATGAGGCAACAAAGGCTTGTTAGGGGGCCTTCGTGAGATCAAGATGACATGCCTAAGGGATTTTGTAAGATCATAGAATCCTCATAATGGGGGGCATCACATAATCATTAGTGAACAGCCAGAGCATAAGACCCCTTTTTAAATAAGACTAGCATATTCATGTTTCCAGAAGAAGCATTTTCATTTACCCCTTATATTTATTTCTTTATTTTACAAGGGATAGTTTTCTTGAGAGGTATCACGAGTGTTGTAAAAGTCAATCACTATCCTTTCCTATCATGTGTCACATTAAAAATAATGGGTATTTTGGTTATGTTAGAGAATATTCATGGACAACCCATTTTCTCATCTATATGGTTAAATTGGCCGCACATAATTGAATAGACATGTCCATGATCCTTCACATGATGAAGGGGACATTTCACCAGGATATCGTGTGTTAAGGTATACATGTCATGGAATTTTGAGAGGTCTTGAAAACCGTATGAGTGAATCTCATGAATATAAATTAATGAAAAAGATTCCACATTTTTTATATTTTCATCCTTTATATTACATGGCATTTGAATGATTGTCTAGTTTTCACCAATTGAAATTCACATGAGTTGGTGGAACTCATCTGTATACATCTGTATGATCAGTGAGTGTCATGGATGCCTTCAAAAGAATAATGAGGCATGTAAATGGGGATCTGTATGATATTTAGTAGATCATACATGACATATTAATTGTTCTCATTAACTTATAAAGGTTATACGATTGAATATTCTTTGGAAGTTCACATGATCTATGTGATATGATAATATTCTTTTAATTTTCCTTGTAGAGAAAATAATACCCATACTTTGAGCATTTTTCCCTTATAGGTTTTTCAATTCTTAATTTGAAAGAATCAATAATCATCCCATTTGTATTTTTTCCTTACAACCTTCACCATTTTACATACTAGGAACCTTCATGTATAATTTATGATCTCCTTGTTCATATTTAACCTATAAAATTTCTTCAAGGAGACATTGATACATCTTCATGATCCCTCAATGGATAAAGAAGGTCAAAACAAATTTGATCATTCAAATGGTACATATTTATCTTAGGATTTGATAGTAAATAGAATCATTTAGAAAATATTATAACTCCTCCATCAAAAAAATTGAACTACAACAATTTCACTTTTCTTATATCTTCCATCTTCTTAAAAATTTACATATAATCAATTTAAGAATCCATTATCTAATATTGAAGATATAGTTGAGAAATAATATGAGAAAAAATTATGATTTTCATTTCATTATGATCCCTATATACATAATTTTCAATTCTAAAAATAATGGATCTTTATCAATTCCCATCATTGAGAAGGGTTCTAAATCCTTAAAATATATAACATATTCCACTTAATTTTACTTTCTAGGCATGTAGTGGATTTGTCATTAATAATCTTCTATTAGACATAACTATATTTTATGGTGAATATTATTCTCATGCTATGTAAATTTATATTTCAGTCTCTTATGGTCTTTATATATTTAAAACCTCTCCCCATTGTGGTGGTGACACTAAATATTCAATTTTATGATCACTCCATCCAACTCTAGATTATTTTTTGGATATTCCTTCTCATGAACAGTTTACTTACTTGAGTTGTAGGCTATTAATTTTTCATTTTTCATCAATAATAATCCTAATCTGTTCTTTGAAGCATCACTATATACCATAAAAAGTTACCCACTTAAAAAAAGTGTGATAATTGGTGCAGTGATAAGACTCTTTAAATTCTTTAAATATATCATCACATTTATTAGTCTAGGAATAAATTACCCCCTTATGAGTAATATTGGTTGGTGGGGTTGAATATCATGAGAGGTTTCTCAAAAAATTGTATTTCTTATATAGTTCAAGGAATCTATGAAACCCTTTTATAGATATAGGTATGGGAAAGTCTTAATTTTTCATTTTCCATTGAATGGTCCACAAATATCCCTTTTCTAGTGATGATAAATACTATGAATGATACTTCATTTATAAATTACATTTGTTTTATTTTTAATATAACATATCTTATTAAATTTCATTAGAAAAATATTCAAATGATCCTCATCCTCCTCCTTGATTTTGGTGTATATCAAATTATCATCTATGAAGACTGCTAAATTGTTTTTATGGAAAATCTATATAGTCTCAATTCATTATGTTTATAAAAATTTATAGGGATTTGTTTGAGTCTGAATACCATCACTATGAACTCGTGTTGTCCATAGATTTGTAGAAATGTAGTATTTAGAATATATTCCATATTTTCCTTTAATTGGTAATGTTATGAATGATGGTCCACCATAGAGATGTATTAGGCTCTAAGTATTTGATCAAACAAATAATTTATCCAACTGATAGGGAACATTTTCTTCATCATTATTTTTTTATGTTTAATATAATCAATATAGAGGCACATTGACCCATCCTCTATCTTGACAAAGAGAATTAGCGCACCCCACAGTTAAGATATCATTTGTGCAAAACAATTTTGTTGATTTTATAATAAATTCTACTTTATTTATTCAAAATAAATGATGATTATTATTTAAGTAGTCATGGATATGGGTATATATCCATTTTTATGTTCAATTCAAAATGCAACCTCTCAATCAAGAGGAGTACTTGGAAACTCTTTTGGGAATACATCAGTGTGGTCCCTCACCATAGTAATGTCCCCAAGAATGATTATCTCCATTATCTTAATCATTTGTGCTAGATTTTATTTCTCATAAGAAAATAATATAATTTCATTTGGTGATTATTCCAAATGATATTCATCCTCCTTAATAAAATTATACAAAATTAGAGGATTAAATAGTATATGAAGAGTGGTCTATATCTCTTGAAATTTGATACTGTATTTATATATAGATATCTAATATATTACAAATATAGTATCAATCTCCACAAAATGAAGTATGAAAGGATTTAACAAGAGGTTTAGTCAACAGACATTGAATTGGGGGGGGAGTTATATACATGGGATGCAATAATTTCTGTGTTTTTTACTCTCAATGAATGTTAACCAATAGGTTTTGAGGAGGTGTTTGAATAGTTATACCAACCTTTAAAGATATAAAATATCATATATAACTATAATCATAGAAGATTTTTGAACCTTATGAATGTATAATGATCACCTCTTAAACTATTTTATTTTGGTTCAAGTCCTTTATTATATCTGATATAAATGTTTCTAAAAGAATTCTCAAATTAAAAATTATGAAAAATGGAATCTATGAACACATAAAAAATAAATTATAAATGACATGTAAATCTTAACCTATGAGTCTTTGGGTTTCACTATAGATTTTCCAATTTACGTTTTTTGAATTAGTTTTTTTTAACCTAATAATCTCTTCAAATCCTTGATAATAGTTTATAATGATATTTTAATTTTATAAATCATGTCACTCAGGATTTTCAAACTAGTTGTGTAGTAAAAAAATATTATTTATGCACCAAGAAACAGTTTAGTTAATACCTAATGGCACTTTCTTGGGGTAATTATCCTTATGTACAACTGTTCCAGAGCCATATCCCCTTGTATTATCTATACATGGAGTTATTTTCATTAAAACACGCACTTTATAATTTTGTAATATTAAATGGTATTTTATAATATATAGAATTGTATCTAGGTTTCTAACTATATTATTCTAGTCTTAATCCCAAAAAATAACATTTCCTGTCTCTAATACCTTTTATAGTGAGTAAATCCTTTTAAACATATTATTATATGAATTTTAACAAAACATTACAATAAAGACAACCAAAAGATCATGAGACCTAGTGTATGTAGATGCATAATTTCAAAATATATATAAAAAACTAAAACAAAATATCTCTATTTTATTCTCCTTGTTAATCTCAAAAATCCATTCAAACTCCTAAAATTTCATAAGATAACCTATGTAAAACATAAATGAAAAGGGTGAGAAATAAAGCCTAGTAAAGAAATATACTTGATAATAGGGAATAACATATTATTCAAATGACATAGAACGATATCATACAAGAGAAATATCATTAATAATCACATAAAATCATATCACAAATAACATTGTCTCATAAGATCAATGAATCATGGGAAAGTGGAAGAAACATATAACATGTTACAAGAATAAATCTAGGATAATTGTCAAGAAAATATCAAAAAGTGAATAGAGTCCCATCATTGATTAGGATTACTCACTAATCCCATAGATAACACATCATTAGTAAAAAAATACCCAACTCATTGGAGACAAATCCTGATACACCCATTATAACATGCACATTCTTTAGTCTTACACAAAATGAAATCAATCATATGGCATAAAATTAAGAATTAACCCTTGATTGAATGTGTTTCCTTATCATGAACCATATTATCATGAAATGATATTTCATAAATTTTATGAAGGGAAGAATGAATTACATTTTTTACATTATAATATCGGTAAATAAGATTGGGTAATAAAGACTTTAATGAGAAATATATAAAATGATTAATAGATAAAACATTTCCCCTAAATTGAGTTTTATTTATAAGAAAGTAATTAGAAATAATAAATGTAATCATGTATTAACTCATAAAATGAAGGGATAATAAGATAGGTATATATTTAATAGAAATATATATAAAATTTATGATCATTCTATAAAATTAAAGATAATGATAAATTGAGTGAGATCAAGAAAGGTCAAAACCCAAAGAAAAAGTGTTGTTTAGAGAGATCTCATACCTTATAATCTATAATAATTCTTCACTTGTACTTAATATCTTAAATATTCATGTTATATTTATTAATTACAGAATAAATACACATTTACATTTATATATTATATAATAATATTTTTCTTATCTTCACTTATAAATATGTTAACAAGATAATTTTCAATATTTTTCTTTCAAAGGAATCTGTTTCACTGTACAAATTTCAAATCACTTATGGATAATAACAGAAATTCTTGGAAAAAGGGAGTCATAAAATATAAGTTAAATAAAATTTTATTCATATAAAACAAAAAAATTAAATGGTCCCAAATAACCTTTACTATTCTTACTTTTGGATGATATATCACGTAAAAATGATATTGATATGGGGTTAGCTTATTTTTGCAGTTTTACCGACCATCACAATCAAGTTTCAATTTATTTCGTTATAATGATATATAATCTTTTATTATTATTAATGACTATTTATACACTTTTGTATAATTTTAATACATTGTAATATAATTAAACAACCCATGAAGGATGTAATAGAAAATTAAAACTCATAATCCATGGAGTCGGTGGATCAACCGAGTACATAAAATAGTATAGTATTTAGAATAAATGGAGAATATATAAGATTATTGATGGTAAATATTCCATTATTTAAATAATGTTATAGTTTAAAAATTATAATGAATTTATTATCCATGTTGGAAGAATTGTTTTGGAGGATGGAGAGGTTAATAAATGACAAGAATCGGTGGAGGGGATTACCATCTCTAATGGATGTCTCTTATTGGGATTGAACTTAAGGAACATTAGATTGATCTTTATATTTGAAAAATATATCTTTTACATGATGGGTAGGTTTAGGAAGTGAATTGACAAGAACTATTTAAATCTACTCGGTTTGGAAGGTGTGGCTAGAATGGGGTTTGAGTGTTGGTATTTATAAGGGGAGATGAGGGTTGTTTTTGAATATTATATTCAATAGTTTATTATTTTCCCTCAACAAAATCAATATTATTGTTTATTTTGAAACCATATATTAAATGGTGAATTTATTTTAAACTAATGGGTTCTTATGTCATCTAGAGCTCAAAAATCCATTTTTAGTTTATAATGTTAAATACATTATTTTACAATAATTTGATACTTACCAATAATTTATCTACTTTATAAAAATAGAAAGAGAAACCCTAACCATTTTTCTATATGTCTATTGAAAAAATAAGATACATTTAATGAAAATAATTTTCTAAATAGGATAAATTTTATTTATAAAGAAAACCCTAATTTATTTAAAACATAACAATTTTAATATTATGATCAATATTCTGAACCTACAGAAAATTAAATGACGACTCATAAAATAATATTATCGGTATTATAAGAAATCAATAATAATTTATAAAAAAAATCATACTAATAGTTTTTCTTCTGATTCATTATAATCGATATAAAAAATGAAAATAGAACATATATATTTTTTAAAATACAAACAGTTATTTTATCATCTTCTAAATCATTTATTCACTTCTATAATGGTATAGATATTCCATATTTATATTTTATAAGATATTATTTTATACTTACGTAAGTTTGTATACTATTCTAATATCTATGTAAGTATTAAAAATGGTTAGATTATTATTCCAATTTCATGTTACTATTCCAACTATCAGAAAACTATTCGTATAGTCATATTTTTAATGGTTATAGGAGTTCCCTACTTCCTATAAATACCTCATTTTTCCTTAATTATTTATTCACTTATTTATTTCTAACAATTTCATATAAAGTTTCACATTTTTAAATTTCATATTGAATTACTAATATTCTGATTCATTTTAACAGTGTTGTTTATGTGTGTAATTATTCTAGTTGATCGAGTTGATCCAAATTTTCATATTATTAATATCATATTTTGTATTTTTTTCCCATTATAATAAATTTAATTATTATTTCTTTATTCATTCTCCAAATTAAATGTTTAATCTAATAAAATATAATGTATTTTGTTTCATCATGAGGTTCATGTAGATAATATTATATTTCTAATTCATAAAAAGTTATTTTATTAGAAGTTAAATTCCACAAAAAGAATTCAGGGTAATTACAATTATAAAAATATAAGGGAGAGTCACTCTATACTCAAGATTGTTATTAAGTATTTTCTAGAAAGAAGGTTCTTTCTGATTCATGGTTATGTAATGTCTATTTAATCACCTACCATTTATACCCACAATGATTAATTAATTGAATAGGCACTCTCCATTAATTACATATCATCCAACCAATCAGATAATTAAAACATTAAATTTGTGTTACAAAATATCATAAGAAATATGAATTAATTCATTATGCTAGTAATTTACTTATTAATATTATTAATTGAATAATTATATTAAATTCTCATGCGACAAAATCAAAATAGTTAGCCAATTAATATAATATTAAAATAAATTATTTTATAAAAATTAAAAGTAAGAAAATTCAAGTGAATTATTATTTTCCATGATTTTTTAGATAAATTTTACATAATAGGGTTGTTTTAATGGATTTTATTCAAAATTCATTTTTTATTGGTGTCATTTAGATCAAATTAATGAATAGTGTTAAAAATGAATTTAATTATATTTTACAATAATAATATATCCTTAGATTTTTTAAAAATAATGAAAATATTGAATGATGACAAGGTGGATAAGACATGGTCTACAATTAAATCCATTGGTCATTTCTATTGAAATTTCAACTTTACATGTGAGATTATAAAACATTAATATTTATGAACTCATTATTGTAGTTAAGGTTAATGTTGGTTAAAAATGTTGTTAATTAAAATGATATGGTTTAAAATAACCTAAAAATATCTAAATTTCATTGGATGATGAAATTTTATCTTCATCTCCTTTTTATATAAAAAATATTCAATTTGGATACATTTGGCTAAAAATTTACTCAATTACATTTTAATATCTTTTTTAATTCAAGGAGAGCCCCTCCCTTCACTTGAAAAAGGTAATCACCTCTCATATATTCCTTACAAATATAGACCCTTATATATCATCCAATATATACAATAGTACCTTCATATATTCCATTAACAAATTATATATCTTTTTCTATTTACAAAAGACCATCCCATGAGGGATTAATGTGTGATCTATAAGGGGGTTCTCAACAAAGAGGTGTAACTCATAACTGAGTGTTTTCAAATTTATTTCTTATTCAAACTATCCTTAATAATTGTTATCCATTGTAAAATAATGATTAGATTATCTCAAATACACATAACATTAATTAAGATTATTTAACACCCATTATCCACCTTCTTTATATCCCAGGAAATGTGAAAACATTTCTTATGCTTACATATAGCTTACTTGCTCCACATAATAGTGTAATTTATTTTTTTATCACCAATTAAAATGGATGGTTAAATATATATATTTAATAAGAATATTTTTTAATTATGGTATTATTATGATTATATCAAGGTGAATTAATATTAATATTTTTTCCATCCATAAAAAAGGGAAGCAACGTTCATGAGTACGTATGATATACCATCTCCATGAATGGTGTAATTCATTTTTCTATCTCCATAATTTATGGATGTATATAAAAATATATAATGAATATATAATATAATAAATTAATTATTAATATATTTTTATATTATTTAATATATATTAGTGTATATATACTATGTTTCATAACCCGAAACATGCATAAAAATGATACAATTATCACACAGAATTGTGATTTTAATAATAAATTGTTAATAAATGAGCCATAAGATTTTATAATAAAGAACTATTTGGTATAATATTTATAATCACGTTTATATAATAAATTTATAGTAAATATATATTTATTATACAAAATTTTCAAACACATACTAAGAAATGCGATAGTTTAGGTAAGGGTTTCATGTTAGAATTTTATTATTTCATTTATTGTTTATGAATAAGTATCAATAATGTAAAATTATGGTCAACAATAACATAAAATTTCTTATAAAATTGTTAAATAAATAGATTTTATGTTTAAATTTTATTTTTCCTATTTATGTACACAATATAATGAAATGATTTTTTAAGGAAACCCAACATAATTTGTCTTTTCTATTGAAAATCATTTTTCTTCATTATCCATGTTTTTTAAAAAATGTTTAAAAAATGTTTTTTAATTATCCTATTATTTTTAAATTTTCTTTTATCCATGATTGAATATTTACAAAATTATTTATAACAAATCTTCTTTTAGTTTTCTTAAGAAGTTATTTTTGTACTTTTATACATATGAATGAATGAGAATTTTCAATTTAACTTATACAGATTGAATGAAATTTCCCACTATAATGAAAACTCAATTTATTTTAGTTTACAATAATTACTTCCTTGGTTAATTTGAAGAAAAATTTCATCTTTAATATTTGTAAAATTATTTATATCATAAATATTTGATTTAAAATTGAATACAGGATTATCATATGGAAATGATTAAAGTGACTTTTGAGGGGATTTTTCATCTATGATGACATCCTTTGACGTTTCATAATCTTTTATAAGGATATGATCCAATGATATTTTTATTATTATTTTTATAAATGGTTTTATTATTATGATTACAAAATTTTTATTAAACCCCTTTATTTTCCACAGGTTATTCCCTGATCAGATATTTATGAAACTCATTACATTTCCCAAGGTTATGATATGAATAATTGATGAAATTTGTTTCAACCCCATTTATTTTCCATGACTTATTCTATAACTAAATGTTTATGAAACACATTTTCTTTTAATGGTTTATGATATGATGACTGTTTTATGATATTTTGGAACAAATCGGTATGATTTTTATTATGTGATGTGTGGGATTAAAAATTCATTAACCTATAATTCTTTAAGAAATGATGGATATCAGATGATATTAACAGGACTGGAATATGGAGTGAACCCAGTTCGGTATAGGACTCTATCTAGTATGATTGTATATATAGTGAACCGTTACTAATATGAATTAATTTCAATTTGTCCTAATCCACTAGGATAGTATTGGTAGTGATAAATAACTAATAAGTAAATTATTTTCTATGGTTATGTATATGAAAAAATATACGTCTTATGGTAATTTTATACTCCAAAGGCTCAGGTTCATTTATTGATTTATGACTATTATCTCGTAAAATTCTATGTTATATTACATGATGCCAGATTATGTTCTATTATTTATAGTTTATGGTTTTTAAATTTGAGCCTAATGTTCAAATTTAGTTATTCCCATGTTATGATTATATAATTGTTAATATCTTCCCTATTTACCCTTACTGAGCTTCCAAGTCACAAATCATTATATTTCCTTTCCCTATGTTATGATGAAATATTTTAGGTATGATATTTATAATAAAGGATATAGTTACAAATACCTAAGTTGAAAAAAATTTAGAACACCTATAAACTAGTTATTTTTGTATCATAGATTCCAATGATATAAAACTTATATGATTTTATAATGGATTTTAATGATATATAATTCATATTTTTATGTTAAGATGTAATATATATATATATATATATAATATAAGAGTCAAAATAGTTTGTATTATAAAAAGGATCATTTACCCTCGGAACCCTGGATGTGAAAATATTTGTGAGAACCCTCTGGGTAATATTATGTATATAAGTTCATCAAATATTATGGTAAAGAAAGTAGTGTGGTTTTCCTAGAAAAATATCCTAGTCTAGATTCCATAATTGTACGTTTTAAAAACAATAATCTAGTGTAAATAAACCAAAAAAGAGGTGGATTATTAAATCTAATTCATCATTATATTTCAAGATTTGTATTATCTTATTCCATTCATTTTTAGAATATCCTATGCGATATGATTTGGTTAATTAATATTTTTTTATGAACCATCATGACAGATTTGAATAGATGGAATTCATTAAATACTTATTTTAAACTTGTGGTGTCTTATATTGAAAATAAGGTGTCATGAGTTTGAAATTATATAAATTATTTCCCATTATTATTCGGTTTAATACTATGATTTTTTAAACAAATCCTCTTAGTTTTAGAAAATTTATGAAACCCAAATTAATCTTGTTAAGGATGAATGTGATTGAAAATTCAATTTTTTCACGTGAGAAAAAAATTAATGGTATTTACAATGAACAATATCATTTTTATTCTTATGAAAATTTATCAAGATATGGATAATTTTTATCATCTGGAAGAGAAAAGAAAGAAAAATGTTATATAGGGTCATTTATGAGGTAACATCCACATTCATTTTGTTGTTCTAATGGTCCACTTGTTTCTATGTAGTGGATTAGTACCATTGATAATATATTTTTCATTGTCTAGTATTTGGAACACAATTTTTTTTTGAATGTTTATCACCTGGAAGGAGAAACAAACAAATAATGGAATCTTATCAAATAAACATTACAATAAGAAGAAAAAGACTCCATAGAGTGGGATACATTTAATAAATTAATTTTCTATCATGTGATTTCCTAGTATTATTCATATAAAATTAGGGAAGTAATTCCTTGAAAAAGTGTACATGGTAAATGAAAATTTCACTAGATATGATATAAATATTACAAGACCTACGAGGTATACTTATCATATTATCAACCATCTTGAATGTACAATTGATCAACTCTCTAGTGTCTTAAATACAATTCTTTAAATGAAATTTAACTTAGGGAAATTTGTTTCTATGATGAAATTATTTGATGTGCTATCATGTTGGAGATTGAAAATGAAGTTACCCATCAATCTATTGATTTTAATAAGAAAATAAATTTTTAATTCAAAGGGAATTACACAAACCATGAAGATATGAAGATGATTGTTTCTTTATTCTCAATGTGCTGATGGAAACATAGAGGAAATTTTCCTATGGGTCCTGGTAAATATTTTAATTGTTGAATGGTACGTCTTCTAAAATAGAATGTTGATTTTATTGGAATACGTTATACAATTATGGAGGAAAATAATTGTTGACGATCCTTTTTCGTCACATTGTCTAAACGAATGGAAAGGGAAATGACTCAGCACAAATTGATTCATCCTTTGAAGAAAACATCAAAAATCGACAAAGGCATGAACATTTCTTCAAAAGCACATGTGCCGCACAAGTTCCATCACTTTCATGCAAGTCCACTTGCGCGATGCCTCATGGTCGCAAAAGTGACTTGTGAGCCCTAAAGGATAACCACCCGGGGTCTTCTCCAGCCTATAA
Organism: Viscum album; assembly: GCA_963277665.1. Classification (NCBI taxonomy): domain Eukaryota; kingdom Viridiplantae; phylum Streptophyta; class Magnoliopsida; order Santalales; family Viscaceae; genus Viscum; species Viscum album. The sequence goes on along the minus strand of OY728124.1, from coordinate 120,353,036 downwards.
ATACCCCCGATGGGACCCCCATTTTAGGGGGAATTTTTCCAGAAACTCAGATTTGAGCTCCCGGCGCCCTAGTCACTTCTCAAAACTACTGAAACACTAATAAGATAATTTCATACCTAGAACGGAAGATCTAAAGAGGGGGAGGAAGGCCTAAGTGTTGAAATTCGTCAACACTTGCGCGCCTGAGTGGCCAGCCCTTAAGGGAAATGGCCACACTTGTGCGCCGCCTAACTCCTTCAATATAACTTGCGCGCCACTCTTCTGAAAGAACCTCAAGATGATTCTAAAGGCTTTAACCAAGAATCTCCCAAGTATTACCATGCTGGCTTACAAAAGTGAAAGTATCCATGTGTCGTGCTGGTATACCTGCGTAACCAGGACTTGCACGCCCATGTAGTACCTTCGCGCCTTCCAGGACTTGCGCGCCCCTGCCTTTTTGGGTTACCTTTTTGCCAATTTCACCCCTCTTATGCCATGACACCTCTCTTATTCAAGATTCAGTCTTCAAGACACTCTTCAAAGCCATTTATGGCATGATTTATTGGTTTGACTTCCTTATCTGAAAGGAACTCAATGGAATATCTCTCAAAATCTAGTGATTTACACATCTCTATGTCATTAAAGATTGAGATTTCATTCATTCAACCTCATCCTTTAAGATGAGAGAACTCATTAACCTGGGCCTCCTTTTAAGGAATACGACCCAGTCATAATTCCTCTGGGCCTCCTTTTCAAGAATAAGCCCCAGTCATAATTCTCAAATATGGGTATCCTCCTTAGGAGTACGCCCCAAGTACTTTAATTTTTCAAGTCCCTTAACCGGGGCCCCCTTTTTAGGAATAATCCCCAGTCTTAATTTCTCTTAACCAGTCCTAATTTACCTTTGATCTGGTATCCCTTATCAGGAGTAAAACGCAATCATAAGTCCTCTCCTAATTTGGGTCTCCTTTTCAGGAGTAATCCCCAAGTTAGAGTATTCAAATCTCCATGAAGCACATATACCTTTATGGACCCTGTTCCTGGATTTCTTCCCTGAAGTAAATCATAATCTTCATTTATCTGGGCAGTCATACATACATAATTTCCCACATTATTTCTTATGATTGCATCTTTCATGGCACAATTATCTGATTTTTTCCAATACCTCTTGTTTCTCACACTGAGCATGACTAACGTGATCTTAGAGTGTAAAAGTAATTATGATATCCTTATTTGATCCATCAATCATAAACATAATACTCCCTTATTTGAACTACGTAGGTTTTAATTCCTTTTCCAAAACAAAGGATACGTAGGTATCCCATCAACGGGTACGATCCTAATTTTGAAATAATTCATGTCCTCCTGAATGACAATAAACTTCAAGTGCCCCACTGAGTGGCTTTAAAACCAATATGGTCATCATAATGACCAAGAGACTTTTATGTATTTTATGGATACCATCAACTAAGAATCTCTAACAAATACAGATGATTGTTCATCAAAGAAGAACCTCGAATACATATAAATGATTCTCTGAATTTCTTATATATCAATCATCGATTATAAAACTAAAGGAATGCTCATTTTATACTTGGTAATGTAATAAGGATTCACGAACATAACTTAAAACTATAAAGAGAGTCCCGGAGTAGACAATAATTACCCTCAAAAAGGTGTGATGAGTCTGACCAACCATCCTCTTGACCAATGAAAAATTCCTAAGCCTCATCAGTCCAAAAACTAATGAGCTTCTGCCTTTGGAAAGTATGTCCAAATGGATATGGAATCATTGGATGTTTCTGGTTCTACGAACAAACTCGTTAGAAACCGATTGGAATGTTTGAACCTTCAATCAAGGAGTTCATCCCCAAATTCCGAGGGAAACAAAAATGGTGAACCCGACATGAATCCTTAACCAAGTTAAAATGATGTTTTACCTATTTGTTAGGCCCCTATTTAAGACTCAATGAGAGGGCCAACAAAAACAATCATTGACATATGTGCTCATCCAAAATATGTAGTGGCTGAATTTATCTTGATTAAATCTGTTATATCAAAAAGGAACTCTTTTCCAAGATCTTCTGCATTTCCAGAATGGCTGCTCTCAAGTTCACACCTGTGAATACCGCTGCTGCGAATGCCACTGCTGCTACTCATGCTGGATCATCTTCCGCTCTGAGGATTACATCACCTACTCAGCGTCTTCAATGCTGGGTATCAAATGTTCTGGTTAAAGAGTACCGTCAACACGGTACCATCCCAACTCTGGAGGCTGCCCGACAAGCCCTCCAAGTGAAAAACTCACCCTGGTCATCCAGACAGAGACGATCAGTGATCAAGAAGCAGGCGGTGCTAACCACCGTATTCAACCGTTTTGGGTCATTATCCCCAAAATGAAATCACCATTCACACCCATATTCTGGGGAGGTGAATGAGCAGGTCCCTCAAGGACTTAATTCAAAGAAGAAGGAGTCTTTCATGAGGGCTCCTATCAACAATCGCCGCCAGACTCGTGTAGCAGTACGCCCTCAACATGATGAGGGTACCCACTCTAGGCGTTCGACTTAGTTTCCTCGAACCCGAGCAGGCAAGACGAATCGATAGAGGTGAAATCCGGTTAACAGTGAGCAGGTTCTCATCTCTTCCATCTCCAGAGAAGTCCACCAAACTAACTTAGTGGCAAGCAATGAGTGGGCACATACACTTGCCTGTTTTAATTCAGTTGTCCAGAAGACTCGTCTGGAAGCATCACATCAATCCCTCCAGGCAATTCTGGAAGAGTACTATAGGCATGAACATACACCTATTTATACATCATCATCTTGTCAGCAGGCTCATCTGACTACATATGATGGACCTCGTCAACCATGTTCCATGAAGTACAATCAGTAGGCACATACACCTGCTAGTATTAATCAAGCCTACCAACAGTCTCGCTTGGTAGCACACGGAGAAGTCAATCAGAAAGCTCCGGCGACAAATATGAGGCAGACTCAACTCTCTTCCCCCACACTTGAGTACTGTCAGGATTCACTGACTAGAAAAGGAGGACACGAGCAGGCACATACACCTACTCCAAGCACAGAATGGACATATATCCTCATTCTGGTAGCTGAAGTCACCAAGAATATTATATCAATGGTGAAAGAGCAGAAGCAAATCCCTGCTCATATTCTGGACGCTTGTCTGGATATTATAACAGCTTCAGCAGCATCTCAGGGAAAGAAATATAAATCTATCCCTACCAGTGGAGTAACACATCAACAGTTCACTTTCGAACAGACACACACATCTGTTCCAATACAAGAGGGTTGTGGGACATACTCCCCCATATCATACGAACAACCAAGTTAGGCACATACACCTTATTTGAGAGGAGATCGTCAGCCTAACCTGGCCATATTTTCTGATCAAGCACATACACCTGCGGAGAGCAACCACTTTCGTCAACAAGTAGTTTCCAAGGAGAGTAAGAAAATGTCTAAGAAGAAGACTCTCCCAACATATTCAAGAGATCAAGAGCGAATCTATAATAAGGCTTTGTTCGATGCTAGAGTTCATGAAGCCCTCACACAGTTATCTGTTGGAATTCAAGACTCTACTCCCTCATTTCCCAATAGTGGGAGCATTAATTCTGAAGGTCTTCAACATAGACTTCCTCATGAAGGCTTGATTAATGACAATTTGGTCGATCTTGATGTTTTATCTTCAGATGAGAGCCACAGGAACCCTCTGTGTTGTCAGAAGACTAAGGAGTAAGAGATCTCATCTTTTTCTATAACCCATTATGATGTTCCTCCCCATGATGATGAATTTCTCTGCGAAAGTCCTATAATCAGTAGTGATGCACATTGCCCGTAAAATGCTCTAGTGGACAATGTAGTACCGAGAAAGCCCTCATATCTTGAGGAACTTGAAAATGTGAAACCAGTCTTGTCTGATGCTTCATCTCTAGTAGGTGAAATACTTTCTCAACCAGAAGATATCCCAGGGTGTAGTTCATTATCCTAACCACCCTTAAGTCATGCATCTTCTAGTTTAATTAGTAATGTCTCTACCAATCTTGTTGAATCCAATTAAGTAACAAGGAAGCACTAGCTTGGGTCAAATCAGGTAGAATAATCTTCATTGAATGATAAAGAGGAAATGATGAACATGAGAAAACAACTAGAAAAAGGTGAAGTACCAGTCATTTTTTGGCCTCTGGCTGACTCTCAGTATGACATTCCAAAGATATTGATGGAAGATGGAATTCATGATATTCGTCTCAACATATGGAAAACTCTTTTTCCGTTGAAGAAGAAAGTATTATCTTATGATGAATATGAAAATCATCTTATGATAATAGAAGGGTTACAACCACAGATTAATTTGGCATCTCTATCAGTCTCTCAATATCCGAAGGCTGAAAAGCAGTAGAGAGCCCTTCAACGTTCATGCCTTAGCGCACTAAGAAGATTGCGTCAGTTAATTGCCAATGCCCCATCTGGTATTCATGTTAGAGGATGGGGTGTTCATGGAGCACTACATTTCACTGTGCTCTCCAGTCAGCAAAGCCAGCTGAAAATGGTCTCATGCAATGTTATTGCCCATGGCCGGCCACAGTCGATGGGATTTTTTTGTAATCAAAAGCTTTCCCAAGAACATGATTCAACTAGTTCCTTTTAAAATCAAGCATACAGAGAACAATTTGTTGAATTACTCTTGAATCAAGAAAACGAGAATATTGAACAAGACTCTCTTATGGAGAAAGCACGTCATCAAGTGATAGAAGTGTCAGAAATTATCCAACAGTCTTTTGAACCAGGTGATAAAAGTGGATACAGGTCAATGCATCCAGATAATTTCTGGACCAAGGTTCACAAGATCAGGATATCTTTTATGGAAGTCTCAAACATAGAATGTCAAGAGCCACCCCAACTTTCCAAACTGGGGACTCTTTTAAACCAACCCTCGGAATCAACAAATAGGATTCGAGGATTTGAGTGGGAACAGCAGGAACAACCCCAGTCCACTGGACTGGGGACTTTTTCAAATCATCAATCCCCTCCTCAGAGAAAGTTGGTCTTTTCTCGATTGGGGAAGGAGCCTCAAGAGGAGCGAAGAGCCAAATTATTAGGAGGTTCCCTCTAAATTAAGGTTCGTCAAGAAGTTATTGAGGGATCGAATCAACAAAAGGCAATGTCTCATCGAAGACATGGAAGAAGCAAATATCACAGAAATGCTGATAGAAGGGATGCAATGCGTTATGCATCAATCAATTTCATCAATGTCGTTGTTTCTGATCCACCATATGAGGCTCACTCAGGGGACTCAGATGAAGATGTTCCTTCTCAAGAAGATGTACACACTGATACAAATGAATAAGGTGTGCGTACACGAAATCAAAGGGTTACTCAGGACCTAGGTAATCTTTTAAGTAACCAACTTCCCCCTCTCCGAAAAGGATCTAACAAAGGGAGGGGAAAAAATCAGGTTACATATCCTTCCTCTGGAGAAGGTCAATCACTCTCACTAGTGAAAAGGTTTTCAAAACAGGAGGAAGAAATGAAGGAATTAAGGAGGTTGAATGCAGAACTACTTCAAGGTAGTCTTCTTCTTAAGCATGCTGGAGTCAGTCAGCCAAGGGAATTTGTTGCAGCTACTGAGATGGGTCAATAATATCCTCCTCTATCAATACACCCTCACAGGTCTAATCCTACAGGTCAAGTGCAATAACAGTTGGCAGTTCTACCATCAGTTGCAGCACTAACCACCACATCTGTCTAAGCTCCAGTCATTGCACCTACCCAAGTCCAAGTTCAACCGGATGTTTCTAAAAAGTTAATAACTACCATTGAGTCATTAACAGCTCGATTAGAAATGATGGAAGGGAAACGTGTGCAGGTTCAACCATAAAAGAAAGTTTACCCTGAATGTGTAGATTCAATCTCTCCTCCATCTAGTTTTGGAAACCCTATATTCCCTATTTTCAAAGGATCAGGCAACCCTGAAAAACATTTGACACATTACGTGTCTTGTTGTGATCCTATGATGGGAACTCCAGAGCAGCAAGAAGCAGTAAAACTCAGATGCTTCATATGGAACTTGCAAGGACTAGCCTTTGTCTGGTATACAAGCTTGCAATCCCGATCAATTACCGGATGTGAGGATCTTCGCCAAAAAATCCTTCTTCAGTTCAGCTCAATTTTCCCAAAGACAACAGTTTTCGATCTTAGAAACTGTAAGCAAAGAGAGAATTATAGGGTCTCAGATTTAATTTCTCACTGGAAGGGATTAACATATTCCCTAAGTTTAGCACCCCCTCAAGAGGAATTGTTCCCAATTTGTGTGGAAAATATGCGTGCCGAATTACACACGCCATTGATCCCTGTGAAATATACAAGAGGGTTTCGAGACCTTACTTTAATCGCTCAGCAGATTGAAGATTCCATTATACAGGCTAAGGATAAATCTCGTGTAATTCCATCATCTCCAGGAAGGAGAATGGGTAAAGTAGAAACTGCTACAATTATGCTTAAACAAGCACCTGTACCCGTTTTTACTTCAAAAACTTCATCTTCTCGAAGGGCTCCACCTCTTGAGCACCAACAACAATGGCCGTTTCGTCCAGATTATCAAAGAGATCAAAGACGAAAACAATTTGAGGATCTAAAGAGCAAAACATACTATTTCTTAAATGAACAAGTTCCTGGTTACTTCATTTCGACTCTGGAAAATAATCTTCTTCAATTTCCAAGGCCTAAGAGGCCAAACAAAGAAGGATATGAAGACCTTCCCAATTATTTCCCTTTTCATCAAATGTTGGGGCATCCCATCCAGGAGTTTTTTGTCTTCAAAGACCTCCTGCAAAAGATGGTCGACTCGGGACAAGTCAAACTGAAAGGTTTTTTAACTCAGGTAGCATGTGTTACTACTACAGTTCCAGAGGAGGAAGGTGAATGGAAAGAAGTCAAAAGAAAAAATGCACAGAAGTATGATGATTGGATGGTCATAAAGATAATCAATCTAACTCATTCTATTTTTCTAACACAATTATTGAAACCGATTGTGTCTTATTCTATGAATATTTGAGAAAAATCATATTCATCAGAGGGAAAATCGTCAAAGAAACAGCATGATTCAAAGAAAGAAAAAGAATCAGAAGAAGATGAGTATGTGTCAAAGCCTAAGTTGTCTTTGACTCTGGAAGACTTCATGCCATCTACTTCAAAGCCACGGGCATCGACCCACCAAACAGTACAGCCTAAACAGGCTAATCAGGGGGAGTCTTCATCAGAAAAAGAGTTAATCTTCAGTTCTGTTAATATGATTCAATTAACAGATCCATATCCCAGACGTAGTTTCGATTTCGATGAGCCTGAATTACCTATATCAAATAGGGGAATTAGAGGAAGTTCTAGAGGATCAGGATACAGGGGAAGACGTGGATCTTTTAGAATCCACTATTCCAATTCTACCCCTACTAAAACTGTGTACGCATTAGAAACTCGTGGTAGAGCCCTTCAACGAGCTCAGCAAGAACAAGCAAGTTGTTCTACCAATAAAAAATTCAGTCCTAGAACAGTAATTTTAGAAGACCGGTTGAAGGTTCCATCTTCTTCCTCTCATCACGTAAATGAATCTAATCAGTCTAATCTTCCAAAACCAGGAATATTGACAACTCCTATCCCAACACAAGATGCGTCAAATTCCAAAGCATCTGCTTCCAAGGTACCTGCTAAACCACATATTCTTGTTGGGAAACGCAGACCTCTGGATCAAAGGTATGATATATTGAAAGACTTGGCCCAAGTACCATCCAAGTGATCAATTCTGGATGCTTTGAATTTGTCAAAAGATCTTCGAGGAGCACTCATCGTGGCTTTGTAAAGTCCTCAGGAGTTTGAAACTGAAATTGCTGCAGCTGAAGTCTATCACATAGAGAATAATCCGGCAGAATGCCATGAAATAATATCTTTTACTGATGAAGATGAAGATGATGTTGTGCATGGGAATATTAGACCTTTTTTCTTATCTAGCATGGTCAATGGCATAGATGTCCAAAGAGCTTTCATTGACAATGGTTCAGGAGTCAACCTCATGTCCATTCATACACTTGGTCGATTGGGCCTCACAGAATCTAATTTATCTCTTTCTACCATGATGTTACAAGGATATGAGAAAAATGAACAAGAACCACTGGGTGAAGTTACACTCAGAACTCAGTTTGGAGATCTTGTATCCAATTCGGATTTCATGGTTTTTGATCAAGACTGAGATTTCAACATCTTGCTTGGAAGACCCTGGCTACATCAACATGCGTTTATCCCTTCATCATACCATCAATGTCTCAAATATTGTTTAGATGGTCAAGTTGGGACATTTTATGGTGATAAGGCCCCATTCAAGACACGTGAGTCTCAATATATTTTGGCGTAATTCTATCACATGAAGGGAAGGGAGAAATCCACAACAAAGGAGATTATCAGAGGTAATGCTCCATATGGTTTGGAGAAGATTCCAGTAAATCCATTTACAAATGTGAGTACAAATTATGTGTCTCCTATCAGTCAAATTAACAAGATAGACCCAAATCAAAATACTCTTTTGGAAAGATCCATAATATCAATTACGGAAATCGATCCAGACAACATGGGAGAAATTGGTAACCCACCAAGCAGTGATGAAAGCACAAATGGTGACATCTTCATTTCATCTGCTGAAATCCATCAATTCTATACTTCACCAATTAGTCCAGACGAAGTTATGGAAACATTGGAGGTGAACAATGATGTCGATTCTCAATCCATCATCTCCTCTTTATTACCCAAAGAAGACCCTTCATCATCAATTGGGTCAGGAATGGAAGCTTCTTCTTCAAGATGTGAAAATTTTTACATCTCTTATGATCATGAAAATTCTGGTTCATCATTCACTATCTAATTAGAAACAGAAGAAATAACACATGAAGAAGAAGAAGAGGAAGATCTCAGAGATGATCCTCCAGCATTTGAAGAGGGTATCTCTACCACTGTGGATGAACTCAGAGAAATAAATCTAGGTACAAAATAAGATCCATGCCCCACTTTAATCAGTGCGGCCATGACTCTTGAAGAATAAGAGATTTATATTTCCTTTTTAAAGAAAAATCGAGACATATTTGCATGGAACTATACAGAGATGCCCGAGATTCATCCTGATGTTGCTACCCATCATTTGGGTTTACCAGAAGAACATCGAGGATTTAAGCAAGTCGCGAGAAGAACACACCCAACTTATGCTTCCAAAATTGAAGCTAAAGTGGATAAGATTATCAAAGCTAACTTCATCAGAGAAGTTCATTATTCGAAGTGGTTGGCTAATATTGTCCCTGTAAAGAAGAAGAATGGACAAATTAGAGTTTTCATCAATTTCAGAGATCTTAATCGGAATTATCCTAAAGATGATTTCCCAGTTCCGATTACAGAACTTTTAATTGATGCAACAGCTGGTTATGAAGAACATTCCTTCATGGATGGATATTCCGGATATAATCGGATCTGAATGGCCCCAGAAGACGAGGAATCCACAGCCTTCAGAGCCCCTCAGGGTGTGCTTTTCTACCGGGTAATTCCATTTGGCTTAAAGAATGTAGGTGCAACATATCAGCATGCCATGCATCGTATCTTCAAACCCTTCTTAGGGAAGTTTGTTGAATGCTATGTAGACGATTTGGTGGTTAAATCCAAACAACGTTCTAATCACTTGGATGATTTGGAAGTCATATTCCGAAAGCTTCTCCAACATAATTTAAAGATGAACCCCTTAAAATGTGCTTTTGGGGTAGCCTCATGAAAATTTATCGGCTTTGTTGTACTCCATCGTGGTATTGAAGTCGATCCTGAGAAAACCAAGTCAATCCCTGGTATGTCACCTCCTAAAAATTTGAAATAATTATGAGGAATTCAAGGAAACTTAGCCTATATTCGGTGTTTCATTGCCAATTTGGCAGGAAAAGGTTTACCATTCACCAAATTGATGAAGAAGGGAGTCACTTACCAGTGGACTGAAGAATGTCAAGAAGAATTCGATATTCTCAATAAATACCTCTTGAGTCCACCGATACTCATGCCACCTATTGAAGAAAGACCACTTATCCTCTATGTGGTAGCTCTAGAGTGATCATTGGGTGCCTTTCATGCTCAAAAGAATGATGCTGGGAATGAAAACAGCCTCTACTATCTCAGTCGAACTATGCTTGAAGCAGAAACCCGGTATTTATGTATTGAGAAGTGCTGCCTGGTATTAATCTTTGCAGTTTAGTAGTTGAGACACTACCTGAAACATCACGAGGTCCAATTGGTATCTCGCAATAACCCACTCAAATTCATCCTTAGTCGTCCAATGATTACAGGATGTCTGGAAAGGTGGGAAGTTGTTTTGCAGCAATTCGACATTCAGTATGTGTCTCAAAAGGCGATAAAGGGCCATGCTCTGGCTGATTTCCTGGCTGATCACCCTTCAATGGAAGACACATCTTCAGATATTGAACTCCCTGATGAGGAAGTCTTCTCTATTCAAGAAATTCCTCAGGCATGGGAAATGTATTTTGATGGTGCTTCTAGAAGTCCAACAGGGAGGAAAACGGAACATCCTAAATTCAAAAAAGTTGTCTTAGGGATTGTGCTCATTTCTCCAGAAAAGGCAGTGTTACCTTATTACTTATTATTGTGGGAAGGTGGTACCAATAATGAAGTAGAATACCAAGATCTCATCACAGGATTGTAATTAGTGATTTAAGCACAAGTGAATCACTTAAAGGTGAAAGGTGATTCAGACCTGGTAAGCAAACAGGTCAATGGGGATTATGCCATCAGAAAAGAAGAACTAATCCCTTTGTATGATTACGTTTGAGTGTTAATGGTGGAATTCCCTTTGGAACCGACATTTTTTTATGTCCTAAGGTCAAAAAATTCTCAAGCTGATGCACTGGATAATATAGCCACAGCTCTGGAAGATCCAAATCGGGACGAGACAACCATCAGTATTTCCCACTGTCGTGAAATTTCACCTTATGTTCGAATCAGAACAGAGGAAACTAATTAAATTAGTCCCATTCCTGAACCGTATGGTCATACTACATGATGGATGTCACCTATCAGGGAATACATTTGAAATGGAACACTTACACCTGATAGAGCCGAGAAATAACAAATCCGGTGAAGTGTGGTCAATTTTACTCTTTATGATAGCCCAGATCACCTAGATAAAATTCTCTACAAATGTGGTTTTGATGGAGTTCTCTTCAGATGCATTGATGGTGAAGAGACAATGGCTGTCAAGAAAGAAGTGCAAGCAGGAGTCTGTGGTGCCCACCAGTCTGGACATAGACTGTCTGATCTAATTCGAAGGCTTGGATACTTATTGTCTTCAATGATACAAGATTGTGTTGATTTCACAAAGAAGTGTCATTCGTGCCAAGTACAATCCAACTTCATTCATCAACCTCCAGAGTTGCTTCATACAACTAAATACTCATGGCCATCTTCCACATGGGGAATGGATGTGGTGGGACCTTACCCTTTGGCTACGGCCAAGAAGTTTAAGTACATTATTACTGCCACTAACTTCTTTTCTAAATGGGCAAAGGCAATACCCCTCAAGGAAGTCAGTTCTAAATGCTTTGTTAGCTTCATCAAGTCTAACATCATTACCAGATTTGGTGTCCCTCATACCATATTGACAGAAAATGGCACCAACTTCTGTTCATCCAAGGTGAAGAAGTTGTATCAAGAATACAAAATCAAATACAACCATTCATCTCGGTATCATGCAGTGGCCAATGGACAAATAGAAGCCTTCAACAAGACTCTTTCAAATATACTGCAAAAGATGGTGGAAAAAGATAAGAAGTCATGGCCTGATAAACTCTTTCATGCTTTATGGGCTTATCGAACTACCACCCACACTGCAACGCGGTCAACTCCATATTCATTGGTATATGGAATGGAAGCAGTCTCACCAATTGAAGTTCAACTACCCTCGCTCAGAGTTTCCATTTGTGATCAATCATCTACAGATGAACAATCTCAAAAGAGATTGAATGAATTGGAACTGTTAGATGAGAAAATATTGTGCACCTTGCACCACTTGGTGGTCTATCAGAATCGAATTGCATGAGCTTTTAACAAAAAAGTTCCTCTTCGTTCATTCACTCAGGTAGAATTGGTATTAGTTCTCAGAACTCCAATGATACCAGGAAAGAAAACTCCCAAGCTTAAGCCAAAATGGGAAGGACCTTACTCAATACCTAGGGTCTACTCCAATGGAGCTTATTCTTTAATCTCAATGGATTGAGAACTCATCACTACTCCAACCAATGCCAGATTTTTGAAGAAGTATTTTGTATAAACACAAAATATATCATCCATATGGTTCGATATGACCTTAAACTGAACCACCGTCCAGCAAGGCGTTAAACTGAACCATCCACGGTCCATGCATATGACTTTAAACTATTTCTGCTTTCGTCCAACATGATGTTAAACTATGAAAAGTCCCTAATACATCCATAATGATGTTAAAATATGCCCCCCTTCATCATCCCTTCTGTGTGGCGTTAAACTATATAAAATTCCCTTTTGTCCAACATGACATTAAACTGTATTGTCCCCATCATCCTAACTACATAACGCTAAACTGTACAGAAAGTTATTGATACTCCCTACATGACATTAAACTGTACTTTGTCCCTGCTAAATGACACTAAACTGTGCAGCACCAATAGTCCTAACTGCAGGACTTTAAACTGCATAATCCATTTATATGTCCTACATGACATTAAACTATGCATCGTTAAGGTTGTTGTTACCTCTTGTTTCTCACACCGAGTATGACTCATGTGAGCATAGAGAAAACCTCAACCATAACATTCTCTCTGGGAAACTAACCATGTGTAAGTCCCAATAACGTCATTTTTTAGGTCGTTGTCCCCAAGAAAAACTTGATCATTAATTCATTCTTTAATTGAACTACGTGGACTTTGATCCTTGCCTTCCAGGCTGGGTACGTAGGCAACCTCCCAAGGTTCAAGCCCCAAACCAATCTCTTCACATTGGTTCACCTCCATCTCATACGATGTTGATTCATGAAACCACCCCTAGAATAAATATCTTTACATTGGTCCACTTTCGTCCTTCTTATACGACGTTAAAATATAAAACACTTTTGTCTAGTATGACAATAAACTAAAATATTCATTGATACCCTCACCTGATAGGGAACCATTATTTACATTAATTTTTCAATCATGTTTCATTTCAAAGACTATGTTCATACATGGGAATGCCCAAACCTTTTATCTTGGGTTAAAACATCATTGTACTAAAGTCCCCTTTCACCCTTCACATGTACGAACCAAATTTGTAAAGAGGGTATTTCTAGAACTACGTGGGATTGATTCCCATCCTTTTGGGATACGTAGGAATGTTCGAGTGTCCCTCGAATCCAACCCCAAGTCTTTTGGGCCTAACCCCAAATTCCACTTCCAGTCCCTTGGCTGAAAAGTCCCCATGAAAACACACACTGTGTATTTCTTACAATGGTACAAGCTCTATGACCATAAACTAAGATCTCTAATCCTTTTGTCCCACATGATGTTAAACTGTAGTTTAAGAACTACGTATGGCTTGATTCCCATCCCTATGGGATATGTAGTGAAGTCCATAATTTCCATTCAGAACCCAGCCACAACATGAGTATGGTTAGCATTGATCTGTGTATCTTTGTATACGTTGGAAAATACCCATATTTATGTTTCATAATCCTAACCTTAAATATTTTAAGATCTTCATAACCCTTTTATTGACTTTTAGTCACAAAAATGTCAAATTTCTGAGAGTTCGTTTTCCTGACTATGCAGCATGTTCCCTTAGGCGGCCTTGCATAAACAGTCTATATAACAGACTTGTTAGCCAAAAGATACTATTATTTGACTATGCAGCCAATGACCTTAGGTGGACCTACATAATTCAAACCCATAACAGTTTTGTTAAATAATGGTAACTTCATTCTTGGGAAGAAAGCCTCTTTTTTTCTTATTGGTCTTAAATGACAGTATGTAGGGATCCGCAAAAATAACCATCCTTAACATATTTTTCCCATATCCTTTTTTCATGATCTGAAAGTATTAAAATCTATGGTTTATATTCTCCTTCCCTACGTTTGGGTCAGACCTTCATAGAAGTGATATCCATCCAGTTATTCGATAATCTTGTTCGAAAATATCTTCTCCATATTCAAGTACCGCTTTCCATACAGAAAACTCTATACTTTGGAAAATTTGAATCTCCATAAACTTTCACTGTCCTTTAGCAGTAGAAAGGTAAATTTCTGAGAGTTCTTTTGCCTTACTATGCAGCACGTTCCCTTAGGCGGCCTTGTATAAACAGTCTACATAACAGACTTGTTAGCCAAAAGATGCTATTTATTTGACTATGCAGCCAATGCCCTTAGGTGGCCCTGTATAATTCAACCCCCTAACGGGTTTTTTAAATAATAGTTACTTCATTCTTGGAAAATACTTATTTTGATGCCTTTTATCTCTTTTTCATATCATTCCTCAGATTTAAATATTCTTAAGCCATAGTTTACATATTTTCCCTCATACTTGAGTTTGGTAATATGTTTTTAGATAAATTGTCAAAGAATTGAGTCAATTATAATTCATTCGGTCAAAGCTATTTCGACCTTAAACATTAGCCTCTTTATGTCCGACGTGCATGACTTTAAACTGCCCACAAAAGACAAATGAACTCTGAAAAAAAGTCATGTTCCAGCTCACTAAACATACATTTTGTATGATTTAGGTAATATTGAGTAATTAAAAGATTCAATGTTTGTAGGGTTATTTACATTAATCCTAGTAAAAATAAAACTATGATTACTAGGTCCATTGGATTAGGTTAAATTTAATGCATGTAGCAAAAGAATACAGGTACCAATAATTGAAGATGAAAGTGTTTTTCATTGATACACATGAGATAGAAGGACATCCACAAACTGGAGTCTCTTCCCATTTTCAGGAATAACAAAAGGCTTTCAACATAACTCTTCATTTGATTTACGACATCCCGAGCTTCATCATCAACCACATGGAATTAATTCATTCAACTGGATACAATAAGAGATGCTGTGATACAATCTCTTCTTGGAACAATTGTAAAAGGATGTTCTTGAGTGCGGTTTGAGAAAATTTTCTGCTGATCAAACAGTGACTCTGTTTCTATCCAAAAGAATTGGAAGATGGATACATGGATTTGAGAATGGATCATTGGATGTAAAGATCCATTTGGAGAGATTACTCTTTTCAGATATTGCTCTAATGCCAGGTTTGTCTTCTCTCCACCAACCGGAAGCGGAAAACATTTCATCCCATGGGTTTTCCATTTTCATATCTTCAAGGAAATTGCATGGAAGGAAAATTTGAAATTTCACACCATTGTTGTTGCTCTTAATTCACAACATAACTGAAATATAGGAGTAGAAGTGCAGATGCATCTTAGGTGCATAGTTATTTTCATTTGGAACATTGACTCCTTGCAGATGACCATGACCATACAGAGACAGGTAGATTCTATGTGGGAAATTAAGATGATATTTCTTCAAGCACTTAGCCAAATTTGGGAGAGTTATGTCACAGATATCATAGTAATCATGGCCAACAATGTTCATCATGTCATCAATCCGCTTGTTTTCTAGTTCATCAGTCATTCAAATTCACATGGTAGCCATTGAATCTGCACAAAAGTCGAATAAACTAACTCTTAAATGGGTATATTTTTCATAAAAATTGTGAAGGAATTCAGAAAAAATCGCAAAGGAATTATGGCGCGCAAGTCTAAACTTAGCATGGAAGTGTTAGTGTGCCACGCTAGTTTTTGACGTGCAAGTATAAACCGCGCAAGTATAAACACCTCTACAACAGCGCGACGGCAAAGAAACAGCGAAAAAAGAGAAACCTGCACGGTAAAGGCCACTTGTGTAGCGAGATATCTGATGTTTGAAATCCGGATGCTTTGTACGGAAGTGGGGCACATATTTATAGGCCACAGCCGTACCCTGCGCGCCGAAGTCTGTCCAACTGGAAGTTGCGCATCGTACCTTGCGCACTGCATCCTGCGCACCAAGTGTTGTGCCCTGCACACTTACATGCCGCCTTTCCTTTTGTTTTCTGCTTTTCCTTAGAGTTACATCCTCATTTCTTTTGGATCCAACTCTGAGGGGGGACATTTTTTGATGCTCTTTTTTCATCACATTGTCTAAACGAATGGAAAGGGAAATGACTCAGCACAAATTGATTCATCCTTTGAAGAAAACATCAAAAAGAAACAAAGGCATGAACAAAGCTTCAAAAGAACATGTGTCGTGCAAGTTCCATCATTGTCGCGCAAGTCCACTTGGGCGATGCCTCATGGTCATGCAAGTTACTTGCGCACCCTAAAGGATAACCACTAGGGGTCTTCTCCAGCATATAAATACCCCTGGTGGGCCCCCCATTTCATGGGGAATTATTTTTATAAACTCATATTTGAGCTCCCGACGCCCTAGTCTCTTCTCAAAACTTCTGAAACACTTCTAAGGTAATTTCTTACCTAGAACGGAAGATCTAAAGAGGTGGAGGAAGGCCTAAGTATTGAAATTCATCAATACTTGCGTGCCTGAATGGCCAGCCGTTAAGAGAAATGGCCACACTTATGCACCGCCTAACTCCTTCAATATAACTTGTGCGCCACTCTTCTGGAAGAACCTAAAGATGATTATAAAGGCTTTAACCAAGAATCTCCCACGTATTACCATGATGTCTTACAAATGCGCAACTACCCATGTGTCGCGCAGGTATACCTGCACGACCAGGACATGCCCGCCCACGCAGTACCTACGCGCCTGCCAGGACTTGCACACACCTACCTTTTTGGGTGCCCTTCTTGCCCATTTCACCCCTCTTATGCCATTCCACCTATCCTATTCAAGATTCAGTCTTCAAGACACTCTTTAAAGCCATTTATGACATGATTTCTTGATTTGAATTTCTTATTTGAAAGGAACTCCGTGGAACATCTCTCAAAATCTAGTGATTTACACATCTTTATGTCACTAAAGATTGAGATTTCATTCATTCAACCTCATCCTTTAAAATGAGAGAACTCATTATCATGGGCCTCCTTTTCAGGAATAAACCCCAGTTATAATTTCTCTGGGCCTCTTTTTCAGGAATAATCCCCAGTCATAATTCTCAAATATGGCATCCTCCTTAGGAGTAAGCCCCAAGTCCTTTAATTTTTCATGTCCCTTAACCTGGGCCTCCTTTTCAGGAATAAGCCCTAGTCTTAATTTCTCTTAACCAGTCCTAGTTTACCTTAGATCTGGGATCCCTTCTCAGGAGTAAAACCCAATCATAAGTCCTCTCTTAATTTGGGACTCCTTTTCAAGAGTAAGCCCCAAGTTAGAGTATTCAAATCTACATGAAGCACATATACCTTTATGGACCATGTTCCTGGATTTCATCCCTGAATTAAATCATAATCTTCATTTATCTGGGTAGTCATACATACATAAGTCCCACATTACTTCTTATGATTGCATCTTTCATGGCACAATTATCTGATTTTTACCAATACCTCTTGTTTCTCATACAGAGAATGACTTATGTGAGATTAGAGTGTAAAATTAAT
The DNA here is from genome assembly GCA_963277665.1 of Viscum album. Classification (NCBI taxonomy): domain Eukaryota; kingdom Viridiplantae; phylum Streptophyta; class Magnoliopsida; order Santalales; family Viscaceae; genus Viscum; species Viscum album. Next base: position 120,335,361 of record OY728124.1, on the reverse strand, counting down.
TATGATATCCTTCTTTGAGCCATTAATCATAAACATCATACTCCCTTATTCGAACTACGTAGGTTCTGATTCCTTTTCCAAAACAAAGGATATGTAGGTAGCCCATCAACGGGTACGATCCCAATTTTGAAATAATTCATTTCCTCCTGAATGACAATAAACTTCAATTTCCCCACTGAGTGGATTTAAAACCAATATAGTCATCATAATGACCAATATAATTATATTTATTTTAAGGATACCATCAACTAAGAATCTCTAACAAATACAGATGATTCTTTATCGATGAAGAACCTCGAATAAATATAAAAGATTATATGAATTTCTTATATATCAATCATTGATTGTAAAACTAAAGGAAAGATCATTTTATACTTGGTAATGTAATAAGGATTCACATACATAACTTAAATCTATAAAGAGATTCCCGGAGTAGATAATAATTCCCCTAAAAAATGTGTGATGAGTCCGACCTCCCATCCTCTCGACCAATGCAAAATTCCTAAGCCTCATCAGTCCACAAACTAATGAGCGCCTGCCTTTGGAAAGTAGGTCCAAATGGATGTAGAATCATTGGATGTTTCCAGTTCTATGAACAAACCCGTTAGAAACCGATTGGAATGTTTGAACCTTCAATCAAGGAGGTCACCCCCAAATTCCGAGGGAAACAATAACAGAAAAATGTACCACCTACAAATTAATTGTATATAATTAATAAGTATAACCATTATGATAATTAATTACTTAGTCCATGAGATAATTAGTATAATAAGATATAACAACCTTTAAAGATAAAATATAAAGGAAAATCATATGTAATAACAAAAGCTACAGCGATTAATGACATTTATGTAACACTAATCATACACTCTAGAGTTTTGGATTTCATTTTCATGTTTCTATGAATGATCCCTATAAAATTATTATCGTTTAACATTTAGAAACTTTTTATGTTATTATTAGCATTGAGTATCTATCTCTACATAGATTATAGATTATAAAAATCACATTTGATATTATGAATCTAACTATGACCATATATCAGTGAAAGTATGAACCCATACATCCAATGGAAATGTTTTTGGCTAATATGAACTATTAATTATGTAATAAAGGGAGAATTATCTCTTACAAAAATATTTGAATTTATTGTGAATTTAATTTGTGAAATGATTAGTGTTTTTGAAATATTTTATTATACTTAATGGTTGATTATATTTATTTAATGATAATTATTGTGTTTATTTCTGGTGATAGGAGATCAAATCCTTCTAGTATTTGGGATTCAATTTTGATCAGATATATTTTATAGGATCTTTAAGGTTAACTAATTATTGAATGGTTTTCCTTTTTATATTATTATTTTAGGTAAATTTATCATTTATAATATTGGGTAAAATATGAAAATAAATTTGGTTTTGTTAAAAATATAGATAAAATGAATGAATTATTATTTTATAGAACATACAATCGATAGAAAATTTATTTTTTCTCTTCATGCATGAAAAAATATTCATAAATATTCATTTCATTTATTAAGAAAAGAAGTTGATATTGATCTAAGTAAATCCAAAGGATGAAATCATGCTTATTATATTGACGGAAATTGTGTAAGAATATTTTCTCATGTTCCTTATATTTATTGTAAAATAATCACCAAAATTTTTGAAAAAAAATAATGAAATTTTTTTTATACTTTTACATTAATTTCTAAAGAATTTATTATCTTTTCACTCGTAACATGTTTATGGTTTTTGGGTCATTATGTTTCCCCTTCCCATATTCTTTATCACACTGTATTAGTCCTTCTGTCTTAGTTTTCTTCTCTGTGTCCATATTTTCAAATCAAAATAACTTTCACCTGTTTGGAGACCTAGTATTTCTTATTATATATGACCTTCATATTCCCCTTTACCTATTTTTAAAAATATGTTATATTATCCCTTTTTATTATGTGGGTTTTCTATAAAGGAGTTTTTAAATGTTAAACCCTTCATTATTTATCACAAGATAAAATTATGATGATTCAAGTTATTTAATTGGAGGGTTGGGGGTGTAAAACCCTAAAATTTTATAGGAATAAAATTATATATGATATCATATATAACATGCGACACCAAGGTTAAATGAACCATGAAATATTTTTTTTTAAAAATGGATATTATAACCTAGCCATTAAATTTGTCAGTATGAATTGGATTAACCCAATCTTGAAAAGCATAAAATGTTATTGCTAAAAAAAATTTGTTTATTAATTCTTGAAAAATAATTACCTAATTTTTCATAATGTCATTTTATTCCTCAGAAATAAGTTTCTTTTAGAAATGATTTTTTTTAGAAAAAATATTATACTTAATTTTTAGATATTTTATAAAACTTATTTGATAAAAATTATTTCATTTTTTAAATCCACATATAAGAAAATTCTAATAGAGAATATGTGAGATTTTTCTGAAATGATTGATTTTATACTGAATAGTAAAAAATGCTGATTATTATTGAAAACTGTATTTCTCTTTCAAGAATTATCAAATTACAATTTTGTTCAAAAGTGTATTCAACTAAAAAATAATTATGTTATATTATTTATAGTAAAATTATGGTAACTAAAATTAATTTTATGGTTTAATTAGGCATAAAACATTTTCAAAGTAAAAAAAATACATTTTTCTAATTATAGTTATTTTCAATTGTGTTTTGTGTTTCCCCCATATATTAATTTCTACCACTTCTAGGAATTGAATCATTAAAAATGGTTCCCTTATTTGGAATAAGTATTATTAATATTTGGTAAATGTGTATCTTTTAATTTTATTTATTATCAATAGTTACCCTCGTAAATAATTTTCCGCTCAGAAGGTTAAATCAGGTAATTATTGTTAAAGATAATAAGATAGTGACTTTAAGTGACCCAAAACTATCCTTATCATATTTTATGTGTGTAATTTAGAATTTTACATCCATTCCTAAAATATATGGATACTTGGTGCCATATTTCTTTGATTACATTCTTTATATTAATTTAAGAAAAGAATAAACAGAAAATATCACCCACTTGATATCATAACACAAATTGTTTTACATAAAAATAAAAGTGCATATGTTTATTTCTAAAAGTTTATTTGAAATATAAATTATTTTTTTATATTAGTATTTTTTTATAATTTTAATTCATTTAATAAGTTACAAAAATATTTATGCAATGTTGGCAAAATATTTATTCAGCAAATTAAAAATTATAATGAATGATTTAAACAAATTAATACAATTTAAGTAATTTATTAAGTTACAATAATTAATTAGATAAATAATTAATATTATATATTTGTTAAGGTAATTTATTTAAATTACAACTTTTTGATGGTGTTATTAAATTCAAATTAAATTAATATTGTAAAAAATGATATTAATTATATTTAATTAATATAATATTTTATTAAATTATATAATATAAAAAATTAAAGAGAATAAGGTGGATAATATATATTAATAATTTTCATCCTAAGGATATTTGTGATCCATTTTACATCTTATATGTAATATTACGACCATTTAAATTTTAAAATTTTGTTGCCACAATTATGGTTAAAATTGGGCAATCAAGCGATAGATAAAAAAGATAAGGTATAAAATTACACCAAAAACCATATAGATTTCATTAATTGGTAATATTTCATCCTTATAATATTTTTATCTGAATATATATCTATTTTGAGTCATTTTTAATAATAATGACTCAATTATATTTTAATCATTTTAAATAATTCCAAGAGATCCCCTACCCTCACTTTTAAAGCACCGCCTATTATCCACTAATACTCACATCAATTCATCCCTCTTTCTCTATTGAAACCTCATATAATACATTCCTAGATTATATCACTATTTTTTAGTTCTTTGAAACATGTGTTCTAGTTTAAAGAATCACTATTTCCATGTGGGTTTTATTGGATTTATTTATGGAACCAGAGACTTCCAACATTTCTTTATCCAAAGGGGTGATACTTTCCAAAGGCAAGAGTTCATTAATTTTGAACTTTATGATACTTATGAACATGAATTGTTCGAGAGGATGGGAGGTCATACTCATCACACCCTTTTGGGGGGAATTATTCTCTACTCTGGGTCTCTCTTTGTAAATTTAAGATATTTTCATGAATCCTTATTAATTCCCCAAGTATATCATAAGTATCCCATGGAATTTACAGTCTCTTATTAACAAGTGAAAAATATAGAATCATAATTATTTATTCAAGGTTCTTTATTAATGGAAACATTCATTTATTTGAGGTTTTCCATCAATGGTATCCTCTAATATACCGATTAGATATTCTTTTAATCATCGTTGTGTTGATACAAGTTTTTAAGACACTTATTGGGGTACTCGGGAATTTGTTTTCATCCAGGGAGATGAAGGTTTGTTTTGATCTTGGGGTTCTTCTTGTCAAATGGGCTACCTATGTATCCTTGTGAAAGGAATCAGAACCCTCGTAGTTCGGTGTCACTTAATAGGAAACATCATACCTTTTAAAGTCATGTGATAAGGACCTATAAGCAAAAGGTTATTAGTCAAAACATAGTGTGGGCCTTACGCTGATGCAGACTAGGGAACATGGAAAGGATATGAGTTTCCAAGTAGGATCAGACCCTATTGGGAAGATGGACCAAGGAGAACAGGGTTGATTTGAAATGTTGGGGTTGAATCTCAAGAAGGTTTCCTACGTGTCCCATATGGATGGGAATCAAAGACCCCACAGTTTGATAAATCTCATAGGAGAGTATGGTCCTCTGAGAGAGATGAGTTTGGGATTACTTCTTAAAAAGGATGACTTGATGATTTGAGGATTGAATTTGGTACTTATTTCTTAAGGAGGATGCCCAAATAGGGTGAATTAGGGTTTGATTCCCTAGGAGGAGATTCAGTGAGCTTGTTCCCTGAAAGAGCTTCCTACTTATCTTTGTTTGAATAGGAATCAGAGTTCTCATAGTTCCTTCCAATGAGTGTTTGTGCACATGTTGTAACCATCACATATCTCTAAGCCCACATGAGTCATTCTCTGTGTGAGAAACAAGAGAATGTGAAAGATTCAATAATGACACTTCACACTTTTCCTCCTCTGCTAATGGAAGTGGGTGCGTTGACCATGGAAGAGGGCGAGGTGACAGGCCATACCTCTATTCTATTTACATTGGAAAAGGGTCCAATGTAAGGAGGAAGGGACGAAGGTGAGGGCCTTACATCTGGGTGGATTCCCTTTTGGGAATTGGTTGGGGCTTACTCCTAAGGAGGGTTCCCATTTTTAATTGGATTGGGCTTATTCCTAAGGAGTATGCCCATTTGAGATTGGTTGGGGCTTACTCATAAGGAGGATGCACATTTGAGATTGGATGGGGCTTACTCCTAAGTAGGATACCCATTTGAGATTGTTTGGGGCTTACTCCTAACGAGGATCCCATTTGGGATTGGTTGGGGCATACTCTTAAGGAGGATGCCCATTTGGAATTTAACCTGGCAAATGAGTTAGGTGATATGGTTTGAGTAGTTTCTTGAGGAGTGTATCGACTCAAGGTACTCGAGGAATCCATAAAGAGAGTCCAAACTCATAATACGTGAAAAGTAACTAAGATGAGTAAGTCGATTCAAGGAACTTCATTGAGTGTCACTGAGTGTCTCAAATCATGGTATTCAGAAGTTGGAAGTTAGGCCACATCAAGTGTGCAATTGAAAATGTCCTCCACCAGATCTAAAAAGTTCGCGGTTTGACACTCTATTTTTCGTGAGGGTCAGTGATAGAAGCAAAGGGACAGGCTCGAAGGCCTGGGACTGCATCCCCCGTGGTATGGACCAGCAGGGCCATGTAGCTATGGCACATAGGTGCTCCGCCAAAGTTCGTCGCGTGGGTGGTCTGCCGAGGTGCGTCGTGCAGGTGCTCCCCCAAGGTGCAACACGTAGGTGCTCTGTGCAGCTGCGGTGTGTAGGTTCATCGTACAGATTCTACCCACAGGTGCTCTGTGCAAGTGTGTCGTGCAGGTTCTCCATGAAGGTGTTTCGCATAGGTGATTCGCACAACTCCATATATTCTAGACCCTAATGGGACTTTGAACCACTTTCCCCCTTTAATTATCTCTTCTATCATGTTTTACAGAGAAAACTGAGAAAAATAGAGGGATCTTGGTAAAGGATTTATGCAATGGGAGCTTTGGGAATTCTTCCGACCATTTCTGTCCTTTGAAATGGGGAGCTCAAGGGTCCAATTTATAGGCATCGAGGTGACCTGGTCGAAGGGAAGTTGTCCGTGTATGTCCTCTGTGTAGGTCCTGCATGTAGGTCCTCCGCATAGGGGTGTAGAAATTATTTTTCAGGCAGGTCCTCCATGTAGGTCCTCCATGTAGTTCCTCCGCGTAGGTCCTCCACGTAGGTCCTCCGCGTAGGTCCTCTGCGTAGGTCCCTTGTGTAGGTCAATTTGTGAAATTTTATTTGTCTTCTAAGTGCCATAACATTTTATTTGTAAGCCTGTTTGGTCTCCGCGACCAGTCAAATAGAAGGTATTAAAGAGATCTACACTTATTGATATTGTAAATACACCATGTATTCTTTGATGAGACTCGGAAATTGAATTTAATTTTTCATCACCTTTTCATCATCGATCATGGAAATCCACTACTGTCGTCTGGATGGTGATATCATTCCACTTATCCATCAGGTATGGATTAGTATTTTGGAACATCGAAATCCATCCTGAATCTTCTTATTTCATGTTGAAAAACATCTTTACCCATACTTAACAATTTTTTATCTATGTGAGAATCATATCTTCACTCTACAGAAATGTGCATGGAATACATTTCATGGTGTCAAAAATCACCACATCCTATTTAATTTTTTCTCACAAAAAGACCATCCAATTAAGTCACTATGTGTAATCCAAAAGAGGGTTCCCAATGAAGTGGTATAACTCTTAACCAAGTCGTTTCATTTTTTTTCTTATTAAATAACTTGTAACTCAATGGAATGCCTTATAAAATAATTGAATTATTATAATATATAATTAATTTTTATTATGGTGTTTTGAGGATAATTATCCCCATTCTTTCCATCCTATAAAAAGTGAAAACATCACTCATGCATGCGTATGGAATACCATCTATACCAAAAGGTGTATTTCATCTTCCATCACAACTTATCATGGATGGATATAATGATGAATTTAATAAATATATATTATATATATTATTATATTATTATTATATAATGTTTAATTCTTATTTACATTTCTTTCCTTTTATCCCTTGAAAAATGAAAACATCACTGATGCATAAATACGACGTAACATCTCCAACAAAAGTGTAATTCATTTTTTCTATATATATCATTTACAGATGAGTATAAATATGTGTAATTAATTTATAGGATATTTATATCATTTTATAATTTATGGGGATGATGTAATCATGAAAAAAATTAAATTTGTTAATTTTCAAACCAAAACTTGCCTGAAAATTAAGCAATTATCAACTAGAACAATAACTTTAATAAATAAATTTTAATAAATAGATGATAATATGTTACAAAAAAAATAATATATGGTATGATAAAATTATAAATAGGGTTTTCAAAATATCTTATAATAATCCTAAATTTATTATAAAGTAATTTTTAATGGAATGAAGAAATATGAGAGTTTAGGTGAAGGTTTGGTTTTATAATATCACTTTATATCACCAATGTTTATGAATAAGTGTTTATGATGAAATATTTTAGTATAAATATCAATAACAACATAAAATTAATTATCTTCTAGTAATTTATATATATTAAATGTTTAATGATATTTTTATCTCTTTAAATACTCATGATACTGAAAGAATATTTTTAGGGGAAACCAACTTTATTTTTCTCTTCGGTAGAATATCCTTTTTCTTCTAGACACAGGTTTTCTAAAAATGTTTCCAACGGTGTTTTAAATTTTATCATATAAATTTATAAATTAATTTTCCCCTTGTTTTTGTTTTTCAAAAAGGTTTTAAAATGAATCCTCATATGTTTTTCTAAACAATGTACTTTTGGACTTTTTTTTATAAAAGTATGAAAGGAATGTTTTATTTTAACTTATATGGAATGAAAAAAATTTCTCACAACCATTAAAACTCAATTAATTTAATATTCATTTAAATGTTTTCAATTTTCTATTAAATGAAATTTTTTTCTTTAATATTTTCTACAGTTCAAATAATTTACTTCAATGTTGTAAGGATTTTGTTTCTCATGAAATGTTTCAAGTGAACTTTTAAAGTCATTTTTTCAGCATAGATGACATCCTTGGATGTTACAAAACGATTAAATTGAATATTATCCAATGATAAAATATATTTTATTTATCTAGATAGTTTATGATTATGATAATAAAAATTTCACAAAACCCATTTATTTTCCACAGGTTATTTCATAATGAAATGTTTATAAATCTAAATATTTTTCAATGAATTATTATATGATGTATTGATGAATTTTTTTAGAACTAATTTTTATATAGGTTATTACATTAGGAGATATTTATGAATATCCTTTATTTTTCATGGGTAGATATATAATGAATATTTTATGATCTTATGTCATAAATCTATTTTATTTTGATCATGTGATAGATGGTACCAAAATTATATAGCACTCAAATGAGTAGGGTAATATTGGATATCTAATGAAATAAGCAGGATGAAAATTTCAGGACAACGCGGTTTGGGAAGGGATTATGTGAACTATGAAAATCTTGGGGGGATGCTGAGTTATATGATGGATTTGGGAGTAAACCTATTCCACTAAGACAGTCGTGGAAATGATTCATCAATACTAATTAAATTATTTTCAATTCCTATATTTATGAAAAAACTATAACTTATGCCAATGTAATGTTATAATGTCTCATGATATTTAATTCATTAATGTTTAATGTATTATGAACTATGAAGGTTTATGCCCCTGGATCAGGATTTTGATCTATGATATGTAGGGTATTGTTTTCAAATACTTACCTCATGTTCTCATAACCTTATTATCATATTTTGATTTTCTGATCTTTGATATATTCCATGATATCCCTTATTGAGCATCAGATCTCACACTTTCTTGTATTTTATTTACATGGTAATGAAGAATTTTTTTAGGTATAATATTTATAATAATTTTTTATATATCTATCTTTCCAAAGATAGAATAACTATAAGATCTTAGTGTATATATTGATATTATTTAATGAATATTAATGTAATGGTATCTAATATCTATGTATTAAATGTAGGTATTTCTATAGTCACACTTGTATTCATAAATACAATGACACCATATTTTTAACCCAACATTTACCACTACCAATTCTATGTCACATGTTAGGTAATTTAGATATTTTATTTTTCATTGGTGTTAGAAATATTATATCATGATATAATTTTTCATGAGGAAAAATACCAGTCCCTTCATTGATGCACCACTATTGATCATAAACCCTACTCCACTATATATTATTATGAGCATATTTTCACTAACCATCCTTCCATTCCATTCAATGTAAATATCATCATGTTAATCATTCCAAACGATCTTAACCCCAGTGTGACAACATGGTCAATAGATTAGATAATAATGAGAAATTTCTTGAATAAATTTTTTAATAAACAACCAACCCAAGAAAATATGTTCTTGCTAACAAGGTTGGTCTAGGAAATTTATAAGTAACTTCCATCATTGAAGGAAGAAATAATATTCTTTCACATGAGATTATATGTCCCAATAAAACATCTTTCTAAAAAAAATCAACACTTTTTAAATCCTCTATACAAATTGTCCTTCCTCAGTGTATTCAATTTTTTTAAATGATCTTCATGCTCTTCAATTGTCATTTAATATATTATAATATCATATATAAAGGTTACCAAAAACTAATCATAGTAATCTATAATTTTTTTATTCATTAAACCCATTAAGATAGTGGGGGAATTATTAAATAAAAATGAAATCAATACAAATTCATAGTGTCCACACATTGTATGGAATTATGTCCTATTTATATCCAGCATAATAAACATCAATTGAAGATATCCATAATGAATTTAAATATTTGGAAATAATTGAGATCTGTGTAGTTGGCCAAGAAAGGAATCAAAATGATTTAGCGGATACGAGATCTTGAAAGTGATCTTGTTAATTTCCTGATAATAAATGTAAAGACACATTGACCCATCTTTCATCATAAAAGATAACAGTTTTACCCCATGCTGATGCAATATGGTTGGTGAGTACCTTATAAAAATTCTTCACGATATTTTTCCATCAATTTCTAAAACTAAATTGGGGTCATTCTATAAGTTTCCTTTGAAATAGGTATATCACTAAGAGTGAGTTATAATGAAATATCAAATTAAAAAATCATATAATGGGTAGGAAAATAATCTATAAAGACATATATATAAACCCCATAAAAAATGTGTTTCCTTAATGTGTAGTTTCTTTTGAACCATTTAAGATAAATACCCTTCATGGATACTATTTTAAATCCATAAGATAGATGTAATTTTTTTTATGTAAGTCTTAATCCCCACACTGATAAATTATCATAAGTCCATTTGGAATAAGAAATTTAATGTCTATTCATTGAAAATTGATTTTGTATACATATAAATAAATAATATATATTCCTATACTAATATAAAATTCAACTAAGGGGAGAATTCCAAGAGTATTAGGAAGAAAACTCAAACAAAAAGTTTACTGGAGAGGAACTATAGTCATGATATGTTACCATTCTACCATAAATTTACTGAACACTAACATAAAATATAATCATAGAAGATATTAGATAATAATCATTGATTCCTTTACTCATGTATAAGATTTCAGAAAACTATAATCAAATAGGGTATATCAATATTTGAGTAAACATATTACCACTCCAATCTTCAACATTCTATCTTTAATCCAATACTAAAACCATAATGGGTTGAATGATCATCCAAGATCGTTAATCTGAGTTATCCATCATATAATAATTAAATGACTGTCATAGTATGTCTAAATAGTGGAAAATGCTTCTCAATATATATAATATATGGTTTAAACAATGTTATCCATATTCATTACTAAAGCATGACAATGTTATCAAATAGTTATACATTTTCATATGGTTTTTACTAATGTCCTATAACTGTAATATCCAATGATTATATAAATCCTACTCTGATACCAACTATACTAGCCCAAGATTTTCATATGAAAATATTATTTCATTTTAGATGAATATTGAATATATAACTTTGAGATTCATTCAATAACTATAATAATTTTGTGTATTTGGATAATATATACTTTAACATCTTATTTAGGTACATTCATTAACACATCTCATCTAGTTTTTCTCACTTGGTACCATTTATGAAACACCCAACTTAAAACCATTCTTTTTAAAATGGGAAAATGAAACATAAAAAAGGGATAGAATAGATTACCAGTTAAGGTAAAATTATAATATATTAATCTATGATCATATGAAAGAAATAAATAATAATAATTGTATGATATCATGAACATAACTTAAATGGTTCATAACCCATCTATCAAACATAATAAACAGGAGTCATGTAATAAAAATTATATTTTCAAAATAAATAAATCATATGAGTTATAAATCATTAAGAATCAATCATGGAAAATATATTTAGTGAAAAAAATTCATAAAATTATGGTACAATCATAAGTACATAAACTTTTTCATATATAATGATTAACCATAGAGAATATCAAACCATAGTGAATCAGTAATCAAAACCAATCTCAAAAATCATATGTGATCAAGAATCACCACCTATTTCTCATATTAGATCAAGCGCATAGACTTATTTCCCACATTAGAACAAGCACATTGATTTGTTTACCATTGTGGATTAATCCCATTGAATTGTTTTTAATATTTATATCATGAGAAACAAAACACTACCTATTACATTAGAGGGATATTTAATTCTAGTTCCATCCATGAAATAATGAAAACCATACATATGGGCCCCACATGATCATAAAATATTCTTTATAAAATCATAACTGAAAGGTGATAGGATTTAATAAAATATTATCATTTAATCATATCATTACCCTTAGGAAATAAACAGGTTTCATAAAAAAATCATCGTGAAAAAAAATAAATCATACATAGAAAGAATTAGTATGGTATCATTAGACTATATCCTCAGTAAATAATATTTTAACATCAAGTATGATTATCATATATGAAAGTTCATTAAAATATCATTGGAATACTTATTGAGAAAAATAAGTTTTTCATTATGAAATCTCTTATTTAAAATAAAATAATTTAAACAATATTATGGAAGTAATTTTCATTGATATTTTCCTTGGAAAATTTTAATGTAATTTTCATTCATTCGGTGTTCATGAATGAGATAAATTCCAGTCATGTGTTGTATGTTAAAACAAATATTCATTTTGATTATTTTTTTAAAAAAGTGAAAAGTATACCATTTTGTAAAAAAAGGATTCCTTTTAATTTTTTTTAAAAAAAGTTAATCATGGGTAAAAATGACATTAAATAATCCTTTTATAATATTAAAATGTTATTAATAACATTTTTAGAAAACATGGACTTGGAAAAAATGATTCCAGATCGAATAAAAAATCATAATAAGTCTTCCTAAATTATTATGATGTCATGAGAAAATCAAGTGTGGAAAATATATGAATAACAAGTATTAAATAAAAATATATATAGAAGTATAAAATGGAAATGGATTTATCAGATAATGATAATATAATTTACTCAATTGAAATTCATGAACAAACAATCCTGATTAAAATGGAATTGATATGTATATCCCCTATATCATTTCTTGACTTTATTTATATTTTTTTGAACATCTTGTATAAAAAATATTGATTTATCGTACTTTAATTCCATAACATTACACACATATATCATAAAATAATTTATTTACCTATAACATCTTACCACCATTATATACAATTTCTTATTAAAATCACTAATCTAGGTGTTAACTGCATATTCCCTCATTCATGTTTCAGTTCAGCAGTTTTGGTCCTTATATATTAACCATGTTTCCATCATCTCAAAAATGATTAATATGGTATAAATGTCATATATATTCTATATATATATTTATATTCATTAAAACAAGGTTTATATTTAAAAATTTATTTCATACTTTTCATGTAGATGGTAGGTCATACATACACATGAACACTATTTTCACTTTTAGATAGATGGAATGAAAGAATGGTAATTAATAATCCAAATTTATATTATAAGTCTTGTAATATATATATATATATAATCTATCCTTATTACCATCCGTGTAATGTGTAAATGAAAATCTAATCACATCTCTTTTTTGGAGGTTGTAGTCCATGCTTACACACGAGCTACATTATCAATTTCTAAAGGATGGGAAGAGGGTGGATAGTGGTGATTCAATAATGATAATAAAAATTAAGTAATTTTATGATAATTATTCATTATTTTATAGTTGATATCAAATATTTTTTGGAGTTAATATATGAAACAAAATCCATAACACTCTATTAAGAACTATACCACTTTATTGAGAGACATTCTTTGGATTAAAAATTTATCCTTGAAAGAATGGTCATTAAGAATGAAAAAGATCATGAAAATGAATTTAAGGAAAATTTTATGGTACTATTATAGGGTTTGAATAATATATAAGTCTCAAGATGAGGTAGTAAGAGAGGATAACAGGTACTATTTTTTGTTTAAGGGGAGGGGTACTCTTAGAATGACATAATGTAATAAATTTATATAAAGTTATTTTCAATTGAAAATGGATCCCAATTGATATAATTAATTGTTATTATAGTGTTGATTCTAAATCATATCTTCAATTGAAATTTTAATATGTTTTGTCTATGTTTTAACTCTTATTTCATAGTTTTTACACTAGTTAATCCTTTTAAAAAGTAATACAATATCAAAGTTTTATACTCTTTATGGGTCATGAATGATACTATAAAATAAAATAAAAATCCATAAATTTAAAATGGGGATATTATATATTATAACCCATTAAATTGGATAATTATATATTTTTATGAAATTTTAATCTTCAAAGAAAATGTTATTTATTATAATATTTTTTTAATGTCATTTTAGGATTATTCATATAAATTTTCATTGAGGACATCATTATAGAAAATTAATTATAATCTAAACCTTTTTATCATTACTAATATGTTATATTTATCTGTTATTTTATTGGGACATGATTACTCACTTCAAAAAATACATTTTCATTTTTTAAAATCATTTACACAATTTTTAACCCCTCCAGGGGTACTATGTTGTGTTTTACAAGAATTTAAGTTAATTATTTAATCATTAAAAATAAAAAATAAATAAAATTGATAAAAATAATTAATTTATATTTTAATTATAAATTTATAAGGGAAAGTGTGTTATTCTTATCCGTGACAAAAAATATTATTTATTTTAAAATCAAGAAAATGTTATTTTTGACTTTATTTTGTGCTTAAATATTATACAAATAAGAATAATCGTAATTTATAAAAGGGTAATATTACATAATTTTTTATTTTTATCAAATATATAGAATCAAAAAATGAAATTATTTCATTTGTTTGAAATACAGTTAGATTTTATAATATTAGTTTTAACCCTAACTAAGCCATTTTTCTTTATCATTTAAAAAACAATTTACTAATGATATAATTAATATTGACCAAAAAAGGAATCCTTTTACAAAATTTAAACTAGGAAAATACATATGTTGAATAAATGTATTAATATAAAATTTCTAGAAATACAATAAATTATTTTAGTGTAAAAATGAAAATGTAACGAGAAACTGTATTTTAGAAAATTGCATTTTTAAATATAAAATTATATTTATACCAAATTCCACTAATACATTGATTCCAATGAACATAAATTTATCAATAATTTTATAATATAAAATATTTAACACTTAATAATAAATTTGAAAATTTAAATTCCTAAAAATGAACAGCTTTTGTAACACCCCAAGCATCCACGGTACGCTTCTCTTTGAATAATACAGTAGCGTGTGTGGTACGCAACATCGTGTTCTAACACACACCACAACAAATCAAAGTAGCCGTTATGAATAGTAATACCCACTTTTTGAAATTTTATAAATTTTCTCTCTTAAAATGGACTTCATTTTTGGATTCGGAATATCTAATTTATCCTAGGATGAAATTTTGGTACTTTTCGGACAACTTTTATATTTTTATGAATAATGTAAATTACTAAATTTTAATTAAAAAAACTTTTTAAATCAAAATAATTAATAGTGATAAAATATGAATTTGAGTGGTTTTAAAGTATATTTAGAATATATTTTTACCATTTAACACAATGTTGGTCATTGGACATAATTTCATAATTAAACCGGACGTAAACAAGGGTAAATCTTTTGATAGTTATTATCTCTTAAAAACACTCTTTTTGTTTTAACAATGGGAATTAATTTTAAATTAATTTCTTCCACTTCTGTGTTTTGAATTTTTAAAAATGGATTCCATATTTGGAATCAGGATGACCAAATTGCGTAAATAGGTAACTTTTATTTTTAGACATTTTGAATAATTACTTCGGTAAATATTTTATTTTTTTTGAACAAAAGACAAATACATTAAAAACTGAGATCAACGGAAGTACAAGCGTAATACCAAGACTGAAAGTGGTCCATCCAGATCTGGTTGTTATCACGGGGGACAGAGGCCGCCAGCTAGTGGGAAGCATTGTTCCCTTCCATTCTGATGAAGGAGAAGGTGCAGGAAATGAAACATTGACGGAGAGATTGGATTTTCCAGATGATGGGACCATAGGATTGAAGGTCGTCATCATTACGGTTGATGGTCTTGATAACAGTGAGATATTCCAATTCAAGGTAGATCTTCTCCCATCCATGATCTTTAGAAAGTTTCATTCCGACAAGGATGGAAGCAGCTTTGGCAACAACAGGTTCCCAAAGGGCGCGATGAGATTCATGTTTGGCTGCGATGATTTGACCCAAATGATCCCGGACCAGCAGACCAAGGCCGATAGGACTACCCTTGGGTAGAGATGCATCGACATTAATCTTGAGGATCCCTTCTAGTGGCAGACACCACTGGAAAAAGGGGGGAGGGATCCAAAGGGAATTTGTTGACGAGAGTGATGTTGCCAACCCTCAATCTAGGATGATGCCCATTCAATCCAGAAATCGGGAGGCTTGAAGACATGGATGAAAACCGCATCATTACGGTGAACCCAAATGATCAAAGCCATGATGAAAAGGGATCCCTCCAAGGTCGGCGATGAGGAAGAGAACCAATGCTTCAGGGGCGAGGGGAGGTTAGAGGCCAAAGTCAGTGAGGAATACAAAGTTGAGCCCAACTTGTTCCAAATCTCCTTTGCCCCCGGACATTGGATGATGGTGTTGAGGGGGGATTCTGGGACGTCCGGGCAGAAGGTTCCGAACATGTCACTCTAGAAATGTCGGAAGGCAAGGAGGCTCTTGGGGTGGAGGGTGCCCGAGAACACTTGCCACCAGAAGTGGCGGATTTTTTGGGGGACGTTGAGCTTCCACAGCTAATCCCATGGACCTCCCTCCCTAGCATCAGACTGAGAGAAAATAGCTAGTCGATAGCCAGATTTCACTATATAGACTTCTGAGATGTCATTGATCTAGAAGAGGTGGTTGGGGCCTGCATCCAGAACACAGGGGATACTCTGGATAATCCTTTTGTCTCTTTTATTGAATCATGATTTAATCTTTTCTGTGCACCACCCATTCCCATGATTATCAAATAGGCACCAGACGGTGGCATATTCGATCTCAGGTGGGGCTGGTGATGATGCCC
The DNA here is from genome assembly GCA_963277665.1 of Viscum album. Taxonomy (NCBI): domain Eukaryota; kingdom Viridiplantae; phylum Streptophyta; class Magnoliopsida; order Santalales; family Viscaceae; genus Viscum; species Viscum album. The sequence goes on along the minus strand of OY728124.1, from coordinate 120,318,437 downwards.
GCCTGCCGTCCTTATCGATCAGCCAGGGGTCCGTCCAGATGAAAACAGATGTCCCATTCCTAATCCTTCAACCCAACCCTCTCTCTAGGAGGCTGTAGGAGCTGCAAACGCTTCTCCAGAGGAAGCTGGGTCCGGGGCCAAGAGAGGAGTCCTGGAAATCCTTGTGGGGAAAATATTTAGCATGGAGAACTCGCGAACAGAGAGAGGACGGGTTGTTAATAATGTGCCATCCGTGATTTTCCAGCAATGCATCATTAAATTGAAAGAGGTCCCAAAAACCCATTCCTCCCTCAGATTTTGGCTGGAAGAGATTTTTACAAGAGATCCAGTGGGTTTTATTCTTTCCATTGTTTTGTCCCCACCAGAAGTTTGTTGTGCGCGAATGGATCTTATTGACAACCACAGAAGGGATCTTAAACCGGGACATAAAGTAGCTGGGAATAGATTGAAGGAAAACCTTAATAATGGTTTCTTGGTCGGCCTTGGAAATTGTTTTTGGGGTCCATCCTTGGATTTTTTTTCTCTATCCTTTCAAGAAACGAGGCGAAGATTTCTTTTTTGGAATGGCTGATCACTATGGGAAGCCTGAGGTACTTCTGATGCTTCTCGACCATATGAATGCCTGCAATGGCACAAAGCTCTTCTCTTTTGGAAAGTGGGACCCCAAAGCTTAAGGAGACTTCCAACTTTCCATGATTGCTTGTTTTCCCAGAGGCCATATCATACTGTTGGATCACATGGCCTATAGTGAGGCACTAATTCTGGGTTTCTCTAAAGAAAAGAAGGCAGTCGTCGGTGAAAAAAAGTTGTGAGACCGGTGGGCTTGCATGGAAGACATGCTTGTTTTGAATAATACAGTAGCGTGTGTGGTACACAACTTTGAGTTCTAACACACACCACAACCAATCAAAGTAGCTGTTGTGTAAATAGATAACTTTTATTTTTAGTCATTTTGAATAATTACTTAGGTAAATATTTTATTTACCATGGTTAAAGGGTAAATCCGGTAAATAAGGGTAAAAACAATAATAATATAATAATAATAATAATAAATTACCCTAAAAAGTTTCTTAACCTTATTGGTTGATACATGACTGACCATGGAAATCTTTGGGTCTATTTTGGGACCCCATGGAGCCAGTTGTAAGTGATAATGACACTTTATATTAATTATGTTAAAATAAATACAAAAATGACATAACCATATATCTTTTCTCAAAACAATTTTTACATAGGGTTATATGTGTTGTATTTTCGACTATAAATATTAATTATAAATCTAAAAATATTTCCTACATAATGGTATTTTGTTTATAATTTTTAGACATTTAATAATTAATATTATTTATGACACAATAATGATGCAGTATTTTCCTTATTAATGAAAGAATCAAATAATTGGTATTATAAATATTAAAATTAATATAATTTGAATGTTTTGATGACATACATGAATTTTATTGCTTAATATGACATTATATTATTTCTTAAATGAATTTGGTTCGTATTAATAATGTTTTTAAGACTTAAAAAAAATCAATTACTGAATAGTGTCAAAATTCACATAAAAGAGTTTTTAAAACAAATATTATATTATTAATTGATATTAATTTCCTAAAAAACTAAGGTTAGTCCAAGAGACTTATATCATGATAGGTGTATCATTAATGGACCACTTGGGGGTCGCTTGGATTTATATAGTAATTTTAATAACTATATAATATAAAAATACAAAGTGACATGGTAAATGTTAAACTAATTAACTAAGAGTTAAAACTAAAAGATAAGGTTAATATAGTGACCCAAACCTTTATAAAACCTATTGGTATAGTGTTTTACGACCTATCTCCAACTTAAACTTTAAATAATCCACTTTGGAGCCATTAGAAACAGAATATGAATTTATTATAAATTAATATTTCTAGCTTTTCCAAATGTGCCCCTCACCCCTCTTATAAAAGGGTACTCCTCATTATCACTAATTCACACATTAAAAGACTTTTGGATCAGAAAAATACTACCCAAATATCTTATCAACATCTCTCACTTCAACTTAGAGGCCTTAGTTTGATTATAAATCCAACCGATGTGTCCCTTATGATCAAATCAAAAGGAAGAACCCGAAGAAGAGGTAATGTTTTCACCACCCTCTTTCAACTTCCTTTCTTCTTCAACTTATTCCATATTTATTATTCCCAATATAAAATAATAAATCCAGTATCTCCTATATACTATGATATTATTATAAATATGGTACAACCATATTTAGTATTTTATCCATCCTTTGAATGACATGTCACCATACGTGCGTACGTACTACTTACCGTCTCCACGTCGTGTTGTAATTGTTATTCAATATATTATTATTTGGATGGGTATAATAATGATGTTTAAATCATGAAAATAATAAATATAACATTATAATGATTATGTATATATTATATACCATCCAATTATATATTATTTTAATATCAAAATTATGATATTGTCGCTCGTGCGTACGTACGGACTACCGTCTCCATGAATGCGATGAGATTCATTCCCCATCATATCCATTCAAGACTAATTATCATTTGTTGATTAAAAGTAATGGTTAAGAACTTTATATAATTCTGTATATGAATACGATACAACCTATCCATAAAAAACATGACTTATGTAACAAAACATATAAAAGAAAACGAGTAAGTTAACAACCGAAATGATGCTAATACTAAAGTATTATTAACAAAGAATTATTAGAATACCATATATGATATCATAATTATGTACATGGTCCTTGTATAATTTAATAATAATGTTTTAACTATTATATAGGTGGTTAAAATACCATCGACTAAGGAAATATACAAGGTAAGGGTCATTTCACAATCTCTTCATTATTCGAGGTTGTTCATACGTAATTATCTACTGGGACCTCGTTATCATCCACATCCATGTCTCTTAAAAATGTATTTCAAAACATTCTTGCTATTTTACAGAATATGGGTTAAAGTCATTTATACCCTTTTTTGACTTTTTATAATAGGTTTATGAAGGAATCGTTCCGTCTTTTTCCAAACAATGTCCTTTTTAACAATTTTGACAGAATTAAGGTAAGAATGTATTTTTTAACTTATACGGCGGGGCTGGATATTTTCAGCCGTTATAAAATCTTAGAATTTTCCCTTACAAATTATTAGGATATTTTCAATTTAAATGATTTATTTTATAATTATGTGACTTTTAAATGATTTAAAAAAATAGATATTTCTCTCAAATAGTTTTGATATCATCTATGTCAACATCCTTTGATAGATTTTAAGCTTATTTTAAGTTGATTTGTTATGATAAAAAACTTCCATATTGTATTGAAGGTTTTTGATATGTTTGACTGTGGATGTGTAATTTTTATACCATTCATGGTTTATGGTGAATGTATTGACATTTTGTATGCTAGTTTTAATACGAATGTTTATGTTATGTTGAAACCAGTTTATATGAGGAATGTATTGGACTTAATAAGTGACGGGTGGAGCTCGCTATAGCTCCTCGATGCATTAGTATGTATCATGAGAAAAACTAGTGTCATGGCACAAGGCCTTGAAAAAATCGTATTTTTAGTCTTAGCATGAGCCCTTGGTTATGTGGTTATGATAGTCTGGCATTATGCATTCCATCATTATGAAAGTGGTTATTGATATGGCATGTGATTATTCTACTAGCAGAATATCCATGTGGATAAGTATATGGAATTATTTAATTTTATTTCTACCATATTATTCTAAAGTTCATGTTTTAAAAGGCTTTTGTTTTAGTTATACATTGCCTTAAATGTTTATGCTTATTTATGAATGTTTCCACTATATTGTTATCCTTACTGGGCATTTGAGCTCACCCCTTTCTATGTTTTATTTTTTCTTGGATGTGAAGAAGTATTTTATGAATGACCTGTAGGGATAGTATGAGGGGATAAGAGTGTGGACTATGGAGACTATATTATTTTAGTTTTAACTTAATGATGTAATGTAAACTTTATACATGTATCTAGTTATTCCAAGGCTACAAAACTAATCGGTCTTTCGAGACTTGACCTTTCTTGTGATCATGCCAATGTTATGTAATAATGCACCTACTCTGGGTAACTGGGGTTGGGGCATTACAGTTGGTATCAAAGGAAGTTTTGTACAAACCTTGGATACTAGATTTGGATAAACTCTGATTAGAGCACATAGACCTAAGATAGAATCTGTGGATTTGTATAGAAGAACTTCCTAGAATTTTATTATTGTAGAGATTTTGTGAGTTTTCCGAGCAATACATCCTTGTATGGATATGAGTAGGTAGAGGTGGCTCTGGCACAGATTTACCTTGGGGTAAAACCCGAAAACACCGCTTTGAGATAGACTCGAATGGGAACTGGTGCATGACAATGGGCCTTGCTCCACTCATGGTTACGACACTCCTCGGGGCTATGCTTAGGATAATTCTAATTTTCTTTATGAACCATTATAAAGGGTCTATGAGTATATACTTCCTCAAATAAAACATTTTTATGATTATGGATTATATCCATAAAATGTTCAATTTATGTTAAGTGTTTTATAAGTATGTAATTATGTATTTTGATTCATAAACTGATCTAGTTTATGAAATTGTTTAGAAATGGCTCCTAGTGGATGAAATGGAAACCGTATCAATGCACACACTCCATGTAGGGATTTCCTTCCTGTTAAAGATAATTATAGTGGAGCTGGTGATGCAATTTGTGCTAATCAGCTAATCACCATTCTGGGACAACTCACTCAAGTTATGAATAATAACATTACCCATATGGAGCACCCTAATCCGCAGTGTGGAGGATCAATGTTAGATTTCTTCATGAGGCAATAAACACCAACATTCAATGGGAGTACAAATCCATTGGTAGCTAAGCAATGGATAAGTTCCCTAGAGAAAATATTTTAGGGTTTGGGGAGTAGTGAAAGGGAATAAGTTATCATGGCAGTTTACCACCTCACTGGAGATTCTGATCAATGGTGGTCATTGATTTAAAATAAAAAGGAAGATGAAGAAGTATCAAGTATATAATGGAGAGATTTCAAAGATATTTTCTTAGAAAAATACTTTCCTCGTGCCCATCGAGCAGATATGGAAAGGCAATTTCCGAGTCTGTGGAAAAAGGAGGATGAGAATGTCGCAAAGTATGAGTCTAACTTTACAAGGTTAGCGTGGAATTCTGCAGATTATATAAATAACCCAAGAAGTAATATTGATCATTTCTTTGATGGGATAAAACCATTTCTCTGTTGAGATTTAATATCACAATATTTCTCAATGTACGAAGATATAGTCTCGTGTTCTATCAAGATAGAAAAGGAATTCTCTAAATCTTATAACAATAAAGTAAAGCAAGAGAAGAAGAGAACGGTGGAACAAGAGACAGATAAAGGGAAAAGGGGGAAGAATTATTTTCCATTATTCCACAATTGTTTTAAGAATCACCCCCGTACTTGCCTAAAAGGAATGAGAGTTTGTTATAAATGTGGAGAAAAAGGTCACTAGGCTCGTGATTGCAAGGGAAAGGAAGAGGTTTTCAATTTTGAATGCTAAAATTGTAGAGAAATGGGGCATTAGGAAGATGAATTCCCTAAGAACCAAGGAAAATTGCCTCAGAAAAGTCCAAGGGAGCAAGGCCAATCTTATTCTGTTACTACATTTGAAGTAGAATAATTATTGTATTTTTGTTTCTATACTCAAGGACTATATTATGGTTATAAGAATAATGTGATATATATAAAAATTGTACTGCAGTACTTGTTGTTGTCATTATGTTTTTAATATGATGAAGGTAATCATATTTTAAGTATGTGATAATAAGAGAAACTTTACTTTGTTTGGGGAATCTGATGAATTAATTTTGGAATTTAGAGACCATTTAGAGAAAGTCTAGACAGAGGTATTTTGGATAACTATAAAGGTTGGAATGGATTATTTTGAACTTTGGATAGCATGGCTAATATTAAATCATTTCTTAAGATTATTTTTGGGATATTATAATACTATTGTTTTAGGAAAAGGACATCCTACAGGTTGGGGGATAACCCATTGCGTCAGAAAAAGCTACAAGAATCGAACCCACAACCATAGTGAGACATGCCTTTATTATCTACCACTAGCCTATAGGAAGTCCCTGGTTATTACAAAATAGTTTTCCCAATCTAAATGGTATGTGTTAATATTTATAACCTTGTACGATTAGGATAAATATAATATTTTTGAGTTCTATTATCTTTTTGAGTGAAATATGAGTTTGTGGGAGAAATTAGTTGAAGGTTGAAACTATACTTGTCACATATATATATATATATATACCTCTATCTTATAAATTAATTATTAAACTTTTGTAAAGGTATATAAAAAAATGTGTTATCCTAATAACGTATGTTTTGTTGAACTGATGATATTTTAATTCACCATAGATTGAAGTCTTTGAGGCATTAAATTTTACACTTGTTTGTAATTGATGACCTCAATCACTCCATATAAATATTTACATTTTTCCTCCAATTATGTTTCTCTAATTTCAACCAATGTTCTCCTAATCTAGATCATAATTTTCTGGTGACTTTTTCATTTCCCTTTCCCTCTTATTAAAGCTAATTTTTTAACCTTATTTCCGTTGTGGGCTTTCCATAAAGGTATTTTCTATTTTCAACCTTTTATTTTCGAAGAACAATTTCAAATTGCGAGGACACAATTTATTGAAGGCATGGAGAATTTAACACCCCAAGCTTCCACGGTACACTTCTCTTTGAATAATATAGTAGTGTGTATGGTACGCAACTTCGAGTTCTAACTCACACCACAACCAATCAAAGTAGCCATTATGAATAGTAATACCCACTTTTTGAAATTTTATAAATTTTATCTATCAAAATGGAATTCTTTTTTGGATTTGGAATATCAAATTTATCCTAGGGTGAAATTTTGGTACTTTTTGGATAACTTTTATATTTTGATGAATTGTAAAAATTACTAAATTTTAATTAAAAACAAATTTTTTAATCAAAATAATTAATAGTGATAAATTATGAATTTGAGTGTTTATAAAATATATTTAGAATATATTTTTACCATTTAATACAATTTTAGTCATTGGACATAATTTCATAATTAAACCGGATATAAACAAGGGTCAATCTTTTGAAAGTTATTATCTCTTAAAAACACGCTTTTTTATTTTAACAACGAGAATTAATTTTAAATTAATTTCTGCCACTTCTGTGTTTTGAATTTGGAAAAATGTATTCCATATTTGGAATCAGGATGTCCAAATTGTGTTAATATGTATCTTTTATTTTAGACATTTTGAATAATTACTTCGGTAAATATTTTATTTACCATGGTTAAAGGGTAAATCCGGTCAATAAGGGTAAAACAATAATATTATAATAATAATAATAAATTACCCTAAAAAGTGTCATAACATTATTGGTTTATACATGTACAACTAGGGGAATCTTTGGGTCGATATTCGGACACCATGTAGCCACTTTTAAGTGATAATGACACTTTATATTAATTAAGTTAAAATGAATACAAAAATGAGAAAAACATATATCTTTTAGAAAAAATATTTTTACATAGGGTTATATATGTTGGATTTTCGACTATAAATATTCATTATAAAGATACAAATATTTCCTATATAATGGTATTTTATTTATAATTTTTATACATTTAATAATTAATATTATTTATGACACAATAATGATGCAGTATTTTCATTATTAATGAAAGAATAAAATAATTGGTATTATAAATGTTAAAATTACTATAATTTGAAAGTTTTGATTCCATACATGAATTTTATTGCTTAATATGACATTATAGTATTTCTTAAATGAATTTTGTTCGAATTAATAATGTTTTTAATACTTTAATAAAAATCAATTATTGAATAGTGTCAAAATTCACATAAAAGGTTTTTTAAAACAAATATTATATTATTAATTGATATTAAATTCTTAAATATCTAATGTTTTTCCAAGAGACTTATATCATTATAGGTGTATAATTAATTGAACAATTTGGGGTCTCTTGTATGTATATAGTAACTTTATTAACTATATAATATAAAAATACAAAGTGACATGGTAAATGTTAAACTAATTAACTATGAGTTAAAACTAAAAGATAAGGTTAATATATTGACCCAAACTTATCTAAAACCTATTGGATGAGTGTTTTTTGACCTATCCCCACCTTAAACTTTAAATAATCCAATTTGGAGCTATTATAAACTGAATATGAATTTATTATAAAATAATATTTCTAGATTTTCCAAAGGTGCCCCTCACCCCTCTTATAAAAGGGCACTCCTCCTTCTCACTAATTCACACATTAAAAGAATTTTGGGTCGGCCAAACCATGCCCAAATATCCTCTAAACTTCCCTCTATTCAACTTAGAGGCCTTATTTTGATTAGAAAGCCAAGCTAAGTATCAATTTTGATCAAATCAAAAGGAAGAACCCGAAGAAGAGGTAATGTTTTCACCACCCTCTTTCAAGTTCCTTTCTTCTTCAACTTCTTATTTCTTTGTTATTCCAATTATAAAATAATATCTCCAGTATATCCTATATACTGTGATATTATTATAAATATGGTACAACCATATTTTGTATTTTATCCATCCTTTGAATGACATGTCACCATACGTGCGTACGTACGGCTTTCCGTCTCCACATCGTGGTGTAATTTTTATTCAATATATTATTATTTGGATGGGTATAATAATGATGTGTAATTCATGAAAATAATAAATATAACATGATAATGATTCTGTATATATGATATAACATCCAATTATATATTATTTTAATATCAAAAGGATGGTATTGTCACTCGTGCGTACGTACGGACTACCGTCTCCACGAATGCGATGAGATTCATTCCCCATCATATCCATTCAAGACTAATTCTCATTTGAAGATTAAAAGTAATGTTTAAGAACTTTATATAATTTTGGATATGAATAATATACAACCTATCCATATCAAACATTACTTATGTAACAAAACATATAAAATAAAATGAGTAACTTAACACCCGAAACGACGATAATACTAAATTATTATTAACAAAGCATTATTAGAAGATCATATATGATATCATAATTATGTATATGGTTCTTGTATAATTTAATAACAATTTTTTAACTCTTATACATGAGGTTAACATCCCATCGACTAAGGAAAAGTACAAGGTAAGGGTTATTTCACAATCTCTTCATTATCCGAGGTTGTTCATACGTAATTATCTACTGGGACCTCGTTATCATCCACATCCATGTCTCTTAAAAATGTATTTCAAAACATTCTTTCTATTTTACAGAATATGGTTTAAAGTAATTTATACCCTTGTTTGACTTTTTATAAGAGGTTTATAAAGTAATCGTTCCGTTGTTTTCCAAACAAGGTCCTTTTTAACCTTTTCGACAGAATTAAGGTAAGAATTCCTTTTTTTAACTTACATGGTGGGGGCTGGTATTTTCCGCCGTTATAAAATCTTAGAAGTTTCCCTTACAAAATTATTAAGATATTTTCAATTTAAATGTTTTATTTTATAATTATGTGACTTTTAAATGATTTAAAAAAATAGATATTTATCTCAAATAGTTTTGATTTCATCTATGTCAACATCCTTTGATGAATTTTAAGCTTATTTGAAATTGATTTATTATGATAAAAAACTTCCATATTTTATTGAAGTTTTTTGATATGTTTGACATTGGATGTGTTATTTTTATACCATTCGTGGTTTATGGTGAAAGTATTGAAATTCCGTTTGCTAGTTTTAATACGAATGTTTATGTTATGTTGAAACCTGTTCATATGAGGAATGCATTCGACTTAATAAGGCATGGGTGGAGCCCTCTATAACTCCTCGATTCATCGGTAGGTCTTATGAGACAAACTAGTGTTTTGGCACAAGGCCTTGACAAAATCTTATTTGTAGTCCTGGCACGAGGCCTTGGCTATGTGGTTATGATAGTCTGGCATTACACATTACATCATTTTGAAAGTGGTTATTGATATTCCATGTGGTTATTCGACTAGTAGAATATCCATGTTAATAAGTATATGGAATTATTTCATTTTATTTCTACCATATTATTCTGAAGTTCAAGTTTTAAAAGGATTTTGTTTTAGTTATACATTGCCTTAAATGTTTACGCTTATTTCTGAATGTTTCCGCTATATTGTTATCCTTACTGGGAATTTGAGCTCACCCCTTTCTATATTTTATTTTTCCCACGAATTTTAAGAATTATTTTATGAATGACCTGAAGGGATAGTATGAGGGGATAAGAGTGTGGACTATGGAGACTATATTATTGTAGTTTTCATTTTATGATGTAATGTAAACTTTATGAATGTATGTAGTTATTCCAAGGCTACTAAACTAATCGGTCTTTCGAGACTTGATATTTCTTGTGATCATGCCAATGTTATGTAATAATGCACCGAATCTGGGTAACTGGGGTCGGGGAATTACAGTTTTCATTAAAAATTCATTCTTTTTCACGATTCATTTGAAAATAATTATTTTCGTAAAAATACAAAAAAATCAATCTAAGAGAATTTTTTTTGGATAATTTTAAAAATTATGTTCTTATTTTCGAATAAAACATTTTAAAAGTGGTATAAAATAATTTGATTACTTATTCACAAATAGAAATGAAATACCACTTTTGAGGAAAAATGAATTTTAACAGCACATAATGCCATTACTAAATTTATATTTTATTTATTCAAAACCATTATGGGAATTTCATTAAAAATATTTTCATTAATTTTAATTCCAAAAATTTAATGGATTAATTATAATGGTATACTACACTACACTACATTTTTATTACAGGATTCATGAATCAAAATATATCAAATAAATTAAATTTATTTATGTAAAAATTTTCATAAAATTCTATGGTTTTACAAATATTTTCCCCAGCATAAATGATGTTTCTAGATTTATGAACCCATAATTCATTTTCAATGATTTCATCCGCCCGGTTCAATACTCACATTTATCTATTCTGGTATAATCATGCATATGGCGATCTCATTAATAATCCCCATCAACACAAAACCATCATAGTATGTTAAGAAATTAAATCCTTCGTCCAATCATTTATGTATACTAAATGTATGGTTTTATGGAGAAGGGACATGTGGTATTTAATTCTATATTTTATTATCAGTTATAAGTCTTAGATTATTTGTGGAGACATCAAAAATATACTAGACCAATCAGAGAATAGGTGTAGTCTCTACTCCTCCAATGAAATGTATGAGTTTCTATGATTTATTACTCAATATAATCATCTTTTTTTTGTGGTTTAATAATTATAATTATACATGATATATAAAATAAAATGGGTTGTATCAAAATTTAGAATTGGGTGGACATATTTTAGGGAAATAGTAATATTTTTTTTCAAATTTCCAAGATTCTCAGTCTAAAACATGATAAGGTAACACTATGATCATACATCCTTGTTTATCTAGGTCTGGAGAACATTTATTTCAGATTGAAGCATATTTTTCATGAAACTATGGATGAAAATTGATTATTTTAGAGAGGCATTTCCCTCTTCCTAGTTTTCCCCCATTCCGAGGAAGGATTATATGGATCTTAAAATAATTATAAGAATATTTAAAAGTTACAATATCATATAGAAATAATGCATATTGAAATGAGGTATAAACCATGATAGTCACGATTATTTTGAGTTATATAACAGGGTAAAAAATTATTGGGATTATAAAACATCCCTTTTATGGAGTTTAACTTTAAATAAAATTGATGTAGTAATATATATAGTTGAAAGGAATTAAAGAGTGAGATCCAAGGGTATGTGGATTTTGGAAGGAAATTGTAGCACAATATAACTTTATGCCTGAATCTAGGAGAATAATTTTACTGGGAAGATCAATATCCACTTTTCAAAGGGTTATCACACTAGCGATTTCATCATTACCAGTCCCCTATAATTGTCCATTATATATATTATCCTAGGTCAAAGTGATAATGTGAGAAGGAAGATATCGGAGGATAATGTGGATAGAAAATTTTATCCCAAAGTCCCCAAGTGTGTCCGAAAGAAACATAAATCAAACATGATATCCATACCATAGGAATTCAAAATCAATAAAGCTATTATAGGAAACATTGCAGGATGTTCCATGGGTCCAAATGGTTTCTTATGTTGTTATTAGTCTACAACCATAGACATCATGAGGAGAGAATCTATTCAATAATTTAATGATTATATTAGAGGAGGTATCTCCATATATTCACCATTACGTATATTCTTTTCCACAACCCCATGGTGAACTAATACAATGTTTTTAGATAGTTTTAACCTAGTGAAATGTGAAAATTTCAATACAAGGTTCTTTATACTATTTTGATAGAAAAATGGTTTATTAAAGGTATGTGTATGGAGGGAGAATTAGTCTCGCCCATGATATAATAAAATTTATAAAAGGGTGTTAGATTCTAATATGATGGACAATTATGATATAGATAAGGCTTATGATAAAATGGAATGAGGTTTCATTATCAATTAACATATATTCATTGGACTCTCTTAATGGGGTTTAAATATTTAATTTTATATTTCTCGTTATATTGGCGTACTATCTCTGTCATGAAAAGGAAATTTTTTCATTTTAATCAGTTATAGCTCTTTACCATGGACATTCCTTATTTGGAAATGTTTTCTTTCCTTCAAAAGACTCATAAAGTAGAGATACTTATAATTCTATCCCTTATTGGTTGATTAATCCTTTAATAGGTCAGTAAACCAACTTTGAAATATCTTATTTATTATTTGTTGTTGACATTTTCATCTTCATTAATATTATCTATATTTATATACAAAATTTTATATTTTTATTGATTTCTTATATCTAAAAAATTGGAAAATGTAATAAAATTGATAAAATAAGTGTTTCCATCTCTATAACATGTCCATATAGATAATCAAAACATTTTTAGGAGAGGTTAGGTATACCTTAAAGGTTATTCCCTACAGACTATATGGTCATCCTCTTATTTAATAACAGAGTTTATATTCGAAACATTGATCGTATTATTAACAGAATCATTGAAATGATTCATAATTGGTAGAGACACAATTTATCCTTCAACAGAAGAATCAATCAATTGAAAAATATGTTATCCTATATTCTAATGTACTTTATATTCATATTTAAATCCTATAAAATTATTATTAGTAACATTGATACTATATTCCATAGAATCAAATGTGCCTCTCACATGGAACCATATAATTACTTTTCCATATAGGAATGTTGTTCCAAAATAATTTTAGAATGGAAAATCAGACTGTATGATAGGGAAAAAAAATGCGGTGTGTGAAATATATGTATTCTAGGAAGCCATTATTTACAACCACATATAGACCTGTTTAATCAATAGTATGATTGGGAACATTCATAGTTTCTATACTAGATTCTTATCTCTCTATATTTTATATAGAATTCCTAAAAATCTAGTCAATGAACTATTTTTCGACACCCAATGTATTTTTGGAAGGGGATACATAGCTATATGGGAGGAAAACTGAGTGGGATCCTCCCTCTTATACAATTGGTTCCCAGTTCCTCACATAATATTTATGTATGAATTTCCCATCAAACCTACATTAAAATGGACTTCAGTGATTAACATATGAATTTATATAATATAATCCACCTACACTATGGTCCATAATTCTATGTCTTTATTCCCTCCACATGGGTAGAAATTAGTAGTTTATTTTTCTTCATGGTGATGTAGAAGGATAATAGTTCAGATGTCTTATTAAATAGTCTCTAGTATAAATAAATTCAAGAAAACATCAAAATTTTATTAAATTGTATTTTGAACCAATATCATTCTCTATATTGTAACATTCAAGGCATTCATATTCCCATTACCAAAAATAATTTTTTTTGTTAATTCAATAAATGAATCAAATATTTATATTTTTACTACAAGTTACTGGGGGAGATATAAAAGGGGATTCCAAGGGTGACTCTCTATTCATTTTAATAGTTTTGATTCAATTAATTAATGAATGAATTTCTAATTCAATGTTCATATGTCGTGGAATGATAACACAAAGGGAATGATTATTCGACTCTCTTTAGGTTTCTATATACTATGGGATGAAATGATTATATTTCATCCTTATGGATCCAATCCTTGTAATTCCTTTTAAAGACAATGTATCAAAGATACTATTTCTCATTCTATACAATGTAATCCCTTACCCCTACTTAACTAGACATAGGTGAACATATTTTCATTCAAGACTTATGGGTGTGATGGAAGGATCAAGATCATTGTTTCACATTAAATTCTAATGGTAATAGTGTGAATGGTTCCATGTATTGAGGGGGAGTCATTTTGGATTATAATGGATTGGTTATTATGGATTAATCATACATTTTTTATGTATGATCACTATAGTATGATTTTATTACAATGATCATAGGGAATTTTCTCAATAGAACCAATAAAATCATCTTTTCTACTGTTAAATCAAACTATTTCACAGTGATCATGGAATTTTTATTCATCTTTGAAATCACCTGTAATACTATTTACACTGCCAAAAACTATAGAAAAATGCTTCATTAGAATGTAAATATTTTTCATACCTTGAAAGAGGGTAATATGGAGACTAATATACACCCAACCAAAGAAAATGAGGTAGAGGGATGATGTTATTTATTTGAATTTTTTATCTTCCTCTTTATTTCATAATGATTATCTAAGTTGATTTTATTTTTATTTATAACTTTTATTCCCCATATATTTATTTCTCCACTTCATTCCCCAAAATAAAATCATTTATTATCTTTCATTAAATTATAATATTTCTTCTTAAACATTCATATTTTGTTAATAACCCCCACCCCCCACCCCCACACACACAATTGAAACTAGATTTATCTCTAATACCTTATTCATCTACCAGGTCTAATTTGATAAATCATGTACCTTTTAAATTAAACAAATTAGTGTGATAATACGTTATTTTTCTTATGGATATTCATTATGTTAATTTCAAAACATTGAAAATGTTTCCCTAAAATTAAATCACATTATTCAACCATAATTTTTTTATCTCATAATACTAAGATTACTTAGTTAACATTTTTCTTGAGTAGATGGATTTTTATACCTATTTAGGAGTAAAAAATATTCAATGTATTCATAACATATTACATATCCCTAATACAAGGCATCTTCTTCTAAAAGTATCCCTAAACATGAAATGAATTACAGTGAGTGTTATCCCTCATATCATAACCCTAATAAAAAATACCTTTAACAAAACACAGTTTTCTATTTGAAATAATAATTTATGGTCTTTATTATATAATCAAAAACTAACATTAAGTTATGGTTTATTCGATCAAAACATAACATATTCATTAATTTTTTCATATCTTAGTCTACGATTGTTGAACTAATACCTCTCACATTAATTGAAACACCATTATCAACATTCATCAATTGATTATTTTGAAACTTATCATTATTGAAGATCATAAAAATCTTATCATTTGAGATGAACAAGAACCATTTAATACTAATGAATGCTTCCTTTGGAATGATTTTTGTGAAAATTCGACAATATATGACTTATCTTTTCATTTTAATTATTCTTATGATAAATTTTTATATAATAGTTGACACTCATTTAGGTAGCTAAAATGGTTTTAAAATATTCATAACGGTTTCTTAAATGGTGACATATTATACAGAATTATTCAAATGATTTAAATGTTTTCTTAGTATTCAGTTTATAAATATCATTATAATTCTAAACATGTATCCTTTGAGTAGACCAATTCCAATAAAAATGTTAACTTCTAAACTTGTATATTCATTTTTATATTGTATATTTATCCAAAATTTTTTATTTGTTTCTAAATCCTCCACATTACTAGTATTATCTAATGAAATAATACTGACCACTTAATAAAATTATTTTGATTTATACACTTATTCTTCATCCATTCTCTAACCATTAATGTTTTATCACATTTGTGAAACTTTTTTTGTGATATCCTAAATGAATCCTTATCATACAATACATATTTATAATACTTTTACATTCACCATCTATATAAGGTTTTGAATTCATGTTGTTTAGCCCTAAATTTTCTGATTTTTGAGAAATACTTTTTTTTACCAAAAATATTGCCCTTTCTATATATGAATTCTAGATAGACTATCCACAAAAATTTCAAAGGTAATTTTCATTATTTGAAGATATTTATTTCCAGTATACATCCTCTACTTATATTTTCCCATCTTTTATTATTCTCCAATTTCAATCAAAGAGTTCTAAAAAATTGTCTTGAACTT
Source organism: Viscum album (assembly GCA_963277665.1). Classification (NCBI taxonomy): domain Eukaryota; kingdom Viridiplantae; phylum Streptophyta; class Magnoliopsida; order Santalales; family Viscaceae; genus Viscum; species Viscum album. The sequence goes on along the minus strand of OY728124.1, from coordinate 120,301,999 downwards.
TTTTAATTACTTTTAGACCTTAAAAAATGTTAGTTGTCCAATTTATACATCCTTATACGTTTCTCTTAACATATATTATATTATACTATTTAACATATTAACTTCTTCCAAAATCTTTTTAAATCTATCAATCTATGTTATCAATAAATATTTATTTTTTTGATGATAAACTTTCTTATTGGTTGAGGTTTGACATCCCATCTCATAATATTCTTCTTTGTACCTAACATAGAATTATTCACGTGACTCTAATTATGTTCCTTTTACATCATGAACTTTATATCTGTATCATTTTCATATTCATCACTTCTTATGTATCAGTTTTAAATTGATCTTCATCCACCTTTGTAATAAATAATGTTTTATATTTTTTCATATTAGTTTCAATATCTTGTCCATCTTCACTATTTTAACTACAATGAATTATTGGAAATAATTGTTTTCTTAATAATTGTGAAATTACTACCTTTATGTTTATATAAATACATTTATTCATTTTTATTCATGAAACACCTCAACTATTTATCTTGATCTTAAAAATATCAATCTTTCTCTTTTTTTAGTATTGAATAGTTAGTATCTAAATATCCAACACCCTCAAAGATGAAATAAATTATAGTGACCAAAGATACCCATACATTAATAATACATCTTTTTATTAGAATAATCGATAAATTACATAAACACATTCCCAAGGTCTGTAATAGTTTAGTTCCATTGGAAACTAGGAATCAAATTATTCTAACATGGTGAAAGATCTTCAAAATATCCTATGATAGTCATCCCCATTAGTACTATTCATAAGCATACCCTACATAAAACCATTATTCATAACCAAGGGAAATGAAACTTATGAAAGGGTGATATAAAATTCTCCATAAGGGTAAAAAAGGAAGTTATGTAATCATGACATAAGATTAAGGGTATAAGAACATGATCATAACATTTGATGATCATACCCTGTATATCATAGATCATACACATGAGTTATTGTATAAATATTAACAGACCATAAGACATGAATCATAATGGAATCAAATAACATGAGTTTTGGGACTATAACACTGGAATACGACATAGATATATGAAATACACATCAATTTATAACCTGATGAACATGTATAAATAGAAACAGGATCACCCATTAATCTAAGGACATGAAATAATGCCCTCACATAAACTTATGGAAATGCAACCAGGTCCACACATAACATTGTGAATGTGAAATCAGGTTCCTTTATAACTTTATGGATATGTAGGTTGGCTCATGCATCATATTATAGACATGAAATAAATTCCATGTATAACATCTTATTTGTCAAGGTTAGCTCACATGACCATATTAGTAGTCAAGGATCACTACCAGGGATATATTAGTGTAATGGGTTCACTCTCCAAACCATCTATGTAGTTAAGGGTCACTCCCAAGATCAACTTAGCCGATAATTATCTTTACTAAACTGGGTTCACTTCCCATTCTAGTCATATCTGTCTCATAAAGTATAAATCTTTACCCAATAAATTGTATGGAGTTATAAAAACCTACCATAACATAACAAAAACAATATTTATGTTGGAAACAAGATCATAAAACATTCATCATAACATAACCCATTAAATGAAGTGGGTATTACACACTTTTTGTTAAATAATAACCTAAAGAAAATATATAGGTTTATTAATAATTTAATCATATCCCAAACCATGAAAAGAAGTGGGTTTCATCTTGTTATAAACCATAGAAGTGAAACAAGTTACATAAAAAACCTATTTTCTTAAACATAAAACATTCAATTAAATAATTATTATTTTTTCCTTGGATCCTATCCCTGGTAAACCATAAACTATATCAAAAGATGTCATCTTAGATAGAGGGGTATTTTTAAAGATCACTTGGATCATTTACTAATGTAAATAACCATTAATTGAAAATCAATATTTAAAGTAAAACACATATTTAAAATACTTTTATTGGAAAAAAACTTTGAAAACATTTAAATTAATATGTAAAAATCATTTAAAACATTTCATGAGGAAAATAAAGTTCTTATTATATGAAAATAAAATTAAAAAATAACATATTTTGGAAAATATTTTTCTTTGAAATCCAATTTAAATATATTTAATTTAAAAAATATTAGAGAAAAATATCTTCAAAAATAATCTTGTAAACGTTAAATGGAAGCTTCAAAGAAATTATAGTCATGACGGTAGAAAAAACTGTACATAACAAACATTCATTTTTCACTATTAAACGTTTAGAAAAGTGTAGTTATTGGAAAATGACATGAGTATTAATTTTAAAAAAAATTTAAAATTTAAAATTTGGGTAAAAATGACTTTTGAAAATCAAATCATAAGAGTAAAAAAATTGAAACATTAATAGAAAATAGGATTTTGAAAGAAAACAAATATCTTATTGGATAGAGAGATAAAATCAAAATTTATTAAAAAATATTTTCTAATTGTATTAAGTATAAAATAGTGGATAAATGGTACCATTACATACAGATATCATGAATAAATATATTATTATATATTTCATGGGAATTATTGATCGATGAACATAATTTTCCATCAAAGGGTGTATAATAAAAAATAATCACGATGAACGATGACATTGTAGCTATAAACTCTTACCACTTTGGTAGCATTGAATAATAATCCCCAAAAATGAATAAAATATCATGAAACATAAAATAACATGAGAAGAATAATACTAATGATGTAATAAGTCAGTGGGGGCAGTTCATACACCTTGTAAAATGATATAGGTGCATAAAATAACATGTGTCTCAGAGAATGAAAATTGAGGAAAATTTCCTTTACCGATTTCATAACATTTGCACCGTAAAACCCATGAAATATATATCCTAAACTGTATATGTGAATACCAATAAATATTTTTATAATCATAATAAAAAACATTCTTGGTCTTATATACACCACAAAGAAGAAATAGGTAGGGAATATAACATGTGTCTCACAAAAGTAAACAGTGCGACGAACATCCCATACTTCTTTAATAACTCTTGAATCATGAGATACATTAAAGAAATAAAATAAATTGTGACTTTAATATCATGGAATATATTAAATTCTTGATTTCAAAATTCATAGGTTAGTTTATAAACCTCACAAAATAAATTAGTGGTGAATCCGACATAATTCTTACCCAAATAAAATTGAGACTATAAATCCCCTTACCTTAAGTATTGACTTCCATCGTAAATGGTCAAACCTACTATATAATAAATATATGATTATTATAAAAATATCACAAACCCGTATTCTTATATATCATAACATATATGATTTTATTATGACTTTATATTACCCTCTTATTAATAATTCCATGTTAAATTTACATTTTGGGTAATAACAACTTTGTTTTTATTATATGTTTTAACATGATATTCTTGGTCCTCCTAAAAAGATCATGATTTCATAATCCCCAAAAATATAAAAATAATATAAATATAATATATATATTCATTATATATTTACATATAATAATCTATAATAGAAATAAGTAGGAGATGGAATACACTATTAATGGAGACGGCTAGCTGTAAGTACACATGAACGTTGTTTTCATTTTCTTATAAGAATAACGGGAATAAATGTATATGATATATTATCCTTAAATAATAATTTTTATGTCATATATGTCCCATAATATTATTAAAACTATATTTAATATATTCCATTCAAATCATGAAAGAATCACATCACTTTTCGAGGTGGTAGTCCATCGTACAAATGAACTTTGTTATCATATTCTCACAAAATAGAAATAATAAAGGTGTGTGTTATATAATAATTCAATAAAAATAAATAAATAATAAATACCAAATTTATCATATATAAACTATAAATCTATCCTTATTACCAACATTTAAATGTGGTAATGGAAGAAAAAATGACATCAGTTCATGAGGTGGTAGTCCATCATACACACAAACGATGATTGTGTATCTCATTTGATGAAATTGTGAAAAGTTGTATGTAAAACCCATAATATAACAATATATAAGTAAATTTTTGACACCATTTTATTACATAAAAATTATTTAAAAATAAATTAATGGATTTTAAGAATAAATAATATGAAAACATTTTTAATGAATATTACCTCTTCTTTGAGAATATAATTTTGTTTTTCACCAAATAACTTCCATTGATATTTTTTTTAAAACATTTAGGCTTATAGGATTATTTTATGGAGGTTTATAAGTTACATTTGTAGGTTTTTCTGATCTAAATGGATTTAGAGGAAATAATATTTTAGGGGGTGAGTTCCCTTTTATAGTAGAGGAGTGACTTCTTGTAAATACCTAATGATAAACACTATTAGGAGTAATCCCTTACATCTGGTTCCCAAAATAATGAAAATTTTAGAAAAAATAGTTGAGATGGAAGAAATATGGCTAGAAAATATGTTTTTGATATATTTCTTGGTCATTTGTCCCCTTATGTAAAAGTTTAGTCAAATGGTAAACTTATTTTTCTATTAATCAATGTAATTAATTTTAAATATTTTCACTAATAATTTTGGTTAGAAATAAAGTTTAACTTATTATAGATTATAAATATTTAGGATTATAAGTAATGAAATACATATTTCAAAATTACAATCACCTAAGTGGCAGAAATTAATTTAATGTTAATCTCACAGATGGGATTAAACAATGAGTTTTTAATGTGAAAATGTTCAAAAGATTGAAAGGTTTTTATATATAATTTCAAAGATACATTTATTAATATATCCTAAATTGGACTTAATGATTTATAATTAAACTGATTATACATTGAAAACAACTTAAAAAATATTGGTTTAATATAAATTAATTAGTCAAAATGTCAGTTTTCAACCAAAATTTAGTATCTTTCACTATTCATAAAAATATGATTCTTTTCATAAAAATACCAAATATTAACCATAAGATAATGTTGACATTAAAATTTCAGTAGTGAAGTATATTTTGTCAAATAAAATTTTCAAAATTTTCAAAATAATGTTTTGAAACAAGTTCTCTATTAAAAGGTTGTAAAAATGCCATTTAGAAACTACATCATTTAGGATTAAAATTGGATTTATTATTTTATCTTGTTTAGAAAACACAATAGATGTTTTTTACAAATTAGATGGAATATATAATATATTATTTTCGTTAAAATAATTTTTCAAAAGTTATTTGTTTAATTTATTGAGATAAAATGTGTTTGCGTATAAGAAAATAGTTTTTCAGTTGTTATTTTCAAATAGTACTTACATTCATTCTCAATTAATTTGTTGTAAAAGATATTATTTTTACCAACAATTATAAATAATATCTTCATAATTTATTAAATCCTTTTCATACCCACCATTCCAACAACTAGGTGATCACTATAATAATATTTTAATAATATTATTAGTTGTATTTTTTGTGGTTTGGTAAAATTAGGTCTTGAGTATAATTAAATATATTGAAGGGAATTTGAATTTCATGTAACACAATAAAAAAAATTTACTATGTGTGAAGAAATATAGGCTCAGTGTTTCATATAACACAATCTATGTTCAGTATTACAAGTAGTGAACACGTAACTTGGTGTTGTGTTTAAAGTAAGATTAACTTGGTATAAAATTCAATGCATCCAATCAAATAACTTTAACATATTCAAAAAATATTAATTCATAAAAACTTTGGGTGTTACATTATACCTCCATTAAAATTAATTTATCACTCAAAATTAATTTGATTCATCAATGTTTTTATACTTGAATGTTCTTTTCATAGGAACCCACATCATAAAAATTAATATTAAAACTTCCCCTAAAAATAGAATGTTGGAAACATAAAAATACCCAATGTAACTCATAACTAGGATTCCACATATCTGAACCTATGTAAATGATGAATATTTGGACAAAGAAGAAAGGCCTAAATATATATAGAGAGTGATAGAGATCACTTGTCACAAGAAAGTGGGTCATCTAGAAAAGGTTAGTATTCATAAAACTGTAACCCAATTTGGCATTAAGAGGTCAGTGATATAAAAACAATGATGATAACATGTCATCATTTTATTTCCTGATCATTTTACTAAAGTTTAATAATTTTCACATTATATGATTTGATTCTTTTTTATATTCACAATATCACCCTTTAGGTTTCCCATGAACAATTTTAAACATCATCACTTAGTCTAAAAAATTTTGTTAATTTTTTATTCCTAAAGTTCAAATGGATCATAATATCTATAAAGGATGATAAGTAATTTAATATATCTTTAGTTATCATCATACAAATATAGATAGTGTATTCTATTCAATATACATAAATCCTTATTTGGAGAGATAATAATTTAATCTCTAAAACCTCATCTGAAGTTTAACTCAAATAAGTTCACAAATAGTTAAACTTGTATGACTTCTAAAAGATGAAAATCCAAAAAAATGAAAGATGGTCACTAATTATCTCAAAATTGGATTAAAAGTTATCCCCCATATATCACAACGAAGCTCCAATTTTTCATATACCAAACATGTGAATACATTAATCATGTATTCTCTTCAAACATGGTAATAACATGAATTAACATAAATCATTAATGAAAAAAATCATTCTTCCTTATTCCAAATATTATTTAATCTACCAATCTTATCCAAAAATGGTATAAAAGACATCAATGATGGAATAAACCACATTATCACCAAATCCATTATCAGTTATGAGGTCATAAATACTTTCCAATTTACATTATCTATATCATATTCTAATTATCCATACAAAACATCATCTAATCATCCTTCAGATCATGTTAAGGGTTTTTTTACATAGTCATAAAATATAACTTCATATTTCTAAGACATTAGAACAATAAAAAATAATCTTTTGGATCCTTAACAATGAAACTTATATCGAACAATCCTTATATATTACATAATTATGATAATACAATTTGTTGATTCCAATCCCAAAAAACTTTATTCATTCCACTTACTTATAAAATAATATAATAATCTTTTTTATTATATTCTTTAACACATACTTCCATTAATATTTTATATATAGTCTCATGATCATATGAAATTTAACCATTAATCATACCTCCTTGTTGATTCTCTCCACAAGTCTTATTGTTAGTACATCCATTTTCATAATTCCCATACATTATACATTTAAATCATGTGTCAATTGATAACACCTTAGGGAGACCAATATTCCAATCCATTTAATTAACTGGACTTTTCACTTTCCCTTTGTTGTTATTTTATTTTATTCCTTACTTCATATATTCAAAACATTTTCTTGTTCTTCTAAGACATTCAAATTGGTGTTTATTCCCTCATTCTCAAGTCATAAGAAACTAAATATTCTTTCCTATATGGTTTCCATTACTTAGGGAAAGGAAACATAATAAAGGGAGTGATCAAATGATAGGTAAGTCTAAACAAGGAAGATATGTACAACTGACATAAGTGTAAGGGTATGAGAACATGAGCATAACATTTTAAGATCATACTCTGTGTATCAAAGATCATATCCATGAGTCATGAACTAAATATTAGTATATCATAATACATGTATCATAAGGGAATCAAAGAACATGAGTTATGAGAGTATAATATTTGCCTAAAACATATATGTTTGTCATACAAATCAACTTATACCCATATGAACATTTATAAAGTGAAATTGGTTCACCCAATAAGTTAAGGATGTGAAATCATCCCCTCACATAAACTTATAGATATGAATCCATATCTATGCATAACATTCTCAACATGAAATCAGGTTAAAAAATAATTTTTTAGACAATTAAGAAGGTATATTAATCACATTAGAGACATTAAACTAAGTTCATTCATGTAATCTTAGTATTCCTGGTTCACTCTGAAGAAAATATTAGTATTAAAGGCTCACTAAAATTATTATCTTAGTGGAATTGTTTCATAACCCAAACTATTTTATTTGTCAAGGTTCCCTCTCAATAACATATTTTTCATAAAATGTACCTTACTAAACAAGGTTCACTTCCCCTTCCATCAAAGTATATATTAGGGGATATAAATCATTATCCTATACATTTTAGTGAGATACAGTTCCCACCCATCACAAATTGAAAAACACATTTATGTGTTCCATAATATCATAAAACACTCATCATATCATTACCCATCAAATGAAATGGGTATTTTAAATAATTCATAATATCATAACATGTAGAAAAGTGTTAGGCTTTATAATCATTTCATCATATCATATCCCATGAAAAAAGTGGGTTTTATCATGGTTTAAACCATGGAATAAAAACATGTTTCATAAAAAACATTTTTCCTAAACATAAACCATACAAATAAATAATATGAATGGTTTCCTTGGATCTTATCCCCAATAAATCATAATCTATATCAAATGATGTCATCATATATGGATAAATATTTTGAAAGATCACATGGAGAATTTATTATTGTAATTAAACATTATTTTAAAATAATTTTTTAAAAATAATACATTTCCAAAATCATTTTCTTTTAAAACCATTATAGAAAATTATAAATTAAGCTTTAAAAATATATTAAAATAATTCTTGATAAAAATATCGTTTCTTCATTAAAAAAATATTTTTATATCATAAAAACATATTGAAAATATATTTCTCTAAAAAAAATTCAAAAACATCCAAAATATTAGGAGTAACATTTACTTTTTAAATAATGCTTTAACATTTTAATGGAAGCTGCAAATAAATTATGGTCATGGTTGTTTATAAATAATTACAAACTGAACATTCCTTTTTGATGATAATTTTTCTTAAAAAGTGCCTTTATTAAAAAACTTAAATAATATTCATTTTAAAGACATTTTATAAAAATATAAAACATGGATCAAAACTTACATTAATTATCGTAGTATAAATTTTGAAAATTTTTTAAAATAATTTTATAAAACATGGTATGAAAAGAAAATAGATATATGACCAAAGGGAGAAATAAATCTAGATTTTTATAAAAACATTTTCTTAATTGTATAAGTGCTAAAGAGTAAAAAAATTGTACCATTAATTGAAGATAAAAGTAATTAATATAGGTGAATAAAATTATAGATAATCCATGAGATATGGATCATAATATTTCATCAATGTAAGCGTAGTCATATACAATCCCAATAAATGATTAGATTTTAGCCATAAACTCTTATCAATTTTGTAACTTTGTATCATTATCACAATGAAATATGGTAATTGCGTTAAAACTAAAATACCATGAGAAGAATTAGATTCATGATGTAAAAATTGAAAGGGGAAGTATATGCACATTTGTAAAATAATATAGGTGTATAACATAACATGTATCTCAAAGAAGGAAAATTGAGAGAAAATTATTTTACTGATTTGATAACTTTTGAAATATAAACCCCATGAAATATTAATAATAAAATGTAGGTGTAAATAAAAATAAATTTTATGTGAATAATCATAAAATAAATTCATGGGGAGTATGAAGGTTGAGGCACAGAAGAAGCATGGTTGGGACATAACCCAACTTTGAATGTTTACGCTTATTTCTGAATGTTTCTGCTATATTGTTATAGTTATACATTGCCTTAAATGTTTACGCTTATTTCTGAATGTTTCCGCTATATTGTTATCCTTACTGGGAATTTGAGCTCACCCCTTTCTATATTTTATTTTTCCCAGGAATTTGAAGAAGTATTTTATGAATGACCTGAAGGGATAGTATGAGGGGATAAGAGTGTGGACTATGGAGACTATATTATTGTAGTTTTCATTTTATGATGTAATGTAAACTTTAAGAATGTATGTAGTTATTCCAAGGCTACTAAACTAATCGGTCTTTCGAGACTTGATATTTCTTGTGATCATGCCAATGTTATGTAATAATGCACCGAATCTGGGTAACTGGGGTCGGGGCATTACAGTTTTCATTAAAAAGTCATTCTTTTTCACGATTCATTTGAAAATAATTATTTTCGTAAAAATACAAAAAAATCAATCTAAGAGAATTTTTTTTGGATAATTTTAAAAATTATGTTCTTATTTTCGAATAAAAAATTTTAAAAGTGGTATAAAATAATTTGATTACTAATTCAAAAATAGAAATGAAATACCACTTTTGAGGAAAAATGAATTTTAACAGCACATAATGCCATTACTAAATTTATATTTTATTTATTCAAAACCATTATGCGAATTTCATTAAAAATATTTTCATTAATTTTAATTCCATAAATTTAATGGATTAATTATAATGGTATACTACACTACACTACATTTTTATTACAGGATTCATGAATCAAAATATATCAAATAAATTAAATTTATTTATGTAAAAATTTTCATAAAATTCTATGGTTTTACAAATATTTTCCCCAGCATAAATGATGTTTCTAGATTTATGAACCCATAATTCATTTTCAATGATTTCATCCGCCCGGTTCAATACTCACATTTATCTATTCTAGTATAATCATGCATATGGCGATCTCATTAATAATCCCCATCAACACATAACCATCATAGTATGTTAAGAAATTACATCCTTCGTCCAATCATTTATGTATACTAAATGTAAGGTTTTATGGAGAAGGGACCTGTGGTATTTAATTCTATATTTTATTATCAGTTATAAGTCTTAGATTATTTGTGGAGACATCAAAAATATACTAGACCAATCAGAGAATATGTGTAGTCTCTACTCCTCCAATGAAATGTATGAGTTTCTATGATTTATTACTCAATATAATCATCTTTTTTTGTGGTTTAATAATTATAATTATACATGATATATAAAATAAAATGGGTTGTATCAAAATTTAGAATTGGGTGGACATATTTTAGGGAAATAGTAATATTTTTTTTCAAATTTCCAAGATTCTCAGTCTAAAACATGATAAGGTAACACTATGATCATACATCCTTGTTTATCTCGGTCTGGAGAACATTTATTTCAGATTGAAGCATATTTTTCATGAAACTATGGATGAAAATTGATTATTTTAGAGAGTGATTTCCCTCTTCCTAGTTTTCCCCCATTCCGAGGAAGGATTATATGGATCTTAAAATAATTATAAGAATATTTAAAAGTTACAATATCATATAGAAATAATGCATATTGAAATGAGGTATAAACCATGATAGTCACGATTATTTTGAGTTATATAACAGGGTAAAAAATTATTGGGATTATAAAACATCCCTTTTATGGATTTTAACTTTAAATAAAATTGATGTCGTAATATATATAGTTGAAAGGAATTAAAGAGTGAGATCCAAGGGTATGTGGATTTTGGAAGGAAATTGTAGCACGATATAACTTTATGCCTGAATCTGGGAGAATAATTTTACTGGGAAGATCAATATCCACTTTTCAAAGGGTTATCACACTAGTGATTTCATCATTACCAGTCCCCTATAATTGTCCATTATATATATAATCCTAGGTCAAAGTGATAATGTGAGAAGGAAGATATCGGAGGATAATGTGGATAGAAAATTTTATCCCAAAGTCCCCAAGTGTGTCCGAAAGAAACATAAATCAAACATGATATCCATACCATAGGAATTCAAAATAAATAAAGCTATTATAGGAAACATTGCAGGAAGTTCCATGGGTCCAAATGGTTTCTTATGTTGTTATTAGTCTACAACCATAAACATCATGAGGAGAGAATCTATTGAATAAGTTAATGATTATATTAGAGGAGGTATCTCCATATATTCACCATTACGTATATTCTTTTCCACAACCCCATGGTGAACTAATACAATGTTTTTAGATAGTTTCAACCTAGTGAAATGTGAAAATTTCAATACAAGGTTCTGTATACTATTTTGATAGAAAAATGGTTTATTAAATGTATTTGTATGGAGGGAGAATTAGTCTCTCCCATGATATAATAAAATTTATAAAAGGGTGTTAGATTCTAAAATGATGGACAATTATGATATAGATAAGGCTTATGATAAAATGGAATGAGGTTTCATTATCAATTAACATATATTCATTGGACTCTCTTAATGGGGTTTAAAATATTTAATTTTATATTTCTCGTTATATTGGCGTACTATCTCTATCATGCAAAGGAAATTTTTTCATTTTAATCAGTTATAGCTCTTTACCATGGACATTCCTTATTTGGAAATGTTTTCTTTCCTTCAAAAGACTCATAAAGTAGATATACTTATAATTCTATCCTTTATTGGTTGATTAATCCTTTAATAGGTCAGTAAACCAACTTTGAAATATCTTATTTATTATTTGTTGTTGACATTTTCATCTTCATTAATAGTATCTATATTTATATACAAAATTTTATATTTTTATTGATTTCTTATATCTAAAAAATTGGAAAATGTAATAAAATTGATAAAATAAGTGTTTCCATCTATATAACATGTCCATATAGATAATCAAAACATTTTTAGGAGAGGTTAGGTATACCTTAAAGGTTATTCCCTACAGACTATATGGCCATCCTCTTATTTAATAACAGAGTTTATATTCGAAACATTGATCGTATTATTAACAGAATCATTGAAATGATTAATAATTGGTAGAGACACAATTTATCCTTCAACAGAAGAATCAATCTATTGAAAAATATGTTATCCTATATTCTAATGTACTTTATATTCGTATTTAAATACTATAAAATTATTATTAGTAACATTGATACTATATTCCATAGAATCAAATGTGCCTCTCACATGGAACCATATAATTACTTTTCCATATAGGAATGTTGTTCCAAAATAATTTTAGAATGGAAAATCAGACTCTACGATAGGGAAAAAAATGTGGTGTGTGAAATATATGTGTTCTAGGAAGCCATTATTTACAACCACATCTAGAACTGTTTAATCAATAGTATGATTGGGAACATTCATAGTTTCTATACTAGATTCTTATCTCTCTATATTTTATATAGAATTCCTAAAAATCTAGTCAATGAACTATTTTTCGACACCCAATGTATTTTTGGAAGGGGATACATAGCTATATGGGAGGAAAACTGAGTGGGATCCTCCCTCTTATACACTTGGTTCCCAGTTCCTCACATAAGATTTATGTATGAATTTCCCATCAAACCTACATTAAAATGGCCTTCAGTGATTAACATATGAATTTATATAATATAATCCACCTACACTATGGTCCATAATTCTATGTCTTTATTCCCTCCACATGGGTAGAAATTAGTAGTTTATTTTTCTGCATGGTAATGTAGAAGGATAATAGTTCAGATGTCTTATTAAATAGTCTCTAGTATAAATACATTCAAGAAAACATCAAAATTTTATTAAATTGTATTTTGAACCAATATCATTCTCTATATTGTAACATTCAAGGCATTCATATTCCCATTACAAAAAATAATTTTTTTTGTTAATTCAATAAATGAATCAAATATTTATATCTTTACTACAAGTTACTGGGGGAGATATAAAAGGGGATTACAAGGGTGACTCTCTATTCATTTTAATAGTTTTGATTCAATTAATTAATGAATGAATTTCTAATTCAATGTTCATATGTCTTGGAATGATAACACAAAGGGAATGATTATTCGAATCTCTTTAGGTTTCTACATACTATGGGATGAAATGATTATATTTCATCCTTATGGATCCAATCCTTGTAATTCATTTTGAAGACAATGTATGAAAGATACTATTTCTCATTCTATACAATGTAATCCCTTACCCCTACTTAACTGGACATAGGTGAACATATTTTCATTCAAGACTTATGGGTGTGATGGAAGGATCAAGGTCATTGTTTCACATTAAATTCTAATGGTAATAGTGTGAAAGATTCCATGTATTGAGGGGGAGTCATTTTGGATTATAATGGATTGGTTCTTATGGATTAATCATACATTTTTTATGTATGATCACTATAGTATGATTTTATTACAATGATCATAGGGAATTTTCTCAATAGAACCAATAAAATCATCTTTTCTACTGTTAAATCAAACTATTTCACAGTGATCATGGAATTTTTATTCATATTTTAAATCACCTGTAATACTATTTACACTGCCAAAAACTATAGAAAAATACGTCATCAGAATGTAAATATTTTTCATACCTTGAAAGAGGGTAATATGGAGACTAATATACACCCAACCAAAGAAAATGAGGTAGAGGGACGATGTTATTTATTTGAATTTTTTATCTTCCTCTTTATTTCATAATGATTATCTAAGTTGATTTTATTTTTATTTATAACTTTTATTCCCTATATATTTATTTCTCCACTTCATTCCCCAAAATAAAATCATTTATTATCTTTCAGTAAATTATAATATTTCTTCTTAAACATTCATATTTTGTTAATAACCCCCACCCCCCCCCCCCCCGCACACAATTGAAACTAGATTTATCTCTAATACCTTATTCATCTACCAGGTCTAATTTGATAAATCATGTACCTTTTAAATTAAACAAATTTGTGTGATAATACATTATTTTTCTTATGGATCTTCATTATGTTAATTTCGAAACATTGAAAATGTTTCCATAAAATTAAATCACATTATTCAACCATAATTGTTTTATCTCATAATACTAAGATTACTTAGTTAACATTTTTCTTGTGTAGATGGATTTTTATACCTATTTAGGAGTAAAAAAATATTCAATGTATTCATAACATATTACATATCCCTAATACAAGGCATCTTCTTCTAAAAGTATCCCTAAACATGAAATGAATTACAGTGAGTGTTATCCCTCAAATCATAACCCTAATAAAAAATACCTTAAACAAAACACATTTTTCTATTTGAAATAATAATTTATGGTCTTTATTATATAATCAAAAACTAACATTAAGTTATGGTTTATTCGATCAAAACATAACATATTCATTAATTTTTTCTTATCTTAGTCTACGATTGTTGAACTAATACCTCTCACATTAATTGAAACACCATTATCAACATTCATCAATTGATTATTTTGAAACTGATCATTATTGAAGATCATAAAAATCTTATCATTTGAGATGAACAAGAACCATTTAATACTAATGAATGCTTCCTTTGGAATGATTTTTGTAAAAATTCGACAATATAGGACTTATCTTTTCATTTTAATTATTCTTATGATAAATTTTTATATAATAGTTGACACTCATTTAGGTAGATAAAATGGTTTTAAAATATTCATAACGGTTTCTTAAATGGTGACATATTATACAGAATTATTCAAATGATTTAAATTTTTTCTTAGTATTCAGTTTATAAATATCATTATAATTCTAAACATGTATCCTTTGAGTAGACCAATTACAATAAAAATGTTAACTTCTAAACTTGGATATTCATTTTTATATTGTATATTTATCAAATTTTTTTTATTTTTTTCTAAATCCTCCACATTACTAGTATTATCTAAAGAAATAATACTGACCAATTAATAAAATTATTTTGATTTATACACTTATTCTTCATCCATTCTCTAACCATTAATGTTTTATCACATTTTTTAAACTTTTTTTGTGATATCCTAAATGAATCCTTATCATACAATACATATTTATAATACTTTTACATTAACCATCTATATAAGGTTTTGAATTCATGTTGTTTAGCCCTAAATTTTCTGATTTTTGAGAAATACTTTTTTTTACCAAAAATATTTCCCTTTCTATATATGAAATCTAGATAGACTATCCACAAAACTTTAAAAGGTAATTTTCATTATTTGAAGATATTTATTTCCAGTATACATCCTCTTCTTATATTTTCCCATCTTTTATTATTCTCCAATTTCAATCATAGAGTTCTAAAAAATTGTCTTGAACTTTTTTAATTACTTTTATACCTTAAAAAATGTTAGTTGTCCAATTTATACATCCTTATACTTTTCTCTTAACATATATTATATTATACTATTTAACATATTAACTTCTTCCAAAATCTTTTTAAATCTATCAATCTAAGTTATCAATAAATATTTATTTTTTTGATGATAAACTTTCTTAATGGTTGAGGTTTGACATCCCATCTCATAATATTCTTCTTTGTACCTAACATAGAATTCTTCACGTGACTCTAATTATGTTATTTTTACATCATGAACATTATATCTTTATCATTTTCATATTCATCACTTCTTATGTATCAGTTTTAAATTGATCTTCATCCACCTTTGCAATAAATAATGTTTTATATTTTTTCATATTAGTTTCAATATCTTGTCCATCTTCACTATTTTAACTACAATGAATTATTGGAAATAATTGTTTTCTTAATAATTGTGAAATTACTACCTTTATGTTTATATAAATACATTTATTCATTTTTATTCATGAAACACCTCAACTATTTATCTTGATCTTAAAAATATCAATCTTTCTCTTTTTTTAGTATTGAATAGTTAGTATCTAAATATCCAACACCCTCAAAGATGAAATAAATTATAGTGACCAAAGCTACCCATACATGAATAATACATCTTTTTATTAGAATAATCGATAAATTACATAAACACATTCCCAAGGTCTGTAATAGTTTAGTTCCATTGGAAACTTGGAATCAAATTATTCTAACATGGTGAAAGATCTTCAAAATATCCTATGATAGTCATCCCCATTAGTACTATTCATAAGCATACCCTACATAAAACCATTATTCATAACCTAGGGAAAAGAAACTTATGAAAGGGTGATATAAAATTCTCCATAAGGGTGAACAAGGAAGTTATGTAAGCATGACATAAGATTAAGGGTATAAGAACATGATCATAACATTTGATGATCATACCCTGTATATCATAGATCATAAACATGAGTTATTATATAAATATTAACAGACCATAAGACATGAATCATAATGGAATCAAATAACATGAGTTTTGAGACTATAACACTGGAATACGACATTGATATATGAAATACACTTCAATTTATAACCCGATGAACATGTATAAATAGAAACAGGATCACCCATTAATCTAAGGACATGAAATAATGCCCTCACATAAACTTATGGAAATGCAACCAGGTCCACACATAACATTGTGAATGTGAAATCAGGTTCTTTTATAACTTTATGGATATGTATGTTGGCTCATGCATCATATTATAGACATGAAATAAATTCCATGTATAACATCTTATTTGTCAAGGTTAGCTCACATGACCATATTAGTAGTCAAGGATCACTACCAGGGATATATTAGTGTAATGGGTTCACTCTCCAAACCATCTATGTAGTTAAGGGTCACTCCCAAGATCAACTTAGACGATAATTATCTTTACTAAACTGGGTTCACTTCCCATTCTAGTCATATCTGTCTCATAAAGTATAAATCTTTACCCAATAAATTGTATGGAGTTATAAAAACCTACCATAACATAACAAAAACAATATTTATGTTGGAAACAAGATCATAAAACATTCATCATAACATAACCCATTAAATTAAGTGGGTATTACACGCTTTTTGTTATATAATAACCTAAAGAAAATATATAGGTTTATTAATAATTTAATCATATCCCAAACCATGAAAAGAAGTGGGTTTTATCTTGTTATAAACCATAGAAGTGAAACAAGTTACATAAAACACCTATTTTCTTAAACATAAACCATTCAATTAAATAATTATAATTTTTTCCTTGGATCCTATCCCTGGTAAACAATAAACTATATCAAAAGATGTCATCTTAGATAGAGGGGTATTTTTAAATATCACTTGGATCATTTACTAATGTAAATAACCATTAATTTAAAATCAATATTTAAAGTAAAACACATATTTAAAATACTTTTATTGAAAAAAAAACTTTGAAAACATTTAAATTAATATGTAAAAATCATTTAAAACATTTCATGAGGAAAATAAAGTTCTTATTATATGAAAATAAAATTAAAAAATAACATATTTTTGAAAATATTTTTCTTTGAAATCCAATTTAAAAATATTTAATTTAAAAAATATTAGAGAAAAATATCTTCAAAAATAATCTTGTAAACATTAAATGGAAGCTTCAAAGAAATTATGGTCATGACGGTAGAAAAAACTGTACATAAAAAACATTCATTTTTTACTATTAAACGTTTAGAAAAGTGTAGTTATTGGAAAATGACATGAGTATTAATTTAAAAAAAAATTTAAAATTTAAAATTTGGGTAAAAATGTCTTTTGAAAATCAAATCATAAGAGTAAAAAAATTGAAACATTAATAGAAAATAGGATTTTGAAAGAAAACAAATATCTTATTGGATAGAGAGATAAAATCAAAATTTATTAAAAAATATTTTCTAATTGTATTAAGTATAAAATAGTGGATAAATGGTACCATTACATACAGATATCATGAATAAATATATTATTATAGATGTCATGGGAATTATTGATCGATGAACATAATTTTCAATCAAAGGGTGTATAATAAAAAATAGTCACGATGAACGATGACATTGTAGCTATAAACTCTTACCACTTTGGTAGCATTGAATAATAATCCCCAAAAATGAATAAAATATCATGAAACATAAAATAACATGAGAAGAATAATACTAATGATGTAATAAGTCAGTGGGGGTAGTTCATACACCTTGTAAAATGATATAGGTGCATAAAATAACATGTGTCTCAGAGAAAGAAAATTGAGGAAAATTTCCTTTACCGATTTCATAACATTTGCACCGTAAAACCCATGAAATATATATCCTAAACTGTATATGTGAATACCAATAAATATTTTTATAATCATAATAAAAAACATTCTTGGTCTTATATACACCACAAATAAGAAATAGGTAGGGAATATAACATGTGTCTCACAAAAGTAAACAGTGCGACGAACATCCCATACTTCTTTAATAAATCTTGAATCATGAGATACATTAAAGAAATAAAATAAATTGTGACTTTAATATCATGGAATATATTAAATTCTTGATTTCAAAATTCATAGGTCAGTTTATAAACCTCACAAAATAAATTAGTGGTGAATCTGACATAATTCTTACCCAAATAAAATTGAGACTATAAATCCCCTTACCTTAAGTATTGACTTCCATCGTAAATGGTCAAACCTACTATATAATAAATATAAGATTATTATAAAAATATCACAAACCCGTATTCTTATATATCATAACATATATGATTTTATTATGACTTTATATTACCCTCTTATTAATAATTCCATGTTAAATTTACATTTTGGGTAATAACAACTTTGTTTTTATTATATCTTTTAACATGATATTCTTGGTCCTCCTAAAAATATCATGATTTCATAATCCCCAAAAATATAAAAATAATATAAATATAATATAT
Source organism: Viscum album (assembly GCA_963277665.1). NCBI lineage: Eukaryota > Viridiplantae > Streptophyta > Magnoliopsida > Santalales > Viscaceae > Viscum > Viscum album. The sequence goes on along the minus strand of OY728124.1, from coordinate 120,282,679 downwards.
ATATTCATTATATATTTACATATAATAATCTATAATATAAAGAAGTAGGAGATGGAATACGCTATTAATGGAGATGGCTAGCTGTAAGTACACATGAACGTTGTTTTCATTTTCTTATAAGAATAACAGGAATAAATGTATATCATATATTATCCTTAAATAATAATTTTCATGTCATAGATGTCCCATAATATTATTAAAACTATATTTAATATATTCCATGAAAATCATGAAAGAATCACATCACTTTTCGAGGTGGTAGTCCATCGTACAAATGAACTTTGTTATCATATTCTCACAAAATAGAAATAATGAAGGTGTGTTATATAATAATTCAATAACAATAAATAAATAATAAATACCAAATTTATCATATATAAACTATAAATCTATCCTTATTACCAACATTTAAATGTGGTAATGGAAGAAAAAATGACATCAGTTCATGAGGTGGTAGTCCATCATACACACAAACGATGATTGTGTATCTCATTTGATGAAAGTGTGAAAAGTTGTATGTAAAACCCATAATATAAGAACATATAAGTAAATTTTTGACACCATTTTATTACATAACAATTATTTAAAAATAAATTAATGTATTTTAAGAATAAATAATATGAAAACATTTTTAATGAATGTTACCTCCTCTTTGAGAATATAATTTTTTTTCACCAAATAACTTGCATTGATATTTTTTTTAAAACATTTAGGCTTATAGGATTATTTTATGGAGGTTTATAAGTTACATTTTTAGGTTTTTTCGATCTAAATGGATTTAGAGGAAATAATATTTTAGGGGGTGAGTTCCCTTTTATAGTAGAGGAGTGACTTCTTGTAAATACCTAATGATAAACACTATTAGGAGTAATCCCTTACATCTGGTTACCAAAATAATGAAAATTTTAGAAAAAATAGTTGAGATGGAAGAAATATGGCTATAAAATATGTTTTGGATATATTTCTTGGTTATTTGTCCCCTTATGTAAATGTTTAGTCAAATGGTAAACTTATTTTTCTATTAATCAATGTAATTAATTTTAAATATTTTCACTAATAATTTTGGTTAGAAATTAAGTTTAACTTATTATAGATTATAAATATTTAGGATTATAAGTAATGAAATCCATATTTCAAAATTACAATCACCTAAGTGGCAGAAATTAATTTAATGTTAATCTCACAGATGGGATTAAATAATGAGTTTTTAATATGAAAATGTTCAAAAGATTGAAAGGTTTTTATATATAATTTCAAAGATACATTTATTAATATATCCTAAATTGGACTTAATTATTTATAATTAAACTGATTATACATTGAAAACAACTTAAAAATATTGGTTTAATATAAATTAATTAGTCAAAATGTCAGTTTTCAACCAAAATTTAGTATCTTTCACTATTCATAAAAATATGATTCTTTTCATAAAAATACCAAATATTAACCATAAGATAATGTTGACATTAAAATTTCAGTAGTGAAGTATATTTTGTCAAATAAAATTTTCAAAATTTTCAAAATAATGTTTTGAAACAAGTTCTCTATTAAAAGGTTGTAAAAATGCCATTTAGAAACTACATCATTTAGTATTAAAATTGGATTTATTATTTTATCTTGTTTAGAAAACACAATAGATGTTTTTTACAAATTAGATGGAATATATAATATATTATTTTCATTAAAATAATTTTTCAAAAGTTATTTGTTTAATTTATTGAGATAAAATGTGTTTGCGTATAAGAAAATAGTTTTTCAGTCGTCATTTTCAAATAGTACTTACATTCATTCTCAATTAATTGGTTGTAAAAGATATTATTTTTAACAACAATTATAAATAATATCTTTATAATTTATTAAATCCTTTTCATACCCACCATTCCAACAACTAGGCGATCACTATAATAATATTTTAATAATATTATTAGTTGTATTTTTTGTGGTTTGGTAAAATTAGGTCTTGAGTATAATTAAATATATTGAAGGGAATTTGAATTTCATGTAACACAAGAAAAAAATATTACTATGTGTGAAGAAATATAGGCTCAGTGTTTCATATAACACAATCTATGTTCAGTATTACAAGTAGTGAACAAGTAACTTGGTGTTGTGTTTAAAGTAAGATTAACTTGGTATAAAATTCAATGCATCCAATCAAATAACTTTAACATATTCAAAAAATATTAATTCATCAAAACTTTGGGTGTTACATTATACCTCCATTAAAATTAATTTATCACTCAAAATTAATTTGATTCATCAATGTTTTTATACTTGAATGTTCTTTTCATAGGAACCCACATCATAAAAATTAATATTAAAACTTCCCCTAAAAATAGAATGTTGGAAACATAAAAATACCCAATGTAACTCATAACTAGGTTTCCACATATCTGAACCTATGTAAATGATGAATATTTGGACAAAGAAGAAAGGCCTAAATATATATAGAGAGTGATAGAGATCACTTGTCACAAGAAAGTGGGTCATCTAGAAAAGTTTAGTATTCATAAAACCATAACCCAATTTGGCATTAAGAGGTCAGTGATATAAAAACAATGATGATAACATGTCATCATTTTATTTCCTGATCATTTTACTAAAGTTTAATAATTTTCACATTATATGATTTGATTCTTTTTTATATTCACAATATCACCCTTTAGGTTTCCCTTGAACAATTTTAAACATCATCTCTTAGTCTAAAAAAGTTTGTTAAATTTTTATTCCTAAAGTTCTAATGGATCATAATATCTATAAAGGATGATAAGTAATTTAATATATCTTTAGTTATCATCATACAAATATAGATAGTGTATTCTATTCAATATACATAAATCCTTATTTGGAGAGATAATAATTTAATCTCTAAAACCTCATCTGAAGTTTAACTCAAATAAGTTCACAAATCGTTAAACTTGTATGACTTCTAAAAGATGAAAATCCAAAAAAAATGAAAGATGGTCACTAATTATCTCAAAATTGGATTAAAAGTTATCCCCCATATATCACAACGAAGCTCCAATTTTTCATATACCAAACATGTGAATACATTAATCATGTATTCTCTTCAAACATGGTAATAACATGAATTAATATAAATCATTACTGAAAAAAAATCATTCTTCCTTATTCCAAATATTATTTAATCTACTAATCATATCCAAAAATGGTATAAAAGCCATCAATTATGGAATAAACCACATTGTCACCAAATCCATTATCAGTTATGAGGTCATAAATACTTTCCAATTTACATTATCTATATCATAATCTAATTATCCATACAAAACATCATCTAATCATCCTTCAGATCATGTTAAGGGTTTTTTTACATAGTCATAAAATATAACATCATATTTCTAAGACATTAGAACAATAAAAAATAATCTTTTGGATCCTTAACAATGAAACTTATATCGAACAATCCTTATATATTACATAATTATGATAATACAATTTGTTGATTCCAATCCCAAAAAACCTTATTCATTCCACTTCCTTATAAAATAATATAATAATCTTTTTTATCTTATTCATTAACACATACTTCCATTAATATTTTATATATAGTCTCATGATCATATGAAATTTAACCATTAATCATACCTCCTTGCTGATTCTATCCACAAGTCTTATTGTTAGTACATCCATTTTCATAATTCCCATACATTATACATTTAAATCATGTGTCAATTGATAACACCTTAGGGAGACCAATATTCCAATCCATTTAATTAACTGGACTTTTCACTTTCCCTTTGTTGTTATTTTATTTTATTCCTTACTTCATATATTCAAAACATTTTCTTGTTCTTCTAAGACATTCAAATTAGTGTTTATTCCCTCATTCTCAAGTCATAAGAAACTAAATATTCTTTCCTATATGGTTTCCATTACTTCGGGAAGGGAAACATAATAAAGGGAGTGATCAAATGATAAGTAAGTCTAAACAAGGAAGATATGTACAACTGACATATGTGTAAGGGTATGAGAACATGAGCATAACATTTTAAGATCATACTCTGTGTATCAAAGATCATATCCATGAGTCATGGACTAAATATTAGTATATCATAATACATGTATCATAAGGGAATCAAAGAACATGAGTTATGAGAGTATAATATTTGCCTAAAACATATATGTTTGGCATACACATAAACTTATACCCATATGAACATTTATAAAGTGAAATTGGTTCACCCAATAAGTTAAGGATGTGAAATCATCCCCTCACATAAACTTATAGATATGAATCCATATCTATGCATAACATTCTCAACATGAAATCAGGTTAAAAAATAATTTTTTAGACATTTAAGAAGGTATATTAATCACATTAGAGACATTAAACTAAGTTCATTCATGTAATCTTAGTATTCCTGGTTCACTCTGAAGAAAATATTAGTATTAAAGGCTCACTAAAATTATTATCTTAGTGGAATTGTTTCATAACCCAAACTATTTTATTTGTCAAGGTTCCCTCTCAATAACATATTTTTCATAAAATGTACCTTACTAAACAAGGTTCACTTCCCCTTCCATCAAAGTATATATTAGGGGATATAAATCATTATCCTATACATTTTAGTGAGATACAGTTCCCACCCATCACATATTGAAAAACACATTTATGTGTTCCATAATATCATAAAACACTCATCATATCATTACCCATCAAATGAAATGGGTATTTTAAATAATTCATAATATCATAACATGTAGAAAAGTGTTAGGATTTATAATCATTTCATCATATCATATCCCATGAAAAAAGTGGGTTTCATCATGGTTTAAACCATGGAATAAAAACATGTTTCATAAAAAACAATTTTCCTAAACATAAACCATACAAATAAATAATATGAATGGTTTCAATGGATCTTATCCCCAATAAATCATAATCTATATCAAATGATGTCATCATATATGGATAAATATTTTGAAAGATCACATGGAGAATTTATTATTGTAATTAAACATTATTTTAAAATAATTTTTTAAAAATAATACATTTCCAAAATCATTTTCTTTTAAAACCATTATAGAAAATTATAAATTAAGCTTTAAAAATATATTAAAACAATTCTTGATAAAAATATCTTTTCTTCATTAAAAAAATATTTTTATATCATAAAAACATATTGAAAATATATTTCTCTAAAAAAAATTCAAAAACATCCAAAATATTAGGAGTAACATTTACTTTTTAAATAATGCTTTAACATTTTAATGGAAGCTGCAAATAAATTATGGTCATGGTTGTTTATAAATAATTACAAACTGAACATTCCTTTTTGATGATAATTTTTCTTTAAAAGTGCCTTTTTAAAAAAACTTAAATTATATTCATTTTAAATACATTTTATAAAAATATAAAACATGGATCAAAACTTACTTTAATTATCGTAGTATAAATTTTGAAAATTTTTTAAAATAATTTTATAAAACATGGTATAAAAAGAAAATAGATATATGACCAAAGGGAGAAATAAAGCCAGATTTTTATAAAAACATTTTCTTAATTGTATAAGTGCTACAGAGTAAAAAAATTGTACCATTAATTGAAGATAAAAGTAATTAATATAGGTGAATAAAATTATAGATAATCCATGAGATATGGATCATAATATTTCATCAATGTAAGCGTAGTCATATACAATCCCAATAAATGATTAGATTTTAGCCATAAACTCTTATCAATTTTGTAACTTTGTATCATTATCACAATGAAATATGGTAATTGCATTAAAACTAAAATACCATGAGAAGAATTAGATTCATGATGTAAAAATTGAAAGGGGAAGTATATGCACATTTGTAAAATAATATAGGTGTATAACATAACATGTATCTCAAAGAAGGAAAATTGAGAGAAAATTATTTTACTGATTTGATAACTTTTGAAATATAAACCCCATGAAATATAAATAATAAAATGTAGGTGTAAATAAAAATAAATTTTTTGTGAATAATCATAAAATAAATTCATGGGGAGTATGAAGGTTGAGGCACAGAAGAAGCATGGTTGGGACATAACCCAACTTTGATTTTTACCATAATTAATGATTATTTTGGGATCAGTACGATGATGAATGATATTATCCACAAAATATAATGAAAGATTTATATAAAGATGAAATAGGACCAAAACCTTTAGAATTGATCTTGTACATCATGTTTATAATTAATTTAATTAATTTCATAAAGAAAAATAATACCTGGATATCTGGTATTTTTCTTCGTTGATGATGTTTATTATCTAGAATGACCCTTCCATATTATCTCGTTGAACTTGTAAGGATCTAAACTAGAATCCCTTTAGCAGTGATCCATACATGCTATGATGGCCTCCAATCGGCACCGCTTGTTATCAAGGTGCTAGCACCGTGAAGTGTGTGTCTTATGTCTGTCGTTCTTGATCGCTTATTCTTATGCATTAAAGAACGTCTCTTGTTTATGATAGGGGAGAGAAGAGGATTTGAGAGATAAATTGTTTGGCTCAAAAATTATCAATTCACAGGGCATGTGGTGTGGTGTCTCGCACAATAGGCCTACTTGTCAATATATACATGGAATTTAAATTAAAATATTTAATTGCATGGAAACAATTAAATACATTCATGAACATAGAGAAAAACCATGATAATAATAATAATGCCGCATCATTATTCATGGTGCTGCATCATTATTCATTCTGAAATATGTTCTTTGTTCACTGATGTGACCTTGGATCTTTTGCGAGAGACACTATTTCAGTATTATCACTGTATAGTGTGATGGGATCTTTACTGCTATGTATCACATTTAGCTCTTGGAAGAATCATCACATCCAAACTAATTCTTTATATTCTTTAGAAGTTGCAATATACTTGGACTTTACTGTAGAATCTGTTCCCACACTCTACTTTGAGATATTCTAGCTCACTACACCTCCATTAAAAGTTAATATGTATCCCATTTTCCACATCATGTCATATTGATCAGTATAAAAACTAGGATATGTATATCCCCTAATTACTAGTTCCTCATATCCTCTATAAACCAAAAAAATATCCTTATTATGCCTCAGATACTTTAGGGTTGTCTTGACTTCCATCCAATAGCGGTCACCTGGGTCAGCTTGATATCTTCCTACCTCACTCAATGCGTAGGCAACATCCAGCCTAGTACATAGCATGTCATAGATGAATAACCCAATTACTGATGTGTATCGAGTCCTTTCCATTATCGTTGTTTCCTCATATGTCTGATGACACATTTTCTTGGAAAGATGAATGCCATGTGATGCTGGCAACAATACCCTCTTGGATTCTTCCATACCAAATATCTTTAGTATCTTATCAATGTATGTACTTTGACATAAGCCCATAAATATCTTGGATCTATCATGATGGATCTTGATCCCAATAACATACACTACCTTTCCCAAGTCCTTCATGGAGAAGCATTGATTCATCCTTTCCTTAACAGGCTATAAGACTGGTATCTCATTTCCAATAAGTAATATTTCATTAACATATACTACTAAGAAAACAACTACACACCCACTAAACAATTTTTAGACACAAGGATCACATTCAATCTTGATAAAACCAAATTCTTTTATGGATTCATCAAAATGAATGGTCTAGTACATGGATGCTTTCTTTAATCCATAAATGGATTTTTGCAACTTTCATACCTTGTTGGCATCCTTTGGTGTCACAAACCCCTTAGGTTGGGTTATGTAGACATCTTCCTAAAGGTTCTCGTTAAGGAATTATATTTTGGAATCCATTTTCCAAATCTCATAGTCATGGTAAGATGCAATGGCAAGTAGAATTTTTATGGATTTTAGCATTGCAACTGGTGAGAAGGTTTCATCATTGCCAATTCCTTGATGGTGTTTAAACCATTTTTCAACCAGTCATTCCTTGTAGGTATTGACATGTCCTTCCATGTCTAGTTTCTTATTGAATATCTATTTTCAACCAAAAGGATTCAAATAAACTAGAGGATCTACCAAAATTAAGGCATGGTTTTGGTACATGGAATTCATTTTAGAATGCATGGCTTCTTGCCACATGGGAATGTCTGTGCCACTTACTGCTTCTTTGTAGGTTAAGGGATCATTATTATAAACTAATAATGAGTCACCATACTTGGTAACTAGAAAACTGTACCATTATGGTACCCTAACCTCTCTTGTAATCCTACGTATTACTTGTGCCTCTAGAATAGATTCTTCTTCCATGGGGATTTGTGGAATCCGTTCATGTAGCAACTCTTGTGTACCATGAGCCTCGAACTCATCAATGTTTATCTTTCTCCCTCTATCATTTTTGCAGATGTGCTACCTCCAATGAAAATGTCTTGTATTTCCACTATAACCTTTTTGTCTGAGGGTTTTTATAGGTAATATATCCTTGTTTCCTTGTGGTATCCTATAAAGGTACACTTTGTGCCTTGGGGTGCAAGTTTTCTACCCAAAGAGGACTAAACAAATGCTTCGCTACCCCACACATGTAAATTCAATAAAATGTCTTTTCTTCCACTCCAAAACACATATGGAATACCATTTATCGATTTTGTTGGTACTTGGTTTAGTATGTGTTCCACTGTTTGTAATGCATACCCCAAAAAAGATAATGGGAGACTTGCATGCCTCATCATTGATCTCACCATGTCCGAAAAGGTGTGGTTCCTCCTTTATCTTACACCATTTCATTGAGGTGTGTAATAAAGAGTGAGTTGGGATAGGATCCCAAACACTCATAATTAATCAATGAAGTCATGGTTATGATATACCCCACCTCGGATTGAGTGGAGTTTCTTAATCTTCTTACCAAGATGGTTCTCAACTTCATTCTTCTATTCCTTGATCTTATCAAAGGAATCTGACTTATATCTCATTAAGTATATATATCTATATATACGAAAATCATAAGTACATGTTATGAAGTATGAGTATAGCATCCCTCCTTTTTATCACATAAACTTTCATTACATTATACAAAACTGAGGATCTTTAAGGTTTAGTGTCTTGGAAACTAGGAACTTAATACATGAAACAAAAAAAACATTCTTCTTAAACACTTGAAAGGATTATCCTTATCTTAATCCTAGGTTCATTACTACATCCCATAACCTGGGGACATACATCAAAAGAAAGGATGAGCAGAAGGCCCAGTAAGGGAAACAAGAGAAACATTTTACATGTGAACTTGAGATACTTCAATAAGGTCATGAAAAGAACTTTAAGGCATGAGAAAGAAATCATGAGATATATCATAATAAAAATAACATTTTTCCTAACTTGAAGATGTGTCTACAACATATAATATTGACAATAATTTTGTTTCACCAAGGTCCATCCCCAAGGTGTCATTAAAAATTACCATGGTTATTCACCAAGGTATCAGTCTAAAATGTCATCTATAGAGATTAAGACTTTACCCAATGCATTGGAGCGCTATCTGGGCGCACCCTTGACATGTCTTTTTTATCATGTGATCCACATATATCATCATCAATCATTTCATAAACAACCCATATATCATAAATGGAATGGGTTTCATTTCATAATCATAACGTTTAAAAAACTGCTTTAAAGACATGATCTTTGTGTCACTTTAAAACCCACAGAAAAAGAAGGTGGGTCTCATGTATGTAAATCCCAGAATTTAAAATAGAAAATTTTGGTATATATGTGAATACTAATATATAAGATATATCTTTGAGTATTCACTTAATAAAATAAAATAACTTTAGAAAAAGAGAGAGACATTTTGAGACGGAAATTCTGCATCATAACGACTATGTTACGAGGTTTTTGAAAACATTGAAAAGAGAGGGGACATGGGTCAAACATTCATAAATGACACATAAAATAGTATAGGTATAGAATGTGAAGGATATATGAACATGGTAATGAAATTTTAAATATATACCCTATGAAATGAAGAACATGAAAGGAAGACAAAAATAAGATTTCTCTTATGAAAATTTGGCAGCCTAACGACATCACTTAAACTTCAAAAAATATGAATTGACGAGATAAAATAGGGTCTCTCATCATATTAAAATAAAAGATCATTATGATAGATATAGAGATCATACCCCAAAATAATAAAAAGGAACATTAAATACTTGACATGAAAGTTGAACTTTGAAAAATGAGAAAGGTGAACGAATCCCTTAAAAATTCGGCAGCCTAGCGGCGCCACTTAAAACTTCAAAATACTGAATTAAAGAGATAAAATAGGGTCTATAATCATATGAACATAAAATATCAGTATGATAGATATAGATATCATACCCCAACATAATAAAAAGAAACATGAAAGACTTGACAAGAAAATAGAATTTGAAAATGAGAATGGTGAAAGAATCTATTAAAAATTCGGCAGCCTAACGACGCCACTTAAACATTATTAAAAAGAATTGATGAGATAAAGAGGGGTTCTATCATCATATGAACATAACAAGTGTAGTATTATGAATATTAAAGATCATCCCCAACATAAGAACATGGGGCTTAAAAGAAATGACATAAACGAGAGTACTTGAAACGAAAAAGAGAGACGAGATCCCTTACCTTAAACGTAACTCTTAATACTCAAAGGTTGGGACCTTGAGGGCTTGGAGAAACCTTGGGAGGACTCCTTGGGAGGTAAGGAGACCTTAAATTCGTTGGAGGATGATTTTTGAGTCGAATGGATGAGAGGATGGCTTGGTATTTATAGGGAAAGTGAGGGGACAAGGCATTAATGGCCAAGGGACACCTCATTAGTGGTTTTGGAAAAACCATGGGCTTGCCCATGGTATTGTCCCATGGTATTGGCCAATTGGGACACCTCATACCATATCTTACTATTCATAAGTCGACCATATTGATTACATACTTAACACATCATTTAATGATGTCATTAAACACCCGTAACTTAAAAACTGTATTTTCACTATTCATCGAAAATTCAACTTTCTCAGAAAAATCCTGAAATTTCACCTTAACAAAATATTGATGCTTTGATTTCAAAAATGAACTCCATTTTATAAAAATAACTTTCAAAATATTTTTAATTTAGTTTTTTAAATAAATACACTATTCACCGAAAATTCATTTTTTTCAGAAAAATTTCCAAAAATTACCTTAACATAATATCGATGCTCTGAGTTCAAAAATGAAATCCATTTTATAAAAATATTTTTCTAAATATTTTTAATTAAATTTTTAATTAAAAAAATACTATTCACCCGAAAAAAACTAATAATTGACTAATAATTTATGAAACCATTATTTAACCATTTTATTGAGTCACATTACTTAATCAAGGTGCCTAGATTATATTAATGCTTTATTTAAGTGAGATTACTAATCTATTTGGTCACATTACTAATCCTAAGCATAAAATCACTATTCATAATTTACTATTCATTAAAAATCAAGGTGATATTATTAGACTCTAAAATTCATACTGAACATAATTATAGAAGACCATTTTTTGAAAATCATTACACATTTTTAATTATTTAAGGTTTACATAAACATTTTTTAAAATATACTTTCTCTAAAATTCACCAAAAATATGCATACTATATTTATCCAGACATTTGAAAATTCATAAACATCATCATATGAAGAAATAAAATTTTTTATTTAAAACAAAGGATTACAGAAGGCAGTTACAGTCTCCTTACATAGACCCTTATCACACCAGCATAGGACCTAAGTGTAAGGTGTGCTAAGGTGAGAGAATCTGAGGGAGGCTCGGCCAGCATCGCACGAGTAGTAATTTCTATCAGTTTGAACTTCTCATGAAGGAGATTCCATTCTAGCTTCACATGATGAAGTTCGACTTGGGTTTGGTCCAGAGCAAAGCCCAGTGGTTCTACCTCCTTCCTAAGTTCTGTTAGATGGGATTCGATCAGTTCAAGACTACTGGGTGAGGCCATCAAATCTTCTTTCTATATTAATTAACCAAGATCACTTGTATTTAGAGACAAATATCGAAATGTTTAGTTTATAGTGATCATATTGACCAATGGTCAAATAATAGTCAAAAACCCAATAGTTTCATTTTAATTATACTCATGTTATCAAATGAAACGTTTTTGTTGAGTATAAAAATAAAAGAACACACAAAATTAGGAAACAAGATTTATTCAAAATTTCGGTTCATTACAATCTTTCCCCCTTAATAAATTACATCCTCACAATTTTTAAAATTGGATTTTGAAATTTCATTGAATGTCCCACATCGGAAAAGTAGTCAGTAAAACTATTACTTCAAATGAAAGAAAGGGAAGTACAAAGGTCACCTGAGTTAACCCTCACTAGGATTCCATGCAGGAAAACATGGACATGGAGGAAAAAACAAAGGGTCACATTCTAAGGTAGTGTGATAGAAAACATGATTAAGAGAAAGTTAACAACAAGAAAATCACAAACTTATGATGGGTCAAACGGTATTTGATTTCCAAGTAGGAAATGTTAACAGACAACGTTTTTTGTTTTTTATTCCTTTTCATAGTTTTTGAGGAATTCATTTACTAACTAGAATAAAAACATAAGAAAATATACATACCTTCAAGTAGAGTTTTATCCTTTAATAAGTTTCTACCAAAACTAATCTTTTCTCCAAATGATGAGCATTCAAAAACACCCGGTCTCATCAAAAGCACAAGAATAATCTTCTAGAGAATCACATATTTCACAAAAGAAAAACTATCTATCTCTAAACATTTATCCCAAAAAAAGAAAGGGTAAGATAAAACAACTCTTTAAAAAGAAATAATCCCATAGGAAGGGAAACTACTTTTAAATCTTCAAAGTTCCACGGTACTACCCAGAGTACATCATAGACCATTCCGTAAATAATTATCCTTAAAATTCCTCAAAATAACTCAAACTAAGATTGAAACCCAAATACAAGAAAGACATGATAACATATTCTTCCAAGATAAACTTTATCATTCATCTCCAAACAACATCAACCACTCCTAACATCTTATAAAAAAAAGTAAATAACCTAAACATATTTTCCCCAAGATAGGTCAATCATTTCCATAAGTAACCTATAATACCATAAGTTCACCTTAAATTCATCGATTCTTCAAAATATAAGTCAAACATTACTCCTCAAAGAAAATACCGTAGTAATCTATTTACCTTGATCAAATAGGGTTCCAAAAATAGTGAATGCCTTCCAGAATAATAATCATCTTTTAATCCCCTAATCACCTTTTTTTAAGAAGAACCGCTTCACTACATAAACATGTGGTACATAAAAATAGATGTCTTCCTTAACGATATAAAATCAGCTTAGGTAGTGACTCGATGATCTTAGAAAACATAAAAGATATGCTCATAGAGCACGAACTAAAATACAACATGAAATAGACAATTATTGCAAAGAAGTTACATGTACTTCAGTCATCATGATCCATCTCAGCATAGGACTTTCATTATTCCCTTTTCCACTAAGATTATTGATGCTCATCATGCTTCTCACCCATTCCATGAGAGAATTGTCTTTGATAGTGTCTAACGTCTCCAAATTTATGACATCGAAATGTATAAGGTACATTAGATCGAACCTTATCTACATTTATCACATTATCCAATTTTTTAAAGAAATTGGCTACTTTATGCCCTAGCTTCCCACACTCAAATCATCTCCTAGTTCCTTTGTGACATTCTCCTTGGTGCCTCTTCCCACAATTTTTTCAAAAAATAAATTGGGTCTTCTTTCCCATATCAACTTTATCAGATGAATATCCTTGAGACTTTGTGTTCTTTTTCCTTGATTAATTTGGGCATTCAACTAGGTACCAATTATTAATTGTGATTTTTGATAGCTGTTTTGGCATAATCACAATATGTTCAACATGATCTCTCATCATATCTGTCACATTAATAGGGAAATCGTCACATTTCCTATCACATTGGTTGTTGGGACATGCTCTTCCATTTCCCGCCATTAACTAAAAAAGAACGTATAAATAGGGGGCATAAATACTTAGCCAATAATCATGAAAAGGAAACTTAAGCATAAAAGGATAAATTTTTAGAAGAAAAGTATACCCTAACTTGTGATCCCATAGGTTCTAATCTAGGTTATCCATGATCATATATTCTTATGTGAATCTTTATTTTATTTTATCTTTGTTCCTTTAATAATGGTTCATACTAAGCTTATGAATTTACCAAATCATATCCCCCGGGAGTGTTGTAACCAAGAGTGCAGCAAGGCCCGTTGTCGTGTACTAGTTCCTGTTTGAGTCTAGCTCCAAGCGGTGTTTTCGAGTTTTACCCCTATGTACATCTGTGCCAGAGCCGCCTCTACCTGCTCGTATACAGACAGGGATGTATTTGCTTGGCAACCCCTTACTCAATACTCACCAAAATACCCGGAAGATTTCCTATATTTAAACTTTTCTATAGGGTTCTTCCTAAAGTTTTCATATTATAATTTCCACAAATAACTAAACCATCCTTTGAAACCAACTATATCATCCCGCCTTTTTATCACATAAACTTTCATTACATTATACAAAACCGAGGATCTTTAAGGTTTAGTGTCTTGGAAACCAGGAACTTAATACATGAAACAAAAAAAACATTCTTCTTAAACAATTGAAAGGATTATCCTTATGTTCATCCTAGGTTCATTACTTCATCTCATAACCTGGGGACATACATCAAAAGAAAGGGTGAGCAGAAGGCCCAGTAAGGGAAACAAGAGAAACATTTTACATGTTAACTTGAGATACTTCAATAAGGTCATGAAAAGAACTTTAAGGCATGAGAAAGAAATCATGAGATATATAATAATAAAAAAACATTTTTCATAACTTTAATATGTGGATACAACATTTAATATTGACAATAATTTCTTTTCACCAAGGTCCATCCCCAAGGTGTCATTAAAAATTACCAAGGTATCAGTCTAAAAGGTCATCTCTAGAGATTAAGTCTTTACCCAATGCATTGGAGTGCTATCTGGGCACACCCATGACATGTAATTATTATCATGTGAGCCACATATAACATCATAAATTATCTCATAAACAACCCATATAGCATAAAAGGAATGGGTTTCATTTCATAATCATAACGTTTAAAAAACTGCTTTAAAGATATGATCTTTGTGTCACTTTACAACCCACAGAAAAAGAATGCGGGTCTCATGTATGTAAATCCAAGAATTTAAAATAGAAAATTTTGGTATATATGTGAATACGACTATAGAAGATAGAGCTTTGAGTATTCACTTAATAAAATAATAGAACTTTAGAAAAAGAGAGAGACATTTTGATACGGAAATTCTGCAGCATAACGGTTATGTTACGAGGTTTTAGAAAACATTGAAAAGAGAGGGGACATGGGTCAAAAATTCATAAATGACCCATAAAACAGTATAAGGATATAATATGAAGGATATATGAACATGTTAATGAAATTTTAAAGATATACAATATGAAATGAAGAACATTAAAGGAAGACAAAAATAAGATTTCTCTTATGAAAATTTGGCAGCCTAACGACATCACTTAAACTTCAACAAAAATGAATTGACGAGATCAAATAGGGTCTCTCATCATCTGAACATAAAATATCAGTATGATAGATATAGATATAATACCCCAATATAATAAAAAGTAACATGAAAGACTTTACATGAAAGTAGAACTTTGAAAAATGTGAAAGGTGAACGAATCCCTTAAAAATTCTGCAGCCTAACGACGCCACTTAAAACATCAAAATACTGAATTTAAGAGAAAAAATAGGGTCTCTCATCATATGAAAATAAAATATCAGTATGATAGATATAGAGATAATAACCCAACATAATAAAAAGGAACTTGAAAGACTTGACAAGAAAATAGAACTTGAAAATGAGAATGGTGAAAGAATCCCTTAAAAATTCGGCAGCCTAACGACGCCACTTAAACATTCTTAAAACGAATTGATGAGATCAAGAGGGGGTCTCTCATCGTATTAAAATAAAAAGGGCAGTAGTATGAATATTAAAGAGCATCCCCAACATAAGAACATGGGGCTTAAAAGAAATGACATAAATAAGAGTACTTGAAACGAAAAAGAGAGGCGAGATACCTTACCTTAAACGTAACTCTTAAAACTCAAAGGTTGGGACCTTGAAGGCCTGGGGGAACCTTGGGAGGACTCATTAGGAGGTACGGAGACCAGAACATCGTTGAGGATGATTTTGGAGTCTAATGGATGAGAGGATGGCTTGGTCTTTATAGGGAAAGTGAGGGGACAAGGCATTAATGGCCAAGGGACACCTCATTAGTGGTTTTGGCAAAACAATGGAATTGCCCATGGTATTTTCCCATGGTATTGGCCACTTGGGACACCTCATACCTTATCTTAATATTCATAAGTCGACCATAATTATTACATACTTAATACATCATTTAATGATGTCATTAAACACCCGTAACATAAAAACTGTATTTTCACTATTCATCGAAAATTCAACTTTCTCAGAAAAATCCCAAACATTCACCTTAACCAAATATTGATGCTCTGATTTCAAAAATGAACTCCATTTTACAAAAAATAAATTTCTAAATATTTTTAATTTAAATTTTTAAATAAATACACTATTCACCGAAAATTCATTTTTTTCAGAAAAATCGCCAAAAATTACCATAACATAATATCGATGCTCTGAGTTCAGAAATGATATCCATTTTATAAAAATAATTTTCTAAATATTTTTAATTAAATTTTTAATTAAAAAAACACTATTCACCCAAAAAAACTAATACTTGACTAATAATTTATGAAACTGTTATTTAACCATTTTATTGAATCACATTACTTAATCAAGGTGACTAGATTATATTAATGCTTTATTTAAGTGAGATTACTAATTCATTTGGTCACATTACTAATCCTAAGCATAAAATCACTATTCATAATTTACGAATCATCAAAAATCAAGTTGATCTTATTAGACTCTAAATTTCGTACTAAACATAATTCTAGAAGACCATTTTTTTAAAATCATTACAAATTTTTAATTATTTACGGTTTACATAAACATTTTTTAAAATATCCTTTCTCTAAAATTCACGAAAAATATGCATCCTATATTTATCCGGACATTTGAAAATTCATAAACTTCATCATAAGAAGAAATCAAAATTTTCATTTAAAACAAAGGATTACACAAGGCAGTTACGGTCTCCTTACATAGCCCCTTATCACACCAGCATAGGACCTGAGTGTAAGGTGTGCTAAGGTGAGAGAATCCGAGGGAGGCTCGGCCAATATCACACGAGTAGTAATTTCTATCAGTTTGAAATTCTCGCAAAGGCGATTCTGTTCTAGCTTCACACGATGAAGTTCGTCTTGGGTTTGATCCAGATCAAAGCCTAGTGGTGCTACCTCCTTCCCAAGTTCTGTTAGATGGACTTCGATCATTCTAAGACTACTGGGTGAGGCCATCGAATCTTATTTCTATATTAATTAACCAAGATCACTTGTATTTAGAGACAAATATCGAAATGTTTAGTTTCTAGTGGTCATATTGACCAATGGTCATATAATAGTAAAAAACACAACAGTTTAATTTTAATTATACTCATGTTATCAAATGAAACATTTTTGTTGAGTATAAAAATAAAAAACACACAAAATTAGAAAACAAGATTTATTCAAATTTTCTATTCGTTACAATGAGTACCTGCCCCTTGCTTCAACTGGAAATGGTCTATACACATCGATAAGAACTAATTCAAGAATATATTTACCCCTTTCACCTTTCCCACCAAATGGGGGTTTGGTCATTTTTTCCTTATAAACATACATGACATACAACAATTGGTTTAATTTCATAACAATCTAAATATCAACCTTGATGTAACTTTGTCAAGTGTTTCTCATTTACATGAACAAGACGGTGATGCCAAATTTGGGTGTGGTATTAGTCATTTAAAGTATCATTATCATTGATCTCCATTACTTGGTTTGTGTAATCTAACACATAAATACCATAGTATAAATGTTCCCTACCAAAAAAAATATATCTTTATAAAATAAGCAACATTCATTTCTAAACATGAAAAAATCCATCTATATCTAGTCTGGATATAGAAATTATGTTTTTAGTTAGAGAAGAAACATAAAAAAACGATTCAGCAACAAGATCATCCCAATTGGAAATGTGAGGTGGTAGTCCCCAACAACTACATCAGCAAGTCTGACTCCATTGGATTATCGTAGATCTAATCACTTCAGTAAATCTTACTAAATATACTTGCTTACTATATTTGGATACATATGTGAGAACCACAGGCTGTATCTAATACCCAATTTGTATAAACAGATAGATTTCTTTTGATAACAAATGCACTTGAAGCTTCCCAAAGATTCTTAGGCTGGGTATAGTCCTTCTTCCAGTGAACCTTATTTCCACATGCAAAACAAACACCCTTCTATTCCATTGCCTCCCCTTTGAACTTCCTTTTCAGGGAAGGCCATGAAGAACCCTTGGGCTTAAATCACTTCTCCTTCCCTTTACTCTTATTCACCATAAGGTCAGAAGGCTTTGTGCGGCTCATATCTTTGTCCACTTGGTGTATGAGGATAAGAAGATCAGATAGAGACTTCTCAATGTTGTTCATATTGAAATTAATAAAAAAGCTATAGAATCTCTGAGGGATAGATGCGAGAATGATATCAGTGCCTAGTTGTTTAAGGATTTTAAAAAATAGAACCTCCAGGCAGTCAATGTAGCCAATGATCTTGACTACATGAAGACCAAATAGGGCACCTCCTCTAAGCTTACTCTGAAAGAGTGCCTTAGATATCTCAAACTTTTCATGTCTTTCTCTCTCCTGGTAAAGACCACAAAGGTGCTCAAGCATGCTATAAGCATCTAGTTTTCACGAGACATCATGATCTTACCAGTATTTGATGACAACATAAAACATTAAATGTCAACCGTGTCATTCATATGTTTATCATAGACCATGAAATCATCATTAATCGCCTCCTTGGAAGGCGGATCAGGTAATGCTAACTTCAGCACGTAAGACTTCTGTTCATGGCATAAGATAACCCGAAGGCGTCTAAACCATTACTGGAAGTTACTGCCGGTGAGGATGTTGTATTTATCCAGAATTGATCGTAGGGATAATGTGTTTGACAATCTTATCATTTTTTATTCTACAATTAAAAGAGCAGATCATTAGTACTTTTTCATTACATTTTATGAGAAATAATACATTTTATTATGTCTCCCATTATTTTTCTAAGTTTCAACGGACCTCACTATTGAACTCATATTTCCAATTTCTATGAAATTATAGGGGAAAGGATCCATATTCTCTTCGCATAACCCCAATAAGGGTTGGTCATGATATTATAATGTATTTAGGTAGGCAGGTCTTTGCCAACTGTGGGATTGAAACTCCTTGATCTATTGAGTGGACTCCCCAATCCTAAAATCATGACTTTGGATTTCCTCAAATATTGCCTCCAATATTACACCAAGTCTATCTAGGGCTACTCTTCTTGGTGTAATAACCATTCATAAGGGATTCATGGATAAAAGTAAGTTTCCCAAAAAGGGTTGGTCAAACACATAGTTTTATTGAGTTTTTACCTTAATCAAGTAAAGGAAGGCTTGGTCTGACCTAATATTTTATTTGGGTGATTTTTATCTCTTATGAATGAATTTATTATTATCACATTATTATTATTATTTATTGGATCTTACTTAAGCGATTAACCATGTCTTGATAGTATTTAAGCATAAGTCTAGTTTATTTTACTTCCATCTTGCATGCTTGTTTAATTCATTAATTATGTGATTGTAAAAACACAACCATAATGATAAACCATGAAAATGATAGAAATAAAATAAAGTAAATGGCATGATCATGAGATTTTCTATTAGTTAGTTTATCTATAGGTTGATAAATTATCTCTAGCCTAGGAGAGAAACACATTGAACATTTTGGTTTCATGTTTACAACTTCTAATTATCCACCTATGTATCTCTTGGGATTGGTTTCATCTCGGATCTATTGTGAACCACCTCCACTATCTTGGGAGTTCCATCCATTAAATATTCCCTTTACTTAACGCACATGTATGTGAGAGGTAAAAGGGGGTTTTACATACTTGAAACCTTGGGCACATGGGCCCTACATATTAATGAGGAGAAGGCTCACAAGCCAACAAATTAAATTCAAATAAATAAATTAAAATGAACCATCCACATAAAAAGTTCTTGGAATAGCTCACAATCATACATACATGTAATGATATTTACACATAAATAAAACTAGAATTCAATTATTTAATCGTTCTTATTTAAGATAAGTCATGCTTGAATCAATTAATTATCATTTTTAATCAATCAATCCTTTTATCTTAAATCCTTTTATTAATTTACTTGATATTCTCATCCATCATAATTTTAAACAAATAAATTCATTTAAAATTATCTTTGTACGTAATTTGTACCTTGGAGGAAACCCAATGAATTCCTATTCATAACATCCCAATGAGTAGAAATGAACATTATGCAGGTGTTAAATTAAAGATATATATATATATTTATAACACCTATCATGTGTTGTGACTCAGCTTCACGCCCACATGATGGTACACGTCTCATGGGTTTGTATAATATAATAATAAAATTTAATAAATATATAACATTTGGATGAGTTCATGACGTGTAGTTCCAAATACAAGGTGTGTACTATTTTTTACCATCCATCTAAATTACACACCTGGGGAAACAACATGTGAGTGGACATTGGAAATATTCGGACTACACAGCGTGTCCAGTTGGCCACACACTGTGTAGTTCCTCATTACACGGTCTCCAGTCAGGATATCCATTTAAGGGGTACACGGTCCAACCCTAACCTGAAGGGACTTCATGCCGTGTCCATTTGGGCCACATGACATGTAATCCGGAAAGTATGTTCCACGTTTTCCTGGTCAATACACATAGTAATTTAAGACATAGAAATATTCTAACACATTGCTTGGTTTGGCGGACCAGTCTGATGTATTGAGTCTTGACTACACGGCTTGTACTACCGAATACATGCCATGTGTTCTGGTGTTGTATGGCCAGTAATCTTTGGCACCTCCAGATGAGATACTCTATTGTATTTTAATCAATATTAAAAGAAAAGATCATTTCTATAAAGTGAAAGATAAATAAAAGAGGAGGAATATGTATTGAGATTCAGATTTGCAGAACGATTAACTTGAATTGAAACAACTAAATTATTAAATGCGTAAGTCATCAACGAAATATTTAAATAATTATAAACTATGATGTAACCCCTCTGATACCACTTGAAGGTTTTGGGAGCAGTAGAAGTTTCGTTGGGATGGAATCTGACATTGATTTTTACCATGATAAATGATTATTCTAGGATCAATACAATGATGAAAGCTAGTATCCACAGAATATAATCAAAAATTTAGATAAAGAGGAAAGAGGCCCGAATCCTTTAGAGAGGATATTGCACATCATGTTTATAATTAATTTAATTAATTTCATAAAGAAAAAATAATACCTGGATATTTGGTATTTTTATTCGTTGATGATGTTGATCGTCCAGAATGAACCTTCTAGATCATCTTAATGAACTTATAAGGATCCAAACTAGAATCCCTCAAACGGTGATCCACATGTGCTTTGATGGCCTCTGACCAACATTTCTCATTCTATGAGTGCATTCGCGGTGAATCAAGTGTCTCGTGTTAGTTGTTCTTGATCGCTTGTTCTTCATCCTTGAAGAACGTCTCTCGATTTTGAGAGGGGAAAGAAGAGGATTCCAGAGATGAATTTTTTGGATAAAAAATTATCAATTCCCCAGTCACGTGGTGTAGTGTGTGGCATAATATGACTACTTGTCTATTTATATACCTGGAATTTCAGTTACAATATTTAATTGCGTAGAAACAATTAAATACATTGATGAACATAGAGAAAAATCATGCTCATAAAAATAATAATACCGCGTTATTATTCATGGTGTGACAACTTGCGCAAAAAAATTATAAAATAATATTCCATTTCAAAAAATAATAGAAACATCATTATTATTTTAACTTGTGCCAACAAGTTAAATTATTATTTTCCATCTTGCAAATTATTATTTTACTATCGGACTGACCTTAGTCTGCTCTAACTCCACTTCCATTATATTGAACAACCAAATATATAAATAAATAATTTATTCTCTTAAATAAATATTTTATTTACAAACTAGTAAATAAATATTTGAAAATGTTCAAAAAATAGTCAATATATATTTTATTTAATATTTTTGATAATTTTAGCTTGAATAAAATTATTCCATGGTCTTGAGAATAATATTTATTTCTTTAATTAAAATCAAATATAATTTAATTGAGACCACAAAAAACACAGAGTGTTTGACCCTCTTGGATTATTTCTCGTGGGCATTAGGGGGGATTGCCTAAAGTACAGAATATTATCTAGCAACTAATCAAGGAACCGAAGTGAAATAACCCAAAGTCACAACAACAACATCTACATACAAACATTCACTATGTAATATAATCCCTTTTTAGCGATATTTTATCAAGTAGGTTTTACGATAGTGTCATAAACTTTTATGCTTGATACATCATTCTTTGACTAGCTAAAATAAACTCATCATTACACCATGACCACAGAATTTTGTATGACGGTTCTATTTCAATCAAAGGGTCGAGATATCAACTTCCATAAAAGGAAGGGAAAAATCATTCCTTGAGTTATCCATTAATAACATTCCACTTGTGATAAAACCAACATAACCTACTACCCGCCTACTACATACGTGACGGTTTTCATCAGAAAATCAAAGTGCATGAGTTGTGACACATAATAATGATAATATTAAAGTCTAAGGATCATTACAGATGCTCGTTGATATAAATATATGATGACACTAAAACATACATAATTTCTACTAGCTAATATGTTCTCACTAAATAGAAAGCATGAAGGTATGAGATATACAATAATTAATGAATCCTAAATACATGATAAATAGAATATATAACATATATAAACTATAAATTAATCATTATTTCCAATCACCAAAGGTGGAAATGGAATACCGAATGACATTAGTTCGTGAGGTGGTAGTCCGCCTTATACACTAATAATAATTGTACATATTATTTGATAGAATCTTGTGTAGTTTTTGGTCAAAACTATAACAAAAAATATTACTATATTTAAGATATTTATGTTATTGTATAATCATGATATAAAAATAAATGAAGTGTTTTTAGGAATAAATAAAATAAAAACATTCATTGATGAATGTTACATTTTCTATAGGTATCTAATTTTGGTTTTCCCCAAAGAACTTCCTTGGTTGGATTTATACCCAAAGGTAATCTTATAGGATTTGGGTAAGGAGGATTAGAAGTGATTTTGGTGGGGTTTTTTGGTGAAAATAATCATGATATAAGAGAATAAGGGAGGGGGTGAGTGCCCTTTTACAGTGGAGGTGGAGTTACATTCTTGTAAATACCATAATGTAAATGGTATTGGGAGGTCACCCTTAAAACATTTGCCTCTAGTAAGGAAAAATGTCCAATAAAAGAGGTGGTATGTTCAAAACGTTTCCATAAATTTGGTTTTATAGATATTTATAGGCAAGGTTTCCCCTTAACATAATGTTTAGTCACTTGGTAAACTTATTTTTCACTTAATCGTTGTAATTAGTTTTAACAGTTTTCAATAATCATTTTTTCAACAATTATGTTTAAATTATAAGAAATCATGAATTATGATTATTCAAAATATGGATTCCTTTCTTCCAAATTTTTATCACATAAGTCGAAAAAATTAATTTAAAATTAATCTCATAGATGATATGAATCAACAAGTTTTTGAATTGAAAGTGGTTAAAAGATTGAAATGTTTTTATATCCAATTTCAGTGTGAAATACATTCCAACAAACTAAACCAGAATTATTGATGTATAATATAACTAAATATTTTCTAAAATAAATTTAAAATACATCTTATATATATAAATAAATTTGTAAGTAAAATTATTTTTTAAATAAAATTCTATATTTTCGTTATTCATCAAAAGATGAAACTTCTACGAAAAATACAAAAAATTCAACAAAAGATAATGTTTAAATTATTCTACTAAAAAGAATGTTTATATTTTTAGATAATTTTTATTAACGATTCAAAATATGTATTGAAAATAAGTGTTATTTTAAATGGTAGTAAAACTACATTTTATAAGAATACATCTTTTAGGCCTAAAAAATTGATTTATTTTTATCACTTATTTAGAAAACACATAATATGACTATTAAATATTTAATATAATATATAAAATATTATATTCATTAAAACTTTTCATCAATTTATTTTTTTAATATATTGAGATAAAATGTGTTTGTGCATTACAAAATTGTTTTTATAAAAATAATTTCTTTTTTTTCAAATAGTTCTGACATCCATTTATAATTATATTATTGCAAAAGTATTAATATTATAAAGTTGAATAAACCATATTTCATAATTTATTTAATAATTTTCTTAAAATATATTCCAATAACTTTGTGATAATGATAATAATATATTAATAAAAATGTTAATAGTATTTTTTAGTTTGGTATAACAGGGTCTTGTGTCTAATACAATAAATCGAAGGGATATGGTTTTGCATGTAACATAAGAAATATTTGTTTTCTGTGAAACATAAGATAAGATTGTTGTTTCAAGTAACACAATATATGATCAATATTACATGTAGTGCATGCTTAAAATGGTGTTTTTCTAATGAAATATTATGTCGTTGTAGTGCGCAATGAAAACCGTTAAAGAATTTTAATTTTTTTCAAAAAAATAAATAATTCATAAAAACTCAGAGTGTTACATACATAAAACATCATTATCAATAAAATGATATTTAATTTTTTAGATGAATTTTTAAATTAGTGACATGGTATTGTTAAACATAAAACAAAAATCTTCATATGAATCTTTATCTTCATCATCATTAAAAGAATCATTCATTCTCTTTTAATTATTTAATTATTTACATGGGATTTAATTATCATCCGTGATAATTTTTTAAAGGAAAACTACCCTTCCTTATTTCATAAGGAATATGAATTTTATAAATATCGTCTAATGGGTGTGGTCTTCGATATAATGATTTGAGTGAGGAAAACTTCACATAAAATTTAACGTACTAGATATATAGAATCTACTATATAATTACAGTGTCTTCTATTTTCATAGAAACTTTTATAATGAAACTCAAGATTTCATTTATTTTTTTTTGTAAATCATCTTTAAACAATTTATATTTCATTTTTAGAATACCAAATCTAAATATCAATATTCATATATTTCTTCCTTAATATTTTCATTTCTTTCATAAATATTTTTCAACTTATTATTAATGCATTTTTCCCTTGGATCCTTTAACATTTAGATATTACATATCAACAAGATATTATAATATTGAACCCTAAATAGAAATGTGATACACTAAATTTATTATATAAACATATTTCATATATGTACCATTATTGTGTGGACTAAATTGTTCATTAGAAATATCTAAAACATTTAAACTAATTGATAAGAGGTAATGAAACAACTAATATTTCCAAATATAGTAATTATTCCCCACAAAATTTTGAATCCCATTTCTATTTAATGAATATAAGTTTTCCAAATTGACAACATAAATTTATAAATGAAAACCATATCATAGAAATTCACCCTCCTTTCATGAATAAACTCAAATTATAGCTATCCTAAGAAATTATTCAATGCAGTGAACAACCAATATTATTGATCTTTATAGGGTTTCTATGGTGCTATTATACCAGTTAAGGCAGCCTTTGGCATAGTATGTTCAGTGATAGGGTCATGAATCCTAGAATTATATCCCCTTTATTTAGTTTTAGGTTTTCTAGGGAATTAAATATCTATTGAAATTTATAGTGAATGATATCACATCACATCATACACATCGAGGAATGAAATAATGGGACTATATGAACAAGGTTAACCTTGAGAATGAGATGGATAACCCTCATCATGATCCATATTCATCTTAGACCACACAAGAAAATAAAATCACCATAATGGATATAACAAGAAAGAAAAGTCCGTGAACAAGTTTTTATAAGATAAACAACAATTCAGTCTAGTTAGACATGAAGAAAAGGTTTATATTTGGATCATCCTTGTTCAAGTTTTTAATTTTTATAGATGATATAGTGATTCTCTTTTACCTATAATGATTATATATATAATATTAATAAAACCCAAAAAAAATTATTACTTTTAGGACATTCATGAATTAATTTACATATTCTTCACCACATATCTAGGCATGAGGGTTACACATAGAACCACAATTCTCTTTATCTTCTTCTTCTACATACACAAATTTTAATAACACCCATCATATTCTATTTTTATCTACATCCAAATATATTTCACTATGAAAAATGTATAATACTCTTATTTATACCAAAATATTTTTGATATTATATAAAACAACATTCTTAATCATTCATATCTCTTATATAAATTCATACAAGACCCTATTTATATATATCACACACACCAAAAGAAACTTGTTGAAATTTAACTTTATAAAAAATAACTTCTTCTCAACATCAATTAACTTTTAATTCCTTTCTTATAACTTCTTTATATTATTAGTTTTTAATTTTTTTCGATTTCAATTGAAATATAATAGCAATTTCTATAGTGTTACTATGTATTTATACAGTAAAAACTCTTTTTTGCTTCATAGATACTCTCTTAGTCATGTTGGAAATCTTCTTCTCCCTTATCATGGATAAGAAATTCAATTTGTTGATGTTTAATATATGAAAAATTTTATTGGAATCATATAATATTATATATTCTACATTATTTTAATTATGAAAATTATTATTTTCACTTTTAGAAATGTATAATTTTCATTATGGATTTGACACATACAGTACCCTAAATCACATATACACTATATGGAATAAATCATACATTCATTCATTTTCTCTAGAATTAATCATAAAAATATGTTAAAATTTTATTATATGGATATCCTAAATAACTCATAAATAGTTCTTTCTTATTCTGAATTTAATTTTCTACTAATAATGACTTAGAAAACAAATAGTCAATGAGACATATTTAATGTTTTAATGCCTGATGGACATATTTAATTCCTTTTAAATTAGACATACATAGGTTATAAATTACATATACACAGTATTGAAATGAATCATAGGGTCACATTAATTTGTCAAATTTCTCAATAGAATACTCATCCTCAGACTCAATAACTAATATTCAATTATCAAGACATATCCATTTTTAAGAAAAAGCATAAATGTTTATATTTCTTAAAATTAATTCCCAAATTTTCTTAAAAAAATTATAATGTATATTCATCAACACAATGACCATAAAAAAACATTATATCCTATGAGTTTGAATATTATTTATGAATTTACAATAAAATCCAACACAACAATCATATCATGTTTACTTCTTCTTCATTTGAGATCTACTTCCTCATGATTTTCAACAATATTTGAAAAACATTTGATGAAATCAATATATGACTACCAATAACCATCCCTCATTATATATTATTAGATATAATCATGGATTAATGTTCCCAAAATCTCTAATATCGACTTAAAATATGTGATATTTAAGGGGTTCCACTCCACGGTCGAGCTCTTGAAGTAGTCATCAGTAGTGAATGGATGGGTGCCACCCCTATGAGTGATATATTGTCGATTTTCGTAGTGTTTTTTGATGATTTTATGATCATATAAAATATATTTACATATAGAATGATTAATTAACTATTTATATAAGTGGACAATGATATCCATTAGAGATCATTGTATCACCTATATGGGAGAAAAAGGGTAAGGTGAACCAACATCAGTAAAAGAAACAGTGGTTGTATAATAGTAATAGTAATATGGAATCCTTTTGAGTGAGTGTCTTTGATTATAGATAGTATTAGAGAGATTCCTCTAACCTCCTTATCTATTTAGAGTTTTATGGGCACTTCACCCATCTCATTCATTGGTGGAAACATGGGAGTAATAGTACAAAGAATACATCCTTGAATTGGACTTGAAATGTTAGTGATATAAAACATTACTCATACAATCAAAATTAAAGGTGAAGTGTATCACATATGATTCACCAATTATATTCCTGATGAATTTATCTTGTATTAAATCACTATTGGAATTTGTTCTCATATTTCAATTTCCCTATAGTGAATGTCCTCTCACCTTTGAGATGATGACGTGGAATCATTTCAACAAAATAAATATTTTAAGTAGTATCATACCCTTAAGGAGTTTCTTTTCATTTCTATGGATCCCTCAAAGATTTATATCATGTTTGTGAACACATTCCCAACACTATTCACTTTAACACTAATTAATAACACCACTTGTCAACATATGAGGTGAAGGTCTTTAAGTTAGAGGGATGAGTTTTTTTCCACATTAGATACTATTAACTATTATCCATGATGATAAATTAGTGCATATTATGTTAATCATATAATGAAATCTAAATATGTAGTTTTAATAGAAATATGTTTTGAAATAATTTATTTTTTAATCTAATCTTGGAGGTTATAACTACTTAAATTCTTGAAAAGGAACTAATTGTTTAGAGTCTTATGGGTTTGATCATGGTTAATATTCCATTAGGTATATTAATGATTTAGATTCATGTCTGGACACTCATGATTTATATTCCATTGGGTACACTAATAGTCTTGGTTCTAGTTCAAACACTCATAGTTTAGAGTCTCACGAGGGAACTCATAGTTTAGAGTGTTATGATGACACTCAATGTTTAAAGTCTAATAGGGTCTATAACACCCCAATATTCTACGGAATGTTACCCTTTGAATAATAAGGTAGCTTGTGTTTTATGCAACATTGATTTCAAACACCCCACAACCAATAAAACTAGCAATTAAGAATACTAATACCCAATTTTTGGAATTTGATAAATTTTAACTTTCAAAATAGACTTCATTTTTTCATTTGGAATATCAAAATTTTCTTACGGTGAATTTTTGGTATTTTTCTAAAAACTTTAAATTTTTGATGAATAGTGAAAATGCTAAATTTTAATTTAAAAACAACTTTTTTAATCGAAATAATTTATAGTGATAAATTATAAATTTGAATGGGTTTTAAGTATAATTAGATTATATTTTTATAATTTAATATAATTTAAGTCATTGGATGTAATCTCATAACTAAACTATACATAAACAAGTACCAATCTTTTGACAGTTATTATTTCATAAAAACACGCTTTTTGTTTTAACCATGGAATTAATTTTAAATTAATTTCTACCACTTATGTGTTTCAAATTTGGAAAAATGGATTCCATATTTGGAATCAGGAGGTCCAAATTTTGTAAATAGGTAACTTTTATTTTTAGTCATTAGGAATATTACTTCAGTAATGAAGTTGTTAGGACTTTGAAAAAAATCAATTATTAAATAAAGTCAAAATTGACATAAATGAGTTTTTAAAACAAATACAATATTATTGGTTGATATAATAATACTAAAAATCTATGGTTCAGAAAAAAGACTTATATAATTATAGGTGTATCATTAATGAACCACTTGGGTTTCTCTTGGATTTTTATAGTAAGTTTATTAACCATATAATATAAAAATACAAAGAGGCATGGTAAATGTCAAACTATGTAACTAAGAGTTATATCTAAAAGATAAGGTTAATATAGTGACCCAAACCTATCTAAAACCTATTGGTTGAGTGGGTTTTGCCCCAAAACCAACTTATCCTATAAATAATTCATTTTGGATCCATTAGAAACCGAAAATGATTTTATTATAAAATAATATTTCAATATTTTCCTAAGGTGCCCCTCACCCCTCTTAGAAAAGGGCACTTCCCCTTCTATCAAATTCACACCTTCAAATCCATTTGGTTCAGCCAAAAACTGATCAAATATCCTCCCAACTATACTCCCTTCATCCTAGAGGCCTTCCTTTAGTTAGAGAGCCAACCTAAGGAGCCCGTTGGATCAAATAAAAAGGAAGAACCCGAAGAAGAGGTAAATATTTGATCACCTCTTTCATGTTTTTTCTTCTAACACTTCTTATTTCCTTATTGTTTCCATTATAAAATAATAACTCCAGTATATTCTATATTCTGTGATGTTATTATAATTATGGTTCTACCATATTCATTATTCTATCCATCCTATGAATGACATGTCACCATACGTGTGTACGTATGGATTACTGTCTCCACGTCGTGGTGTAGTTGTTATTAAATACATTATTATTTGGATGGGTATAATAATGTTGTATAATTGATTTAAATTATGAATATAACATAATAATTATTCTGTATATATGATATACCATCCAATTATATACGATTTTAATATCAAAAGAATGATATTTTCACTTGTGCGTATGTACAGATTACCATCTCCACGAACACGATGAAATTCATTCACCGTCATATCCATTCAAGACTAAATTTAATTTGATGATTAGAAATAATATTTAAAGAATTAATATAATTCTAAAAATGAATAAGATACAACCTATCCATAACAAACATTACTTACATAACAAATTATATAAAGGAAAACGAATCACTTAACACCCAAAACGATGATAATACTAAAATATTATTAACAAATCAACATTTAAATATCATATATTATATCATATTAATGTATATGGTTATTGTATAATTTAATAACAATTATTTCACCATTATACAAAAGGTTAACCTACCCTTGACCAAGGAAAAATACAAGGTAAGGGATAATTTCCCAATCTCTTTATTTTCTGAGGTTGTTTTTACGTAAGTATCTACTGGGACATCTTTATAATCTACATCCATGTTTCTTAATAATGTATTACAAAAAATTATTACTATATAATAGAATATTGGTTAAAGTTAATTATACCATTTTTTTAATTTTTATAAAATGGTTTGAAAGGAATCTTTCCGTCGTTTTCCAAACAAGGTACCTTATAACCTTTTGACAAAATTACGGTAAGAATGTTTTTTTAAATTATACGGAGGGTGCAGATATTTTTTGTCGTTATCAAATAATAGAAGCTTCCCATAAAATATTATATGAATACTTTAAAAATAAATGTTTTATTTTATAATTATATGACTTTTAAATGGTTTCAAAATAGAAAAAGATATTTCTTTAAAAAAGGTTTTGATTTCATCTATGTCAACATCCTTTGATGGATTTTAAGTTTATTTGAAGTTGATTTATTATGATACAAAACATCTATATTGTATTGAAGGTTTTGTGATATGTTTGACTATGGATGTGTTATCATTATACCATTCATGGTTTATGGTTAAAGTATTGAAATTTTGTATGCTAGTTTTAATATGAATGATTATGTTATATTTAAACCTTTTCATATGAGGAACGTATTGGACTTAGTAAGTGACGGGTGGAGCCCACTATAGCTCCTGATACATCGGTAGGTCTCATCAGACAACTAAATGTGGAAATGGTCGAGGCCTTTCCCATTTCGATATATGGTTTTGGCCGAGGCCTTACTCATTTTTAAACGTCTTGGATGAGGCCCTGACAAAATGTTTCAGAATGTTTGGCATTATATATTCCCTCATTATGAAAATAATATTGATGGTTCATGTGGTCGTTCAACTAATATAATACCCATGATTATGTTTTATTATGTCATTATTTAATCATCTCATATTCCTTCCATAAAATTTTTCATGTTTGTTGTGGGTAAAGGCATGTGTTCTTAATTATTCACCATGCTTAATATTTATGTTATCTTCTGTTGTATTACTTACCCTTTCTGAGCATTTGATCTCACCCCATTCTTATGTTTCATTTTCACTGGATATGAAGAAGTTAGTTATGAGTGACTTGCAGACATAATCTAAGAGGATTGGATGTTTCTAATGGAACTAATTATTATTGTATTTCTTTTCAAGTTGTAAAGTTGAACTTATGTATGAATCTTGTTTCCAATAATACTAAACTAATCAGTCTTTCCGGACATGATTTACCTGTGATCATGGAAATGTTATGTAATATTGCACTGACTTTGGGTTACTAGGGTCGGGGCATTACATTTGGTATTAGAGAATGTTTAAGACAATCATTGAAAACTAGATTTAGATAATCTGTGATTAGAGAACATAGCCTTATGATAGACTTTGAGGATTAGTATAGAAGAACTTCCTAGAATTTTGGTATTGTAGTGATTTTGTGAGTTTTCCAAAAAATAAATCCTTGTCTGGATACGAGTAGGTAGAGGCGGCTCTGGCACAGATGTACATAGGGGTAAAACCTGAAAACACCACTTTGAGCTAGACTCGAACGGGAACTGGTGCATGACAACGGGCCTTGCTGCACTCTTGGTTACGACACTCCCGGGGGATATGCTTAGGATAATTCTCATTTTCTATAAAACCCATTATTAAGGTTTTATGAGTATATACTTCCTCAATGAAAATATTTTTATGATTGTGGATTATATCCATAAACTGTTCAATTTATGTTATGTTTTTTTAAAGGTTTGGATTTATGTATTGCGATTGATAAACTACTCTAGTGTATTCCATTGTTTATAAATGGCGCTTAGTGGAAGGAATGAAAATTGTATCAATTCACGTAATCCATGTAGGGATTTATCTCCTAATCAGGGTAATTATTGTGGACTTGGTGATGCAACTAGTGATGATTATATTATCACCATACTGGGACAAATCACATAGGTTATGATTAATAACCTTACTCGTATGGAGTACCCTGATCCACAACTTGAAGGATCAACATTAGAAAATTTCATGAGAAAAAAACCACAAAAACACAATGAGAGTACAAATCCATTAGTGGCTGAGCAATGAATAAATTCCTTAGAGAAAATATTTCACGCTTTGGGGAGTAGCGAACGTGAAAAAGTTATCACGGAAGTTTATTGCCTCACTAGAGATGCTGATCAATGGTGGTCATTGATTCAAAACAAAAAGGAAGATGAATAAGTGTCTAGTATGGAATAGAAAGAGTTTAAAGTAATTTTGGTAGAATAATACTTTCCTTATGACCATCGAGTAGATATTAAAATTCATTTTCTGAGTTTGAGGAAAAAGGAGGATGAGAATGTTGAAAAGTATGAGGCTAACTTTACAAGATTAGAAAGGCATGCTACAAATTATATACGTAACCTAAGAAGTAAGATTGACCATTTCTTTATTGGGTTAAAACCATTTCTCTGTTGAGAATTAGTATCACAATCCTTCTCATCGTACAAAGATATTGTCTCGTGTGCTATCAAGACATAAGGAATTCTCTAAGTCTCAGACATTAAAACAAACCCAGAGAAGAAGAGAACTTTTAAACACTCTGGGAAAGGAAATAAGGAAACATGGAACAAGGGAAGAATTTAATTTCAACCCTGTGATAATTTTGGAAGGAAGCACCCTGGTGCCTGTCTGAAAGAAAAAGGAGTATGCTATAAATGTGGAAAGAAAGGCCATCATGATGGATATTGTAAGGGAAAAAAAGAAGCTACCAAATTTCAATGCTATAATTGTAGGGAGATGGGACATTATGCAAATTAATTTCCTAAGCGTCAGGGAGTCTTACCTCAGAAAAGGGAAAGGGATCAAGGAAAAGATTATGCGATCACTACTTCTGAGGTTGAAGCTCTGAAAGACATGGTGGTAGGTAATTTAATGGTTTCCTAAAGTTTAGCCAATGCTTTATTTGATTCTGGATCATCGCATTGTTTCATATCTTCCCTATTTTCTAAGAAAATTAGATATTTGCAATTTGATTTAATAAGGGAGTTATCAGTCAAAACACATAAGGGAAGTATCACTGCAACAAAGTTTATTGAATCAGTTCCCATTAGGGCAGATAAATATTCTTTATAAGTTAACCTCATCATCATACCCCAGATTGAATTTGATATAATCCTCCGAATGGATTGGATTTTAGATCATGATGCAAAAATTTATTATAAGAAGAAAGAGGTTACAATTTTCGATGATGATAAGGAGTACCATATATTTAGAGCAGAAATGTCACCACCTAATTCTTATCTAGATCCACCAATAGTAGCTCAACTAAATTAAATTATTGGGGAGGAAGAGAATGAAATAAATGTGGGTGAGGAAAATATTTTTCCAATAGAGGATGTACCTATTGTGCAAGAATATGTTGATGTGTTTCCAGAGGATTTACCTGGACATCCTCCAGAATGAGAAATTGAGTTTTCCGTTGATTTAATTCCCGGTTTAATACCCATATCGATGACCCCTTATAGAAGGTCCACTATGAAATTAGTGGAACTAAGGAAAGAATTAGATGAATTGGGTGATAAGTAATTTATTCTCCCTAGTGTTTCCCCACGGGGATCCCCTGTTCTTTTTGTTAAGAAGAAAGATGTATCTATGAGGTTGTGCATTGACTACAGGGAAATCAATGCTATAACAATAAAGAACAAGCATCACCTACCTTGCATTGATGATTTATTCGACCAACTTCATGGAGCTCAATATGTTTCAAAGATTGAACTTTGATCTAGATATCATTAGTTGTGTGTGAAAAAGGAAGATATTCCGAAAACAACATTTCGAACATAGTATGGGCATTACGCGTTTACAGTAATTCCTTTTGGATTGACTAATGCACCCTCTATTTTTAGGGATCCAATGAATAGTGTTTTCAAGGAATATCTTGATGAATTTTTAGTGGTATTTATTAATAATATCCGGGTATACTTCAAAATCTATGAAGATCATGAAAATCACTTGCACACCATTCTGGAAACCCTTAGAAAAAAATGATTTATACGAGATGTTTAGAAAGTGTGAATTTTGGCATTAGGATATTTCTTTTCTTGGCCATATTGTCTCTATGGATGGAATCTATTTTTAACCTTCTATGAAAAAGGAAATATATGAATGAACATCACTGACAAGTATAACTGAGGTACACAGTTTTATTGGTTTGGCAGGTTATTATCAATATTTCGTCTAGAAATTTTCCCGATTGGCTAACCCCTTAACGAAACTGACATGTAAAGAGGTTAAATTTTTTTGGCCAAAATAATGTGAAGAATGTTTCTATAAACTGAAGAGAAGATTAGTCAATGATCCTATCTTGACTCTTCCATCGGGGAATGATGAGTTTGTTATTTATAGTGATGCCTCAAAGAAAGGACTTGGTTGGGTCCTTATACCGAATGATAGAGTTATTTCGAATGTGTCACGATAGCTAAAAATTCATCAAAAAAACTGTGCTACTCATTATCTTGAGTTAGAAGCTGTAATATTTTCTTTGATGATATGCATACACTATCTATATGATGAAAATTTTGAGACTCATACTGATCACAAGAGTTTGAAGTATATTTTCTCTCAAAAAGTACTCAACATGAGGCAAAGATAATGGCTTGAACTACTCAAGTGTTATGATTGCACTATACACTACCACCCGGGGAAGAACAATAAGGTGAAAGATGATTTGATCAGAAAGGATCATGAATTTTTGAACAAGATGAGAGTTGAAAGGAATCCTATTTTCATGGATCTAGTAAATATGGATATGAGAATATCCATGGAAGGTGAAACATCAAGGATTTTTCAAATGGTTGCCAGACCATATTTACTAGAAAAGATAAAAAGTTCTCAGGCGGATGATGAGGAATTTTAAAATAAGATTAAATATTTGAACAATTGGAGATTGATCGAATTCGTATATGAAGATAGGATTTTGAAATTTGGGAAGAGACTTTGTGTTCCCGATATACCTGATCTGAAAAGGGAATTGATAGATGATTCTCATAGCTCCAATTTCTATATACACCCTTGGACAACTAAGATGTATATATATTTGAAGGAACATTTTTGGTGGGACAACATGAAGAGGGAGATTTCTGATTTTGTGTCAAGATGTATGGTTTATCAACAAGTGAAATATGGAAGGAAATAGCTTGGAAGAGTCATGAAACCGCTTCCGACACCTGAGTGGAAATGGGATAATATTATTATGGACTTTGTCATTGGACTACCAAAAACTCCTTGAAGGAACGATGTAATATGGGCCATTGTTGATCATCTTACCAAGTTAGCACATTTTCTTACTATATGATATGATCTACCACTTGAACGTTTAACAAGACCGTATATTAATAAATTTTTAAGACTTCATGGAGTACCCTTATTGATTTTTTCTGATCGTGATCCAAATTTTACATCAATATTCGGGAAAAGTCTTCAGAAAGCCTTGGATACTGAACATCCTTTGAGCACTGCCTACCACCCTCAAATTGATGGACAATCAGAACGGACTATTATAACTATAGAAGACATCTTTAGATCATTCTCACTTGACTTTAAAGGTATGTGGGATCAATATTTACCTTTGGTATAATATTACTATAATAATATATTTCATTCAAGTATTTGGATGGCACCATATGATGCATTATACAGAAAGAGATGTCACACACCAACCTGTTGGGATGATATTAGTGAAATAAAACTCGTAGGCCTAGAACTTGTAGACTAAATGATGAAGAAGTTGAAGGTTATCCAAACCCACATCAAAGCAACTCAATGTAGGAAGAAGAGCTATGCCGATAATCAAAGGAAGGATTTGGAATTTCAGGGAGGAGATCATGTTTTCTTGAAGGTATCTCCATGGAAGGGAGTTATACGATTCAATAAGAAGGGTAAATTAAGTCCTAGGTATATTGGACCTTTCGAAATTCTAGAACGAATTGGGACTGTAGGTTACCATTTGGTAATGCCGCCAAGTCTCTCCAAAGTCCATGATGTGTTCCACGTATCATTGTTGAGAAAATACATGTCTGGCCCAACGCATGTGCTCATTTATGAGGAATTAGAATTCGAACCTGATATGTCTTATTGTGAAGAGCCTATCAAGATTCCTGATATAAGAGAACAAGTGTTGAGAAACCGGACGACTCGTCTGGTAAAGGTTCTATGGAGAAACCATAAAATGGAAGAGGCAACATTGGAACTTGAGGAACATATGATGAAGAACAACCTGAATATTTTTATGCAGTAATATTCTAAAAATTTCAAGGAAGAAATTATTTGTAATATAGGAGAATGCAACACCCCAAGATTATATGGTACATTTCCCTTTGAATAATACAGTAGCTTGTGTTGTACGCATCTTCGAGTTCAAACACACCATAACCAATCAATCTAGCCATTATGAATAGAAATACCCACTTTCTTGAATTTTATAAATTTTATCTTATAAAATATACTTCATTTTTGAATTCAGAATATTGAAATTATCTTAGGGTGAATTTTTTGTATTTTTATGAAAAAATTCAATTTTTGAGGAATTGTGAAAATACTAAATTTTCATTAAAAACAACTTTTTTAATCAATATAATTTATTGTGTCAAATTATACATTTGAATGGTTTTTAAGTATCATTAGATTATAGTTTTATCATTTAATATAATTTACCTCATTGGATGTAATATCACAATTAAACTGGACATAAACAAATGTCAATCTTTTGATAGTTATTAATTCATAAAAACATGTTTTTTGTTTTGACAACAGGAATTAATTTTCAATTAATTTTTTCCACTCCTATGTTTTGAATTTGGAAAAATGGATTCTATATTTGGAATCAGGAGGTCCAAATTGTGTAAATAGGTAACATTTTTTAGATATTAGTAATATTTAATTCAGTAAATATTTTATTTACCGTGGTTAAAGGGGTAAATCCATTAAATAAGGTTACAAAATAATATTATAATAATATTATATTACCCTAACACGTGTACTAACCCTATTTTATGATACATGTCCAACCATGGTCATACTTGGGTCAAATTTGGGGACCCCTTGTATCCAATTGGGAGTGATAATGACATTTTATATTAAATAATCTAAAGTAAAGGCAAAAATAACAAAAGAAAATATCTTTTAGTAAACAATTTTATATGATGTTATATAATCGATCTATTCAACTATAAATAGTCATTAGGAAGATAAAAATATTTCCTACCGTATTATGTTTTATTTATAATTTTTATACATAAAATATATATATTTATATATGACACAATAATGATGCAGTATTTTCTTTATTAACGAAACAATCAAATATATGATATTATAAATACTAAATTAAATATAATTTTAAAGTTTTGATGACATAAACAAATTTTATAGGTTCATATGACATTTTAGATTTTTTAAATGTATTTATTTATAATTAATGAAGTTTTTAGGACTTGAACAAAAACCAATTATTAAATAATGTCAAAATTGACATAAATGAATTTTTAAAACAAATACAAATATTATTGGTTGATATAATAATCCTAAAAATATAAGGTCCATACAAAAGAATTATTTAATTATAGGTGTATTATTAATTAACCACTTGTGGTTCTTATATAAGTTTATAGTAAGATTATTAACCATATAATATAAAAATACAAAGAGGCATGGTAAATGACAAACTATTTAACTAAGAGTTAAATCTAAAAGATAAGGTTAATATAGTGACCCAAACCTGTATAAAACCCTTTGGTTGAGTTGTTTTAGACTCATACCCAATTTAGACTTTAAATAATTTATTTCTAAGCCATTAGAAACTGAAAATTATTTTATTATAAAATAACATTTCAATCTTTTCATAAGGTTCCCCTCACCCCTCTTATAAAAGGGAACTTCTCCTACTCTAAAATTCAAACCTTCAAAGCCATTTGGGTTAGCCAAACCCTACCCAAATATACTCCCAACGGTCCTCAATTAATCCCAGACGCCTTCCATTAGTCATAATTTCATCCTAAGGATCCATTTTGATCAAATGAAAAGAAAGATCATGAAGAAGAGGTAAATATTTCATCACCACTTTCACGTTTTTTCTTCTTCCACTTCTTCTTTCCTTGTTGTTTCCATTATGTAATAATAACTCCAGTTTATTGTATATAATGTGATGTTATTATAATTATGGTACAACAATATTCATTATTCTATCCATCCTTTGAATGACATGTCACCATAAGTGCATACATACAACTTACTGTCTCCACGTTGTGGTGTAGTTGTTATTCAATACATTATTATTTTTATGGGTATAATAATGATGTATAATTGATTTAAATAATAAATATAACATAATAATGATTATTTATATATTATATACCATACAATTATATAGTATTTTAATATCAAAAGAATGATATTGTCGCTCGTACGTACGTACAGATTACCGTCTCCACGAACAAGACGAGATTCAATCCCCATCATATCCATTCAAGACTAATTTTCATTTGATAATTAAAAATATTGTTTAAATACTTAATATTATTATTAATATGAATAATATATATCCTATCCATAACAAACAATACTTACATAACAAATCATATAATGGAAAACGAATCAGTTAACACCCGAAATGACGATAATACTAAAATATTATTAACAAAGAAAAATTAGAATATCATATATGATATCATATTAATTTATATGGTTCTTGTATAATTTAATGAAAATTATTTCACCATCATATAGGTGGTTAACCTATGCTCGACCAAGGAAAATTATAAGGTAAGTGTTAATTTTACAATCTCTTTATTATCCGAGGTTGTTTTTACGTAAGTATCTTCTGTGACCTCTTTATCATCCACATAAATGTTTCTTAAAAATGTATTCCAAAACATTTTTACTATTTACTAGACTATGGTTTAAAGTAATTTATACCCTTTTTTTAATTTTTATAAAATGGGTTGAAAGGAATCATTCTGTAGTTTTCCAAACAAGGTACCTTATGACATTTTCGACAAAATTAAGGTAAGAATGTTTTTTTTAAATTATACGGCGGGTGAGGCTATTTTCCATCATTATAACATAATCGAAGCTTCCCTTACAATATTATATGAATAATTTCAAAATAAATTTTTTCTTTTATAATTATATGTCTTTTAAATGATTTCAAAATAGAAATAGATATTTCTCTAAAAATGGTTTTGATTTCATCTATGTCAACATCCATTGATGGATAATAAGTTTATTTGAAGTTGATTTATTATGATACAAAACATTGATTTTTTATTGAAGGTTTTGTGAAATGTTGTAAAGAGGATGTGTTATTTTTATACAATTTATGTTTTATGGTTAAAGTATTGAAATTCTGTATGCTAGTTTTAATATGAATGTCTATGTTATATTTCAACCTTTTCATATGAGGAATGTATTGGACTTAATAAGTGATGGGTGGAGCCTCCTACAGCTCCTTAATGCATTGATAGGTCTCATGAGACAACTATATATGGAATTGGATGAAGCCTTTACCATTTTGATATATGGTTTTGGTCGAGGCCTTAATCATTTTTAGATGTCTTGGTCGAGGCCCTGAGAAAATGTTTCAGAATGTCTGACATTATAAATTCCCTCATTATGAAAATAATATTTATGGTTAATGTGGTCATTTGACTTGTAGATTTTCCATGATTATATTTTATTATGGCATTATTTACTCAGATCATATCCCTACCATAAAATTTTTCATGTTTATTATTGGTAAAGGCATGTGTTTTCAATTATTCACCATGCTTAATATTTATATTATCTTACTCTGTATTGCATACCCTTACTAAGTGTTTGAGATCACCCCTTTTTTATGTTTCATTTTACCAGGATATGAATAAGTTAGTTATGAGTGACTTGCAAACATAATCTAAGAGGCTTGAATTTTTCTAATGGAATAAATTATTTTTTTATTTCTTTTCTAGTTGTAAAGTTGAACTTATGTATAAATCCTGTTTCCAATAATTCTAAACTGATTGGCCTTTTGGGACATGATTTCATTGTGATCATGCCAATTTTATGTAACATTGCATTGACTCTAGGTAACTAGGGTCGGGGCGTTATAGGGACACTAAATGTTTAGAGTCCAATAGGTATACTTTATGGAATGGATCCAAATAATTTTTAACTCTAGTAATTCTATTTCCCCATAGGAATTTATGTGACATATCCTCTCCCAAGGGGAGATGGTATCGTAGTGATGTTGTGATAGAACCTCAGAGGCATCTTACATGTCCTTAAAAATTTGAATTTAAACCCACATTTTTAATTTTGTGTAGTTAATGTTTATGTGGTAGGAACTATATTATAACTCACTATTTTATGATATATTAAATATTAAAAATATACCATGCTTTATACCTTGTACCACCCACATCAACAAGATTAAAAAACAATATACAATATAAATATTATTATTTAAATGTGAATGTTATCATACAGTCATTTCATTAGAGAGTATAGATAAGAATAAATAAATTATGAATAATATATATAAAATTTTAGTTACTGTAAAAAATATTGATTAATTCCTAGGTAAAAACTACTCAATTTTAAATTATTAATATTTTATCATTTCATATTCAATGATCATTTTCTAGTGTATTCTATTTTTATATATTATATAACATGATGAATAATGAAATAGATAATTGATGATATGTAATAAAATTTAATGTAAACAGATTAATAATCATTCATACATTGATTGTCAATTTTTTAAAAGTGGTGATAAAGTCATTTGAAGGTAAAATGAATTTAAAAAATATT
This sequence comes from Viscum album, assembly GCA_963277665.1. Taxonomy (NCBI): domain Eukaryota; kingdom Viridiplantae; phylum Streptophyta; class Magnoliopsida; order Santalales; family Viscaceae; genus Viscum; species Viscum album. The sequence continues at coordinate 120,240,959 of OY728124.1, read as the reverse complement.
TTTATGTTAATAATGTATTTTTATCATTGTATAATAAATATTTAACTATTAATGAATTTTTTATTGTAATATTTTGATTATATAACCAATATTAAATATAAACATCAATCTATTAGTTTTTACTAGTTATGGAATTATAATAAAATAATTTTTATGCTTAAAATATAATTTCCTATAAAGTTAGTTTTGCACGTTTTTTGTATAATTATTTTAAATTAAATTATACTGTATAAAGTAATTGAATATTAAGAAAATGAATATATTCTTATAATTATCATAATTTTCATATTTTAGTAAGTTTACATTAATGTTTGGTCATAATTAGTATTAAAAATGGTAAAGGTTTATCACCTCACTAAAGGGTAATGTTGGATGGGGGTTAAAATTGTGGGATAAGGTATAAAAATATTTTAAAACCATTTATTTATTTCATTGGGTGTGTATATTTATACAAAACACATCCATTATTTTAATATAAGACATCTTGGGGCTGTTTTTATTTAATAATGAACTTTATATTCTTTTAAGTAAAGATTAAGTATAAAATTGTCACCCTCTTTCTTTTAATATATCTTATATGTTTTCATAATCCAAAAACTATTTTATGAAATGTTATAAATTGATATATTGATGATGAATAAATATTTTTTATGATATTAAATTATTTTTATATTTTGGATATGGTATAATTACCTAAAATTCTTAAGAATCTATGATGCAGGGCTTAAGAAATCAGGGGAAAATTCAAAGTAAATACTTTTAATATTTTAATAGTGAGTCTTTCTTTTTGATAATTTAAATTATTGAATTATTTTAATGGATCCAAATGAATTTTATGTTATTTTTATATTAAAATTATAATTTCATTGTAATATTTACGTTTTTAATGAAAAATTATTTGTATATCCTAGAAAATGACTTTAAATATATTTTATGCTAAACAATAATTAATTATTATTCTAAAAAAATAAACATTTATTATGTTGTAATGTGAATGGGAATTTTTTTATAATATCAACCATTTTCCACTTGTGATCAACTTTCCATTTTATAACGACATTAATTACCTTTAACCACTATGTATCATGTTACCATTGTGTGGGTTAAATGGGGTGATTATGGGTGAATCTAAATATATAATGGATAAAATAACATAAATATTATTAAAATACCATTAGATAAATTCATTTTGACCCAAAATCACCCAATATTAGATATAAAGAAAATATCCAACCATTGTTCCATGCTACTCACCTTATAATATTTTAATGTTTTGAATAATCACATGTATCCCACTCCTGCAATCATAAAAGGTAACCACCTCTCAACACTTATCCACACAACATAATCTCTTTATCTCCACCATTATCTATAAAAAAATAATCTCATAAACGTCCTACCATCAATATAGAGGTTAAGGTATCATAAAATATCTCTCCTATAATCCTTAAGGCGCTTCTCAAAGATGGATACCTGAAGAAGATTTATATGTTCTTACTAAACGTTCTCATGTTTATTTCACATTAAACCTAATTTAAATATTCTCTAAACAACTTAAAATATTTAAATCTGTATATTAAATATATTAGGATGGTTTATGTTAATATTCATTAGTATTATATATCCTTTAGATATAATTTAAATTATTAACCCCATTATGCATATGTATAGACTATCTTCTCCATAAAGAGATATATTTTATTTTTCATTACCATATTTCATGGATGGTTATGTAGATGGATTTTTTGGATATTTATTATGTTTTAAACATAAATAATACTATGTATATATATAATATAGTATAATTGTTTACCCTTCAACCTTAGGAAAATTATTCCATGGATGGTACATATGTGTGGATTACCACTTCCACAAAGTTGTGTGATCTATTTTTAATTTCCACTATATCAGATTGGTAACAAGAATAGAAATAGTGAAAATATATAATATATATTATAAAATTATTCTTCTTAAAATTTGAATTAATATCTACCTTTCTTTTTATCTATCCATTGAATAATGGAAACATTACTCATCCACACATATATAATTTCCTCTCCTTGAATTGATGTAATTCATTATTCATTTACTACCTATATAAATGACAGTAAAATTTTATAATTTAAAAATATGTAAATAATTAAATTATTAAAAATCATGAAAATACAAAACCATTACATATTGAATGGACTGAAACTATCAAACTAAAACATGTATAAAAAATAGAATAATGAGAACCTAGAATGATGATTTTACGGAGGACTATCAATGAAGGACTAATTAGAAATTAAATAGATAATAATATATGCTAACATAAGTATGAGTAATTTTTAATAAAATATTTATAAAAAATATTTATTTATTATATATGAGTTTTCAATGTATACACTATAATACATTATTAGAGGTAAGGGATTCTCATCTCATAATTATTTTTTTAGACATATATCACATGAACAACTTTTTTATATTGTGTGGTTCAAATAATTAATTAGTAATTATATTATGATTATTTTCATGAAAAATATTTGGATTTAAAAATTCATATATGTTAATATCTTTTAAGAGGTTTTGATTCAGAGATTACCTAAACTGTAAGGGTTCTTCTTCTCCATACTACATCATTAAGACATATTTCATGTTATAAAACTCTTTATGTTTATTTGGTGTAAATGGTGTTCCTTTAATATATTATTTCATAAATATATTCATAATAATAAATTTTTATATTACATTTGAAGTTATTTCTTTTGGGGGTTTAAGACTCCAAAGTTAGCAAAGTGGAAAGAATTTATGTTACAGGCTCATTTCTTTTAGATATTTTTTCTACGTTAAATTTTCATTGATGTAAATTAAATTACATTGATCCATCAAACTATGTAAAATAAATTATGTACTATTATTCTTAAAAAACCATGTATCAATACCATTTTAAACCTTTTCAACTATAAATGGTGCCGAAAAGTTTTATAAGAAATTTCGACCTTGTTTCCACCATGGGAAATGAAAATTTTCATCCATGTCCATGTTCATAAGAAAATTTTCTAAATTTATTAATTTAAATGTAAATTGTTTAGAAATTTTATTTTTTCTACAATTAGAAGTATATAAAAGTTATTAAATAGAATAATGTCATTTTTTTATGAATGAATCCCATTTATCTTTTTACAAAATTCATATAAGAATTTTATATTTTAATAGATACTATATGAATTAATTTTCCCACCATTGTGATCATTATGTTCTTTAAAAAGTCCTTTATAAATTTTCTTTGGTTAAATGAAAATAATTTTTTTCAGAGTATCCCCACATTTTTTGTTTTTGTTTTTAAAGATAAAAAAAATAAAATAGTACTTTCACTATTTTTAATGAAAAAATAAAATTTTAAATTTATTTTTCTTTTATTTTAAAATCATTCAAAGAATATTACACTTCACTAGGGATATTATCATATGATACCATCATATTTATTTCTCTATATTTTTTATGATGATGATATTTTAAATATTGTTGTATTAAACCCATTACGTTTTCATGTGTTAATTAATCTATTATGATAGAAGGAATTCTTTTATAATAACTTCAACTTTATTTATCTTCATGACTATATTTATGTGATGATGAAATGTTTATGAAGCCCATTTATTTTTTATAGGATTTTCAAAGGTGAAATGAAGAATTATTCCATGAACCATTGGAACACTAATGTATGGTTTTCATTATATATTAGATTGGATTGGAATTATTTATCCCTATAATTCATTGGGTATATATTGATATCTCATTATATTATAAATTTTAGAATGGGTAGTGAAACTAGTTCATTGTGGAACTCTGTCTATAGTGATAGTCTCCAGATTGAACCTTTACTAAGGGAATGATGGAAGGGGTAGTGAACCCAATCTACTATGGGACTTTTTCCAATATGATAGTCTTAGAAGTAAACCTTGAAAATGGAAATCATATAATTAGTGAGTGAAAGAAGTGCCCTATGGGACAATTTTCACTATAATATTCTTTAATGTGAAACATTACTAAGGAAATTATTGAATAAAGAGTTAACCTAATACAATATATATCTTTTTCCACTATGATAGTCTTATTAATGACCCTTGTCTAAGAAAATTATTATCTATCAACTTTATATGTCACAATGTTATATATTATTTATATGATATGTCCTCATTGATCATGATTGATTATTGATGATTCTACACATCTATGACATATTTAATTTTCAATAAAAAATAATTATTCCATCAGGATTGATTATTGTTCATTGACTAATTAAATATGATGTTCATGTATTAGTATCACGTTTTCACATATATTATTTTTTCTTATGATCATTTATGACCATTGATTGATATTTCATATGTTTAACATTACTGATTATATGAGCTCACCCTTTATTTTGTTTTCATTTTTTGTGGTTATAAAGAAATGGTTTAATTAGGGCATGTATTGAAGGGTATAAAGTGTGGAGTATTTTTTGGGTTTTTTTGTTTCCATCTTATGGAATACGAAAAAGTGGGTATAATGGGGAAAATGAAAATACAATGAGAATTACTTGGTTAGTGTAATGTAAATTTTTTCGTAATTCATTAATAATATAATCATAATTGGTCTTTATTATGTAATTGAATCAATTTAATATATTGATATTAAACTAGGGATCGTTAAAATTGGATATATTATTGGTATAAAAACAGTTTGTAAATAATATTTTTTTAACAATAGACCTTGGTGTATTGGTCTTGGGACACCTCTTTTGTTTTCGAAGAAGGATTTACATGACTTTAAAGGTTATTAAGTTATTATATGAGGATAATATTTGAGATTAGGATACAATTATGTGTTGATTATTTTAAGGATGATCATCAGTTTAAAGGTATATAAACCCTTTTGATGTTTTATGTAATGATATTTTAATGTGCAGTGAATTTTTTTTGAATGTCTATTGCGTTTAAATATTTCACTGAGGTATATGTAGTCATTTTTTAACAATTCATTTAGTGTTATGTTATTTACGAATAATGTTATTTGGGAGATAAGTTCAAAATATACATAACCATTAATAATATTACATTTATTTATGATGAGGTAATTATTGTTAATTGTAATAAAGTTGTTATCATATTTTGAGAATATATAAGATTGAAAATTTATTTGGCGATTAACTAATTAATTTTCAATCTTGTGGAAGTTATATATATAGTAATTATTATATGAGTAATCTATACATAATATTATTTTATATAATTTTATTTTATTTTTTAAATAAATATTGAGTAAAATATTGAATGGATATATATAATGTTGTGGTTATATGTTATTTAAAATTGTTTGGCTAATTATTAGTATATTTTTTAGAACACATAATTATGGTATCTTTATTTTTTGAATTTTAATTTATGAGTGACTTATTATATTTAATGATAAATGTTTTGTCAGTCATGGAATAATATGTGATGAATGAATTCTATTTTTTAAAAATTTGGTTAAATATATTTTGGAAATAATTTAAGGTTAATTATTGATGGAATTAATTATGTTGATCATTGGGTGTAAGTGATCAGGTTTTCGATTATGATATATAAAAATTTATTTCTATTAGACACTATATCAACATGTGCTACAAATTTTGTTTTTGGTTAATGCATATAAATATGAGGAATAATTTATAATACTTTTGTGGATATTATCACATATTAAAAGATAATATTTGTGCTTCAAGAATGAAAAATTTTATAGGGTTATTTAACTTTTTACATATTTATGAGGTGAAAATTCACTCATAATTCAATCAATAAATAAAATTGTGGCAAGAAATCATGTAAATATATTATATCTTGTTTTCTATTTGTATGGGAAAACAATTCATCAAAATCAATTAACAATATGATAAACCTATCAAGTAATATACAGAAAATATTATTTATAAATTTAGGTACATTTTATGAAACTCATTTACAAGTATTTCTCTCAACATTTTAAATATATGGTTTACTAAATGTTTAGGAAATGATATTATTTTAGTCTAAAAAAGACAATAATTTCATTTTGAAAAGGAAATGTAATCTAAGTGGAGTAAAATGTTTTTATTTAAAATTATTTATATTTATCATCCTCTTTATATATTTGATTAGAAAATTGTTTTAAATCATTTTTATCTAACATAGGATAAAATTTAGAGGTTAAATATAACATCCCAGAACCTCTAGTCCCACATCCTATACTGAAAGCATGAACATCTCATTTTCATCTTTTAGGATGATATGGGTGACCAATTCTTTCATCCAAATATCACAATGAAATGGACAATTTTAATAATTATATCCTAGATGAAATTATAGGTTTGGAGTTTTATTCAATTAGGAAAAATTTCTACATAAACAATTAACATGAATTTAAATGAAAATTCCTCCCTCTTAACCCATCTTCTCATTTTTACACTAAAACATCATTATCATCTATATTAAATCTATTATAGAAATAATTTGTTCAAACTCATTTTTTATATCCTAGGGAAATGAAACATATTGAGGGTGAACACAAATTATCAAAAAGGGTAAACATAAGAATTAAAAATTAATTTTCATCAATGAGCATACAAAGTGAATAAGGGTATGATGATATAATAAATATACATGAGTATAATAGAAACAAATACATACCCATCAATACCATGATCGTCAAACATGAAAGAATAGAATAAGGAATAAACAAAGGAAAAAGTCATAATAATCAATAATCATGTTCTATGTGATGTCAATCTTGACAAAATGAATCATTATAAACCCAAAAAAGAATAGCTAACATATATAGTTATATTGGAACATCATCTAATAAAACCCTTAAATAATACTTGTAGAACCTATAAAAATTGGAATAACTCTATGGAAAAATTCTAATAAAATTTTATAGAGAAAATAATAATTACCTAATTAATTATATTTCTATATATGGGATCACCCTTCATTTAAGCTATAATGGGCTCGCACAATGCTATGTGGAAAGACCCATCATTTACAATGTATAAGAATATAACAACCCATACATTACATACATGGGTAGTACTTAGAAATTGAATCATACTTATTACAACATATAAAAAAACCACGAAAGGACAGTATAGGTATAGTGTCTTTAGAAACTGGGATACATAAACAACTGGTTCATAAAGAATCTATATTGTCTCCCATTTATTTCATCATATCTATAGTCTCTTTTTGGCATATCTTACTTAATAACCTTCTTCCTGACCTGGGGAAAGAAAACATACAAAAGGGTGAGCTCAAATGCTCATTAAGGGTAAAAAAAAGAAATATCAATCACATCTAATTTATAAGAACATAACATTTTGGAAATCATACCCTGCAAAAGAGATCATAATTTCATAACATGTGATAAATCATGGTAGTGAAATGTAATCCCAATAATCATAACTTAAAACATGAAACTTTTTGTCATACACAGATAATCATATAGAATCATTTATTATTAGTCAAGGCTCATATCCAAGACTATCTTAGTGGACAAAGTCGATTTCTGAATCGAGTTCACTCCTCGTTTCAGTCCTGTTTCCCTGAACCGGTTTAACCTGTCGTTCCAGCCATGTCTATCTCATGAGATATAAAATCTTTACCCAATGCATTGGAGGGAGATATAGGTACCACCCATCTTATAATGATACCATTCTTATTTGTGCCACAAAATCATAAACCACACATAATAGCATAACCCATGTAATAAAAATGGGAATCTTAAACATCATGACATCATAAAACAATTCTTATATGATAAAGGAATTCATAAAAATATTTCCATCAAAACATAATAAAATCAATTTAATAATAGGGATAGAAACAGAACCCTATATTATAATAGATGGAAAATAATTTTGATAAAACACTTGAACTCCATTCTTGAGGAAAATATCCTTTCTACTTCAAAAACATTTTTCCTTTCTTAACATGTCATACAATTTTAAACTAAAAGAAGTTGATTAAAAATAAACTTGAAAAATTGTAAAGGAAGATTCTTGGAAATAATGTTTTAAAAATCCATTCATGCCGTATAAGTTAAAAAAACATTCTTCTCGTACTTTTTTCGGAAAAGTCAAAAAGTACCTCGTACGAAAAACGACAAAAGATTCCTTTCAAATATTTTACTAAAAACTCACCGAAGGGTAAAATTGGATTTAAAAAATTGTATGTGGATAGAAATAATATTACATATTGAGGAAACATGGATGTGGATGATAAAATGCACCCCATTAAATACCAAAGTATAAACAATCTCGGATAAAAATGAGATTGTGATATTTTCCCTTACCTCAGGTCCGATATGCTTTGTTCATGTACGAACCTCCTGTATAATGATTTAAATAATGTCATTGACTTATTACAGAATCATATTCATTGTTATGGTACCATATATGGTCATATTCGTAGCTTCTTATTAGTAATAATTCATTACTACTTGTTATTCGGGTGTTTATTACTTTTTGTTCTTATGCGTGTTTTGTCGAATAAATGCTTATTACTATTTATAGGATATAGATAAATCATTTAAAGAATGTTATTAGTGTAATATATATCATATTCATTCATTAAATTCATTTATGTAATCATTATTCAATGAAGATCATATAGAACGAGTCACATCAAATCGTGGAGACAGTAGGCCGTACGTACGCACAAGTGATGATATCATTCACATGATCATGGAATTGTATTTAAGTGTATGTATAATATTTCTGATTCAATATCACTTTAAAATAATCATATATAGTTATTCTTTACACCATTATACCCATCCAAGTAAGGTGGTGGTGTAAAACAGACTACACCACGGCGTGGAGACGGTATTCCGTACGTACGCACGCGTGGTGATTTCGTTTTCCGTAGGATGGATAAGAGGTGAAATAGGGTTGTTTCATATTTATAATAACATATCAGAATATGAGGGATACTGATGTTATTAACTCATAATGAAACAACTAAAGAATAGGGAGTAGAAGAAGAATGGAACTTGAAGAAAATGGTAGAAGGTATTACCTCTTTCTCGAAGTGCCTCCTTTAAACATTCTCTTAAGGCACTAGAGTTGGTCTTTTGATAAGACCAGTACCTCTAGTAGGTTTATAAGGAAGTGGGGAAGTGAAATGGTCAGGGGTTGGCCGAGCATGAAAGCTCAAATTGGTGTGAGGAAGAGAGGGAGGAGGTGCCCTTTTATAAGGGAGGAGAGGGGCACCTTTGGAAAGTGTGGAAATATTATTTTATTATAAACTTATCTTCGGTTTCAAAATGTGACAAAATCATTAAAGATAAAGATACAATGACTCATAGTCGAAATAAAATCATCCAATCAGAATTGGACATGTTTTGGAAAATATTTTAATCACTATAATCTTATTTATTTAAATCATTTATTAATGAGGTAAATACTTCATCATTATTGTGTCATAAATAATTTAATTTATTTGGTGTCTAAAAATTATAAAAAAAAATATCATTATGTAAGAAATATTTTAGCTTTCCAATGAATATTTATAGTCGAAAATATAATTTATATAACCCCTTATAAAAATTATTTACTAAAAGATTTTTGTTAATCTCAATTTTGTCTTTACATTAAATTAATTAATCCAAATTGTCATTTTAACTACCAAGTGGCTCAATGGGGTCCCAAAATCGACCCAAGGATTCCCATGGTCTGAGCCTACTCATCCAATAATTTTAGGACAAGTATCAAGGTAATTTTGAATTATTATAATATTCTTTTAACCTTGAATTACCCTATTTACCTTTAACCGTAGTAAATAAAACTTACCGTAGTTACTATTCATAATATCAATAAAATAAAAGTAACCTATTAAAAAAATTTGGACCCAAAGATTACAAATATAGAATCCATTTTTCAAAATTCAAAACACAGAAGTTGCAGTAATTAATTTAAAATTAATCCAGTTGTTAAGCAAACGGGTTTTAAAAGTTAAAACATTGCCAAAGATTGAAATGATTTTACCTATTAATTCAATGTAAAATTAATGCTAATGACATACATTATATTAAATGGTAAAACTATATTCTATTTATATTTTAAAAATATTCAATAATATAATTTAACCATATAAAGTATTGCGATGAAAAAAAAAATTAATTAAAATATAGCTCATTTTTACTATTCATTAAAATATGAAAGTTATTAGAATAATATGAAAAATTTATCCAAAGTAAATTTTTATATCTTGATTCTAAAGAAGAATTTTATGTTGTCAAAATGAACTTATAAACTTTTCAAAAACTAGATTTAAGGTGGGTGCGCCACCAAAAGGCGGTAAAACTGCATTTTTTGAAAAATACTTCTTTTATCCAAAAAAACTGATTTTGTTTTAATACCTCATTCTAGAAAATGTATAAGATGAATTAAAATGTTATAAAATTCAAAATTCATTTAATACTATTCATAACAGCTAGTATTATAATATATCTTTGTTTAGGGAAACTCGGTATTGCGTACGACGCAAGCTATCGAGGAAGGACACAGTTGCATATAAAGCAAGCCAAGCTAGTGTTGTGTGTAGTGAAAGATTACTTTGATGATTTATATAACATAAAAACAAAATATTTCTCATAAAATTCTCGGGTGTTACATTCAACCCCCCTTAAAATGAATTTCTCCCTCGAAATTCGTCACTTCTTAACAAACAGATGAGGATACCTCTCCCTCATCATATCCTCAAGTTCCCATCTAGCTTCTTCTAATTGGTGGTTCCTCCATAAAACTTTCACCAAGCGAGTGGTATTGTTCCGTCGGAATTTTTCGCTACGATTTAGAATCTCTATCAGATGTTCTTCATAAGAATGATCTTGTTCCAGCGGTACAACTTCTGAGCTGAGTACATGTGAAGGATCAGGAATGTACTTTCTCAGGAGAGATACATGGAACACATTGTGAACTTGAGAGAGATTCGGTGGAAGCACCAATCGGTAAGATACCTTCCCAACATGATCCAGAATTTCAAAAGGACCGATATATCTAGGGATAAACTTTCCCTTCTTTCCAAATCTCATTACTCTTTTCCAAGGAGGTATTCATAAGAACACTTTATCACCCACTTCAAACTCTAGGTCTTTTTTTCGGTTGTCGGCATAACTTTTTTGTCAACTCTGCGCTGCTCTTATGTGTTTTTGAATAGATCTGACCTTTTCTACCATCTCATCAACAAGATCAGGTCCTAATAGATTTCTTTCCCCAACTTCATCCCAGGAAGTTGGAGTTGTTCATTTCTTTTCATAGAGAGCTTCATAAGGAGCCATCTGAATACTGGAGTGAAATATATTATTATAAGAAAATTCCACCAAAGGTAGGTGTTGATCCCAACCACATTTGAAATCCATAGAGGAAGCTCTCAACATATATTCTAGAGTTTGAACTGTCCTCTTAGACTGACCGTCTGTCTGAGGATGATAAGCAGTGCTGAAACTCAACTCTGTATCTAGAGTCTGCTGAAGACTTCGCCAAAACATTGATGTCAACCTCGGATCCCGATCAGATATAATAGAAAGTGGTACTCCATGAAATCTTACCACTTCCTTTAGATATATCCTGGAAAGCTGATTTAGAGAGAAATCATCTCTAATAGAAATGAAGTGTGCAGACTTTCTAAGACGATCAACTATGACCCAGATAGCATTATTGCCTTTGGATATTTTAGGAAGTCCAGTGACAAAGTCCATAGTGATGTTTTCCCAATTTCATTGAGGTATGGGTAATGGTTGTAACATCCCCTTAGAATTCTGTCTCTCAGCATTAACTTGCTGACAAACCAAGCATCAAGAGACATATTCAGCAACATCACTTTTCACACCATCCCACCAGAAGTACTCTTTTAGGTCCCTATACATCTTTGTGTTTCCAGGATGAATAGAGAATGAAGAACTATGAGCCTCATCCAGCAGCTCCTTCCTTAATTCGGGGATGGGAGGAACACAAACCCGATTCCTGAACATTATTATCCCATTACAGTCGAGGTTGAATTCCAGAACATTTCTCACCTTCTATTGAAACTCGACATCTTCTTTCTGCACCTCTTTAATCTTCACATGTATAGATGGTTCAACATTCATTTGAGAAAGATATGATTTCCCCTTTCATTATAATTCCAATATCCATCCTTTGTAAATCCATAAATATTGGATCTTTTGTGATCCTCATCATGGATAACCAAGCATGGTCTTATCGACTTAATGCATCTGCCACCTTGTTTGCTTTCCCAGGGTGGTAATGAATTGAGCAGTCGTAATCCTTAATCATCTCCAACCATCTTATTTGGCGTATATTCAACTCCTTTTGTGTGAAAATATACTTTAAACTTTTATGATCAGTATAAATGTCACATTTTTCTCCATAAAGATAATCCCTCCAAATCTTTAATGCAAAGATTACCACAGCTAACTCCAAATCATGAGTTGGGTAATTTTGATCATGGAATTTCAACTGTCGTGAGGCATAAGCTATCACCATATCATTTTGCATGAGAACACATACCAGTACCTTCTTGGATGCATCACTATAGATCACAAACCTTTCTCCACTGCAAGGTAGTGTGAGCACAGGTGCACTGGATAACATTCTTTTTAGCTCTTTGAAATTTTCTTCACATTCCTCCGTCCAAACAAACTTAACTCCTTTTCGAGTTAACTTGGTGAGTGGGTTAGATAACCTTGAAAAATCATTCAAAAAACGTTGGTAATATCCTGCCAAACCAAGAAAACTTCGGATCTCAGTTACTGTTATTGGTCTCGACCATCTTTTGATAACCTCTGTTTTTGTTGGATCCACAGATATCCCCTCTTTTGAGATTATGTGACCAAAAAATGCAACTTTTTGAATCCAAAATTCACACTTGGTAAATTTGGAATAAAGATTCTCCTTTCTTAGGGTCTTTAATAAAATTCTCAAGTGATCTTCATGTTCTTCCGTGCTCTTTGAATAGACAAGAATATCATCTATAAAGGCTACCACAAACTGATCAAGATAGCTCTAAAGACTCTATTAATCAGATCCATGAAGATAGCAGGGGAATTAGTAAGACCAAATGATATCACTATAAATTAATAGTGTCCATACCTTGTACGGAAATCCATCTTTGGTATATCCTCCCTTTTGACCCTTAATTGATGAAACCCTGAACGAAGATCAATCTTGGAAAGTATTTAGCTCCGCGTAGTTGGTAAAATAGGTCATCAATGCGTGTGATAGGATATTTGTTCTTGATAGTGATCTTGTTAAGTTCTCGATAATCAATGCAGAGTCTCATTGATCCATCTTTCTTCTCAACAAACAGAACAGGTGCTCCCTAAGGTGACGCAATAGGGTGTATGAATCCTTTATCAGGATTCTCTTGGAGTTGCTTCTTCAATTCTTGCAACTCAATTGGGGACATTCTATAAGGTGTCTTTGAAATAAGGAAAGCACCCGGTACAAGTTCTATTGAAAAATCTACTTCAAGATTTGGTGGCAGACCTTGAAATTCCTTCTGGAAAGACATCGTCAAACTCCCGTACAATGGGAATACTCTTAATCGTGAGTTTCTAAAAAACCATTTGAGATAAATAACCTTCATTTAGTGGGATCAAGACCCATAAGATGGAAGAAATTTCCACTGGAAGGTTATGTTCATCCTTGCATTGATAGACGATCGTAGATTGATCTGGAATATGAAATGTGACTTCCCTTATTTGGCAATTGATATTAGTTACATATAAAGAAATCCAATCCATGCCAAGAATCACATCAAATTCTACTATAGGAAGGATCACAAGATTTTTAGGAAGCACTTTCCCACAAACATCATTCAGAGAAGAATTATAAACTTTTGATGTGACTGTTGTGCCATTAAGAGTTGTCACAACCAACTCAACATCTAATAGTTTAGGTAGTACAACGATACCCTTAGAAAATTATTCAGAAATAAAAGAGTGGGTGGATCCAGAATCAAATAAAACATTTTCTACTTTAGAGTGGATGGTAAGTGTACCTCTCACCACTTCGTTGTCGTACTCCACATCACCAATAGTAATTGCATGTGACTTTCCTTTGTCTTTGGCCTTAAGAGTTTGTTGACATCGATCATCATCATCAACCCTTGGATTTGGGCATTGATTGGCGTAATACCCCATCTCCTTGCACTTGAAACATTGAAGTGTAGTAGGTTCATTCTGTGTATCCCTTCCTTTGTTTTCATCATTAGACATATTCTTCCCATTATTTGAACATTAAATTGTCCGATGACCTTCTTTTCCACACTTATAACATTTTCTTGTCCCCTTAAGACAATTTCCTCCATGTTTCTTTCCACACATTGAGCATAAGGGAAAACTCATCTTTTTTTTAGTGTGGTCTTTAGATTTTCCTTTGAATTCCATTTTCCTCTTCTTATCAAACCCATGTGACTGATGGGTTACACCAGTCTCCATCTCAACCTTGAGAGCACACCGAACAATTTACTCGTAGATATTGAAGTCCCTTATGGCTAACGCCCTTCAAAGACTTGGTTTTAAGACACTAAAGAATAGATCGATCTTACTCTCAGGTTGGATAATAATTCCAGAAGCGTACTTTGCAAGTGTTGTAAAATTTGTTTCGTAGGTACCAAGAGATTCATCATCCTTTTTCTTTAGTTCAAGAAACTCCTTCTCCATCTTTGTTCAAAGAATACGAGGGAAATACTTATTGAAAAATAAGTTCTTGAACTCGTCCCATTCCATGGACTCAATTTCATCCCTTTTCCTCGTATTCTTAATAAGATTCCACCATTGATCAACATCACCTTCCAAACGATATACTGCTAAGATTACTTTATCATGTTATGAACATTGAAGAAGTGAAAATATCTTTTCAGTGGTACTGATCCATTGTTCAGCCACTAATGGATCAGAAGACCCGCTGAATGAAGGTGGACGCTGCCTCATGAAGGATTCGACAGAATGTTGCTCCTTCCTTTGCTCATTTGGAAGTCCAGCATGGTTCATAGCTTGAGAAAGTTGTGTGAGCATGTCTACAAGATTTTTCATTCCAGCTCCCATAACGTTTGGTTGCTCAGGGGGACAATCATTGCATTGCTCGTCGCATTCCTCATTAACACGGTTTCTTCGAGTTCCAGCCATTGACTAAAACCATAAAGAATTGTGTGATCAACAGTAATTATAATAGGAAAACCACATAATCAAGAATAAAATTTCACACTTAATGTCTTATCATAGGTTGTTCATGACCATTTCTAAAACACTAAGATTGTGTTCTATGCTTATACATATCCTTAGGTTTCTTACTAAGGCTTTCACATCCTAGTTTCCAAAGGTTGACTATACCTTTCCTCTGATACCAACTATAACAACCCATATATTACATACACGGTTAATACTTCAAAATTGAAGCATACTTGTTACAACATATAACAGAACCATGAAAAGATCGTATAGGTATAGTGTCTTTAGAAACTGGGAAACATAAACAACTGGTTCATAAATCATCTACACTATCTCCCATTTATTTCATCATATCTATAGTCCCTTTTTGGCATATCTTAAATAATAACCTTCTTCCTGACCTAGGGAAAGAAAACATACAGTAGGGTGAGCTCAAATGCTCATTATGGGTAAACAAAAGAAATATCAATCACATCAAATTTATAAGAACATAACATTTTGGAAATCTTACCCTAGAAAAGAGATCATAATTTTATAACATGGGATAAATCATGGTAGTGAAATGTAATCCCAATAATCAAAACTTAAAACATGAAACTTTTTGGCATACACACATAATCATAGAGAATCATTTCGTATTAGTCAAGACTCATAGCCAAGACCATCTTAGTGGACAAAGCCCATTTCTGAACCGAGTTCACTCATCGTTTTAGTCCTGTTTCACTGAACCGGTTTAACCTGCTATTCCATCCATGTCTATCTCATGAGATATAAAATCTTTACCCAATGAATTTTAGGGAGATATAGGTCCCACCCATCTTATAATGATACCATTCTTATGTGTGCAACAAAATCATAAACCATACATCATAGCATAACCCATGTAATAAAAATGGGAATCTTAAACATCATGACATCATAAAACAATTCATATAAGATAGAGGAATCCATAAAAATATTTCCATCACAACATAATCAAATCAATGTAATAATAGGGATAGAAACAGAACCGTATATTATATTAGATAGAAAATAATTTTGATAAAACACTTGAACTCCATTCTTGAGGAAAATATCATTTCTACATCAAAAACATTTTCCCTTTCTTAACATGTCATAAAATTTTAAACTAAAAGAAGTTGATTAAAAATAAACTTGAAAACTTGTAAAGGAAGATTCTTTGAAATAATTTTTTAAAAATCCATTCATGCCGTATAAGTTAAAAATACATTCTTCTCGTACTTTTGTTAGAAAAGTTAAAACGTTCCTCGTACGAAAAACGACAAACAATTGCTTTCATATCTTTTAATAAAAACTCACCAAAGGGTAAAATTGGATTTAAAAAATTGTAGGTGGATGGAAATAATATTACATATTGAGGAAACCTGGATGTGGATGATAAAATACACCCCAGTAAATACCAAAGTATAAACAATCTCGGATAAAAATGAAATTGGGATATTTTCCCTTACCTCAGGTCCGATATGCTTTGTTCGTGTCCGAAACTCCTGTATAATGATTTAAATAATGTCATTGACTTATTAAAGAATCATATTCATTGTTATGATACCATATATGGTCATATTCTTAGCTTCTTATTAGTAATATTTCATTACTACTTGTTATTTGGGTGTTTATTACTTTTTGTTCTTATGCGTGTTTTGTCGAATAAATTATTATTAATCTTTATAGGATATAGATAAATCATTTAAAGAATGGTATAAGTGTAATATATATCATATTCATTCATTAAATTCATTTATATAATCATTATTCAATGAAGATCATATAGAACTAGTCGCATCACATCGTGGAGACGGTAGACCGTACGTACACACGAGCAATGATATCGTTCCCATGATCATGGAATTGTATTGAAGTGTATGTATACTATTTCAGAATCAATATCCCTTTACAGTAATCATATATAGTTATTCGTTGCCCCATTATACTCATCCAAGTAAGTTGGTGGTGGAAAACAGATTACACCACGGCGTGGAGACGGTATTCCGTACGTATGCACGCGCGGTGAGTTCGTTTTCCGTAGGATGGATAAGAGTTGAAATAGGGTTGTTTCATATTTATAATAACATATTAGTATATGAGGGATACTTAAGTTATTAGCTCATAATGAAACAACTAAATATGAGGGATTAGAAGAAGAATGGAATTGAAGAAAATGGTACAAGGTATTACCTCTTTCTCGAAGTGCCTCATTTAGACTTTCTCATAAGGCACAAGAGTTGGTCTTTTGATAAGACCAGTACCTCTAGTAGGTTTCTAAGGAAGTGGGGAAGTGAAATGGGTAGGGTTTGGCCGATCTTGAAGGCTCAAATTGGTGTGAGGAAGAGAGGGAGGAGGTTCCCTTTTATAAGGGAGGAGAGGGGCACCTTTGGAAAGTGTGGAAATATTATTTTATTATAAACTTATCTTCGGTTTCAAAAGGACCCAAAATAATTAAAGATGTTGATAAGATGAGTCGTAGTCGAAATAAAATCATCCAATCAGAATTGGACATGGTTTGAAAAATATTTTAATCATTATAATCTTATTTATTTAAATCATTTATTAATGGTGTAAATACTTTATCATTATTGTGTCACAAATAATTTAATTTATTTGGTGTCTAAAAATTATAAAAAACTATAATTATGTAATAAATTGTTTTATCATTCCAATGAATATTTATAGTCAAAAATATATTTTATATAACCCCTTATAAAAATTAATTACTAAATGATTTTTGTTAATGTCAATTTTGTCTTTACATTAAATTAATTAATCCAAATTGTCATTGTCACTACCAAGTGGCTCAATGGGATCCCAAAATCGACCCAAGGATGCCCATGGTCAGCCACGATTCATCCAATAAGGTTAGGACAAGTTTCAAGATAATTTGGAATTATTATAATATTCTTTTAACCTTGAATTACCCTATTTACATTTAACCGTAGTAAATAAATATTACCGTAGTTACTATTCATAATATCAAAAAAATAGAAGTAACCTATTAACATAATTTGGACCCACTAATTCCAAATATGGAATCCATTTTTCAAAATTCAAAACACAGAAGTTTAAGTAATTAATTTAAAATTAATCCCGTTGTTAAGCAAATATGTTTTAAAAGTTAAAACATTGCCAAAGATTGAAATGTTTTTACCTATGAATTCAATGTAAAATTAAGGATAATGACATACATTATATTAAATGGTAAAAATATATTCTATTTATAATTTAAAAACATTAAATATTATAATTTAACCGTATAAAGTATTGCGATGAAAAAAGTTGTTTTTAATTAAAATATAGCGTGTTTTTACTATTCATTAAAATATGAAAGTTATCAGAATAATATAAAAAATTTCTCCAATGTAAATTTTTATATCTTGATTATAAAGAATAATTTTATTTTTTCAAATTTAAATTATAAACTTTTCAAAAACTAGATTTAATGTGGGTGCGCCATCAAAAGGCGGTAAAACTGCATTTTTTGAAAAATACTTCTTTTATCCAAAAAAACTGATTTTGTTTTCATACCTCATTCTAGAAAATGTATAAGATGAATTAAAATGTTATAAAATTTAAAATTCATTTAATACTATTCATAACGGCTAGTATTATAATATATCGTTGTTTAGTGAAACTCGGTATTTTGTACGACGCAAGCTATCGAGGAAAGTCGCGGTTGCGTGTAAAGCTAGTCAAGCTAGTGTTGTGTGTAGTGAAAGATTCCATTGATGATTTATATAACATAAAAACAAAATATTTCTCATAAAAGTTTCGGGTGTTACAAAGAACCACCATATAAATAAAATACACAGATATTTCATCAAAGAACACATAGAAATAATCATTATTCATTCAGAAATTGATATACCCATGGAAAATAAATTGGTTTCATGTCAATATCATTGAAATATGAATAAACTGTGGAAACTTAATGGGTACCCTAACAAACTGTTTGAAACATGGTTAACCTATGGGGAAGAAATAGGTTTCGTAACAATCTATTTAAACAAATATTAATCCAACTTGAGAAGGAATGGGGTTGGTGTTATTAAAAATATCAACATTTGAAAATACATAAAAAAAATTCCTAACATTTATGAATGGATAAAAATTTAAAAAATAATGAAAAACATATTGAAGAAAATCCATTTTTATATAGAAAATAACTTATTAAAACATAAAACATTTTGAAAATAATTTTTTTAAAATAACCTTGAATGATTGTAAAGAAATATTTTAAATGTAATTTATTGATTTCCCAATGAAAATACTATTTCATATTTGAAAACTCTTTTTGAAACATTTTTCAGTTTTTTTAAAAAACATGGTTTTAAAAGAACACAGATTTAGGACCGAAGAGAGAAATAAAATTATATTTTCATCATAAAACATTATAATGTATTTTAACAACCAAATAATGAAAATTTTATGATTACATTAAAATATTATGAAAAAAATGAAGATAATATAATTCATGAAATTATAAAATTTCATCATCAGAGGCTTAATCATACACAATCCCAATAAATAATGGGATTGTAACAAAATCACATGCCTCTTTTATAACACTGATTCAAAATAACCATGAAATAATATTATTAAATGTAAATTATAATATCATAAAAATTTGGATATTTTTTATATAACATGTCAAAGGTTTAGTATATACACCATATAAAATAAGATAGTTGTATAACATAACAAACTTCTCAAGGAAATAAAATTCTGGAAAAAACTCCTACTACTTTGGTAACATTAAAACTATAAACCCATGACATAAGTTCCAAAATTTTCCGATTTAAATCTCTATAAATTTATGTATAATAATAATAAAATACATTCATGGGATGTATATACACCAAAAAAAATAAGTGTTGAATATTCAATGTATCTCATAAAAATAAAATTGAGACAAGAAAAATACATACCTTGATTCAGACTCTTCATAATTGTTCATTATATTCCTAAATAATAAACTTATTTTAGTTATTTAACTAATTTATATACTTTAGAAAGTTCATTATTACTTTTATTTCCATTATTAACATGTTATATAAAAGTAATTAATCAATTAATTTTATGTCAGATCCTTTGACTATATTCAGATTATATGTCTAAACTAACTTTATTAGGTTGATTAAAGTCAATAATGAAATTATTTAAACATCAAAAGGGAAATTATTACAAAATAATTATCATATTTTACATTAATTATACTCTTATAATCAATCATGTAACATGTATACAAAAAATGAACCAATGTTATGGCCTTGGAGAGGGTATGTTGTACATACACATGAGTGAAGTTCCCATTTTTCAATGATTATTATGAAAATATGGTAAGTAATGTTTATATTTAAAATTAAAATTATATCATAAATACCATGATATTTAATAATACATACTTATATTTATTATTTTGGTGATGTAAAACAAATCATATCACTTTGAGGAGGCGGTGGTCCACACATCCACGAATGATGTTATCACTTTCTTAGTGTGAAAAGGTATTACCAAATGAGAAATTAAATTAAAAAAATTATTGTTATTTCCTGAATTTAATTGTGATATAATTTATTTAATATATAATAATTATAGTTACCCTTATTACATTCCATCTAATATGTTTGTAAAAAACGCTTTTCATCGCTTTACGAGGAGGTAGTCCGCCATACACACGAGCGATGCTATTATATAACCAACTATATGAAATGTAAAAGGGAATAAATGAAATGATGAAATAATAGGTATAAGTGTGTTATATATATAAAAAATAACATATATAAATTATTCCCAGCAATGGGAGGTGGAAATTATAAAATAAACAACATCATTTCATGAGTTTGTAGTCTGTCGTAAACATGAATAAAGATTTTGTAACCCATTTCATGGAAGTGTGTGTGGGGTTAGGTCGTACAATTGTTATAAAAATATATTATTATATTTATGATAAATATTTTTTTATATATTATGGAATAATAATAATTGAATGGTTTGTAGGAGAAAATGAAACAAAAAACACATGTTGATGAATGTTATATCTTCATCATGTAACTCATTTTAGTTTTCCCCAAAGGACCACCAAGGATAGATTTTATTCCAATTTAAGGAATATATGATGAGACGAGGTAAATGGACAAATTATTTGGCTAGATCTTGGATGAGTCAATGGGATTGAAATTTGTGATGAGAGGATGATTATGGGTGTCCTTTTATAGTTGGGGAGTGTATTCTTGTAAGTACTTAAAATTATTCATTATTTGGAGGTCCAAATTACCTAAAGAAACTAAAACAATTATATTAAAATATGGGGTTGGATTAAATGGTTGATAAAAACCTACACCACACAATAAATTACATGTTTTAAACATTTTTCTTCTTAACTCCAATGCTTCCTTATCTGTTCATTTTGGTTTTTCATTAAGTTATCTAGTTTTCTTACCTATGTATTTTTTCTATTAAGAATAAATTAAGGTGAGTATTATTAAAAAATCTACAAAAATGATTATATTTATAAAATTTAAATTATAAATTAAAAATCTAATGTCTTTTGGAAATTAATTTTAATAGAGGTGCATTTAAAGTGAAAAAACAAAACTTCATCTCTAACTATACCAACAATATTTTTACTATTTAAGGATTGAAATGTCTATTATAAAACATAAATTAGTCCATTAATGGATCATATTTGAGAATTAGTATAACTTATATATCCATGGTAAGAATATAAAATTTTGATAATTTTTAATAATTTAACAAAATACTATTTATTATAAGATAACAATAATGTCAATTTTGATATTTTTCATTTAATTTAAATTTTCAAAATATCAAAAAAATGGTGGAATTAGAATAAAATACATGATGAATTTTATATAATGATATATCCGTATAAAAATTATATAACAACATAACTAATTATATTTACCTCAATTTTAATACTTTTAGAATCAATTATTTTATTTAATTATTAACTAAATAATCCATGCATTGATGTTTCCTATGAATTTAATGTAATTATAAAATCTATAACAATTAAAGACAAATTATTATTATAAAAGTAACTCATTTATCTTCTAAAAAAATATTTATAACCGAACTTATGTAGTTTTATCCCTATCCCCAAATCATTATCAAGATTAAAATGAAGAAATGTATATTTTTTTCTTGTTCTTTTCCTAACTTAATATCTGAGATACCTTCATATAAAATTATTAAAAAAACTCATAAATTTTTATAATAAGATATAAATGGTGGAAATACATTCTTGAAGTTGGTTTTGAATTATTTTTGAGTTGATTTTAGACGTTATACTCTATGATCAACAACTAAGTAAAGTCATTTTTAGCATAATTTCTATAATTAATTTTAATTTTTATTAACTAATCACTTTGGTGAAATATTAAGTTATAATTATTAGAAAATATACATTGTACTAATTGAAAATATGGAATCTAGTTTTTTTAAATTAAATTAATATGAGTGACTAACCCACAGACTGGGCAAGAAACTGGTTTTCTTAAGTAAAAATGTTTAATAGTTGACTAAGTTTGTATTTATAAACATAACAAAATGTAGATTATAATTAAAAAAAAATTATATAAATAGTTTTATAATATATCAATGTTTATATTAAATATAATTAAAAATATAATTTATTATTATAAATTATAAATCAGAAAAGGAAGTTTTCAATAAATATTTAGTATTTTTCACTATCGTCGAAAAAATGAATGTTCTTAGAAAAATACCCAAAATTAACCCAAAGACAATTGTGAAATTATAGAATCAAAAAATAAGCTATTGTTTCAAATATCAATAAATAAATTGTAAAAATGTAGTTTTAAAAATGTGATCCCTTAAAAGGAGGCAAAACTGTATTTAGAAAAAATACAGTTTTTGACCGTAAAATCTGATTTATTTGTATATATTTTATAGAAAAAACATAATATTAATGTGAATATTTATATTGAATATATAACATATATAATTAATTAATATAAATCAATAATATTTATCTGTTTTCCCAATTATTATAAAATACACTTCTATACATTTAAATAGTGTTTCAGAAAATTAATTCCTTCTATTTTTAAAATGATTTAATTACTTTTTATAAATAATAGTTCCCAAAATAATTAATTATTTATAACTGTGTGATTTTTTTTTCATAACTTAGTTAATTCTATTCATACCCCCTTTTAATGTATTGTTTATAACTATCATGGTAAATAATAATATTAATATCATATTGTTGATCGGTAAAACTCAGTCTTGCGTGTGATAGAAGATATTGTAGAAACTCATTATTGCAAGTATATTACCATAAAATTAGTGTTCCATACCCTTGACACTATCAATGATAATTATATTTTTTTAAACCTAGTTTGTTACATCCACCCTATTTAATAAATTACATCCTCACAATTTGAAATTTTCATTGTGATCAAAGGATGAACATTTGAAAATATTTTGTTTGTAAACCCATATATAGAAAAGGGTTTAAAAACATCCACTTATTAGAGAGAAATTGAAATAAAAATCACTTATTGAATAACACATGTAACGCCCCGACCCTAGTTACCCGGAGTCGGTGCATTATTACATAACATTGGCATGATCACAAGAAAGATCAAATCTCGAAAGACCGATTGATTTAGTAGACTTGGAAACACTAGATATATTCATAAGTTTTACATTACATCATAAAGTGAAAAAATACAATGACAACATAATGTCTCCATAGTCCACACTATTATCCCCTCATAATATCCCTGCAGGTCATTCATAACTTACTTCTTCACATCCTGGGAAAATTAAAACATAGAAAATGGGTGAGCTCAAATGCCCAGTAAGGATAAAAATATAGCGGAACATTCAAAAAAAAGCATAAACATTTAAGGCAATGCATTACTAAAACAAAAGCCTTTTAAACATGAACTTCAACATAGTATAGAAAAAGTAAAATGAAATAATACCATTTACTTGTTCACATGGATATTATACTAATCGAATAATCACCTACAATATCAATAACCACTTTCATAATGTTGGAATTCATAATACTGAACTTTAATTTCTTTTTCAAGGCCTCGTCCCAACACCTTGGGGCTATCTGTAACCGGAACCCAACACGGAGTGCCTCTAATAACCGGACACCAACCCGGAGTGCCTCTAATAACCGGAGACCAAACCGGAGTTCCTCTAATAACCGGAGACCAAACCGGAGTTCCTCTAATAACCAGAGACCAAACCAGAGGTATTACCTTTATCGGTCCCCAACCCGGAACATACTTGTCTAACACATTCATCTGAATGAAAGGTTGAAATATAACATAAACATTAAGATTACAAATAACATATGAAATGTCAATACTTTAAACAAAAAACATGAGTGACATAAGAATAACTTATCCACAGTCAAAAATATCACAAAACCTTCAATAAAATATGGATGTTTTGTATCATAATAAATCAACATCAAATAAGCTTAAAATCCATCAAAAGATGTTGACATATATGAAATCAAGACTATTTTAGAAAAATATCTCTTTATATTTTGAAATAATTTAAGAGTCTTATATTTATGAAATAAAACATTTTTTTGAAAATATTCTTATTATATTGTAAGGTAAGCTTCCACGATTTTATAACGGCGGAAAATAGCCGCACCCGCCGTATAAGTTAAAAAAACATTCTTACCATAATTTTGTCGAAAAGGTTAAAAAGCACCTTGTTTGGAAAACGATGGAAATATTCCTTTATAAACCTCTTATAAAAAGTAAAACAAGGGTATAAATGACTTTAACCCATATTCTAGTAAATAGTAAAATTGTTTTGAAATTCATTTTTAAGAAACATGGATGTGGATGATAAAGCGATCCCAGTAGATTATTACGTATAAACAACCTCAGATAATGAAGAGATTGCGAAATAACCCTTTCCAATTTGGTAACTTATGAAACATACAACCCATGAAAGAGGTATCATACAATGAATATGTAAATACACATAAATTAAAGTGTATTACACAAAGAATATAATTATGGGCTGTACATACACCACACAAAAGGTAATGGTGGCAATATGGCATGAATCTCACGGGAATAAGGAGTGAGATGAAAACCCCTTACCTTGTACTTTTCCTTGGATGGGGTAGGTTAAACTCCTATATAATGGTGAAATAATTTTTATTAAATTATACAAGAATCATATACATTAATATGATATCATATATGATCTTTTAATATTGATTTGATAATAATATCTTAGTATTATCGTTGTTTGGGGTGTTAACTTACTTGTTTTCTTTTATATTTTTTGTTACGTAAGCCATGTTTGTAAAGGATAGGTTGTATATTATTCATATCCAGAATGATATCAAGTCCTTAAAAATCATTTTTAAATCATCAAATGATAATTATACTTGAATGGATACGATGGAGAATGAATCTCATCGCGTTCGTGGAGACGGTAGTCCGTACGTACGCACGAGCGACAATATCATTCTTTTGAAATAATATATAAATGGTTGTTATATCATATATACAGAATCATTAACATGTTATATTTATTATTTACATGAGTTACATATCATTATTATACCCATCCAAATAATAATATATTGAATAACAATTACACCACGACGTGGAGACGGTAAGCCGTACGTACGCACCTATGGTGACATGTTATTCAAAGGGTGGATAGAATACTGAATATGGTTTTACCATATTTATAATAACATCACAGTATATATATGATACTGGAGTTATTATTTTATAATGGTAATAACAAAGGAAGAAGAAGTGGAAGAAGAAAGGAACTTGGAAAAGGGTGGTGAAATCATTACCTCTTCTTCGGGTTCTTCCTTTTGATTTGATCAAAAGGGCTCCTTAGGTTTGCTTTCTCATCAAACTAAGGCCTCTAGATTGTAGTGAGGGAAGTTGGGAGAGTATTTGGGCAGATTTTGGCCGAACCAAAAGGCTTTTATGGTTTGAAGAAATGAGAAGGAGGAGTGCCCTTTTATAAGAGGGGTGAGGGGCACCTTTGGAAAAGCTAGAAATATTAATTTATAAAAAATTCATATTCAGTTTATAATGGCTCCAAAGTTGATTATTTAAATGTTAAGGTGGGTATGGGTCTAACAAAACTCAACCAATATAATTTAGACAGGTTTGGGTACTTATATTAACCGTATCATTAAGTATTAACTCTAAGTTAATTAGTTTCACTTTTACCATGTCTCTTTGTATTTTTATATAATATGGTTTATAAACCTACTATATACAACCAAGAGACCCCAAGTGGTCCATTAATGACGAACCTATCATTATATCAGTCTCTTTTCCGAACCGTAGATTTTTAGGAATTTAATATCAATTAATAATATAATATGTTTTTTAAGAACTCTTTTATGTCAATTTTGACACTATTCAATAGTTGATTTTTTTGAAACTCATAACGGATTTATTACATAGAAAAAAGTCAATTAAATCAATCTTAATATATCATATTAGCCTATAAAATTAGTTTAATTCATTAAAAGTTTAATATTATATTTATTTGGGTATTTATAATATCAATTATTTTAATTTTTCACTATTATAGTAATTAATTCATCATCATGGTGTCATAAATAAATTAAATTATGTAATGTCTAAAAATTATAAATAAAATATCATTATGTAGGAAATCTTTTTATCTTTGTGATGAATATTTATAGTCGAAAAAAACATATATAACCCTATGTAAAAATTGTTTTTCTAAAAGCTATATACTTATGTCATTTTTGTACTTATTTTAACTTAATTAAAATAAAGTGTCCCTATCACCTACATGTGGCTCCATGGGGTCCCAAAATCTACCCAAAGATTCCTATGGTCGAACATGTATCACCCAATAAGGCTAGGACACGTTTTAGGGTAATTTAGTTTTATTATAATATTATTTTTTAACCCTTATTTACCGGATTTACCCTTAACCACGGTAAATAAAATATTTACCGCAGTAATTATTCTAAATGTCTAAAAATAAAAGTTATATATTCACACAATTTGAACATTCTGATTCCAAATATGGAATCCATTTTTCTAAATTCAAAACACAGAAGTGGCAGAAATTATTTTAAAATTAATTCCCGCTGTCAAAACAAAAAGCGTGTTTTTAAGAGATAATAACTATCAAAAGATTGACACTTGTTTATGTTCGGTTTAATTGTAAACTTATGTCCAATGACCAACATTATATTAAATGGTAAAAATATATTCTAAATATACTTTAAAACTCCTAAAATTCATAATTTATCACTATTAATTATTTTGATTAAAAAAGTTGTTTTTAATTAAAATTTAGTAATTTTCACAATTCATCAAAAAATTAATGTTATCCGAAAAGTACCAAAATTTCACCTTAGGCGAAATTAGATATTCCGAATCCAAAAATGAAGTCCATTTTGAAGTATAAAATATATATAATTTCAAAAAGTAGGTATTACTATTAATAACGGCTAGTTTGATTGGTTGTGGTGTGTGTTAAAACTCAAAGTTGCGTACAACACACGCTACTGTATTATTCAAAGAAAGCATACCATGGAAGCTTGGGATGTTTCATTTTAAATTTTTGATGTCCCCATTTAGTCAAAAAGTTTAAAATATTGTATTTAAAAAGGGTTCACTATTAAAAGTTGATAAAAATGCAATACTGAAAATGAATTTGTTCTTGCATTATGTCTAAGATACTCATAATATGGATACTAAAATTATAAGGATTATATAAAGTTTAAAATTTAGTTAATACTATTCATAACCTCTTTTAAATGGCTTTTTGGTAAGTCATGGTGCAATTGATCTCGGTGTTGCGTGTAGTGCAAGTTATTGAATTATTTTGAAGAAATAACACACTATGAATTCTTGGGGTGTTACATTCTCCCCTCCGTCAATAAATTGCGTTCTCGCAATTTGAAATTGTTCTTCGAAAATAAAAGGTTGAAAATAGAAAATATCTTTGTGGGAAAACCCACATCAGAAATTGGGTTACTAAAATTTAGTCT
This sequence comes from Viscum album, assembly GCA_963277665.1. Lineage (NCBI taxonomy): Eukaryota > Viridiplantae > Streptophyta > Magnoliopsida > Santalales > Viscaceae > Viscum > Viscum album. The sequence goes on along the minus strand of OY728124.1, from coordinate 120,212,680 downwards.
TAATATGAGGAAAAGAGAAATGAAAGGGTCACCACCAAATTACGATCTCGATTAGGAGAACATTGGTGGAAATTAGAGACATATAATTGGAGGAAAAACGTAAATATTTATAGGTAGTGATTGAGGTCATCGATCACAAACAAATATAAAATTGAGGTCCTTAAACTCATCAATCTATGATGATTTGAAATACCATCGGTTCAACAAAACATTGGGTATTGGGATAACACATTTTTGACGTTTCAAATTATCTTAGTTGAAATCCCACATCGAAAAATGAATTAATGATGCCTCTATTTAAAATAAAGAGTGGAAAGTATGAAGATTACAAAAAATAACACATACTAGGGTTCCATGTAGGAAAATATGGATATGGAAGAGAAATCTAACCATCAATTATCTGATGGAGAGTGGTAGAGAACATGGCTATGAAAAAGCCAACAATCCCAAAGCCATAAATTAGTGATGATTTAAGGTACCACCTAGGAAAACATTTTTGTTCTAAGTTCCTTTTATTAATGTTGAGGAATTTATTTATGAGATTGGATAAGATCATAAGGAGATACACTTACTTTATAATTAGAGTTTTATCCATTAATAAATTTCAACCACAAACTCATCTTTCACTCTAAAAGATAATAGAACGTAAAAAAATCTCTATTTATACTATTCGTACAGGGTTCCAAAATAAATGAATTTATAATTCATCTACTAGATCTTTTTTAAAAAAACTAAATTATTTAATCCAGGACATCTCGTGGGCCAGTGGTAGGTGATACACCCTTGTCTCCCTTCGGTTGCGGGTTCAAGTCTCGCAGCCTTGCCGGACACGACAGGTTGCCGCCCGACCTCCGGGTTGTCCTTTTATGGCAATCCAAAATAATCCAAACTAGAACTATCCAAAATACTTCTGTCCAAACTCACAGTCCAACATTTATAAAGAAGTTAAACATAATTTAGATCCTTTTTACCCCGTAATAGCATATGAATACCTTCATCATGTATTCTTTTAATACATTGAAACATCATGAATTACCATATTCCTTATTGATTACATTCATGCTCCCTTATTCCATATAGAATGCTGGATATACTTCATCAATCCAAAAATGTTTTAAACCCCAATAATGATGGAATATACAAATCAATAATCAGTTCCAAGGTAGTCAAGAATATCCAATATAATTTATCCAAAATAATCATGTATTATTCCAAAATCACTACCTCGGAATCAGAACTATATTATGGTTTATCATTCTCTCAACCATATATTTTCCAAAAATTTATCCTGCTATTGAGTCACTTTTCTTTGTTCAACACAATATCAAGTCCTTAATGAAATAGTACTGCAGTACAATCCTTATATACTCCATAATTATTATAACAAGTACATTGTTGATACAACACTCAATTGACATAATCAACATAAGAACTCTAATCATTCCTCTTCATCTGTGGTAGTATCATAACTTGATTATTATCCAATAGCATCATTTGTGGCATAGTCTGATGACTAGGACATAGGTTCGCGTAGTGTCCAAACTCCTTGCAAATGAAGCATTGTACATTTGAAACCATTTTCTTACCCTTGCAGTCACATACTTTGTGCCCTTTTCCTCCACACTTATAAAAACTCTAATTCCTTTCAGGCAAGTTCCAGGGTGTTTCTTTCCACAGTTATCACATATGGGAAAACTCTTCTTTTCCCTCTTCCCTTTATCCATATTTCTCTCTTCCATCCTTTTCTTCTCTTGCTTCCCTTCAAAGCCATAGGACTCGGTAAACTCTTTACTTATCTTATCAACACATGATATTATTTCTTCATATGATTATAATACATGCGAGACTATTTCTCTTGTAAATTCTGGATTAAGACCATAAAATATATGATCTTTCTTTCTCTTTGTATCATGTGCATTGCTAGAGTTCTCATTCCTTCTACTGGGCGTCATTTCTAAACAATGGCATACATTAGATTAGTTTATGAATAAAAATACCTAATCCCAAACTTGTAAAACACATAACATAAATTAAATAGTTTATAGATATAATCCATAATCATAAAAATGTCTCCTTGGAGGAAGTATATACTCATAAACCCTTCATAATGATTTGTAAAGAAAATGAGAGTTATCCTAAGCATATCCCCCGGGAGTGTCGTAACCAAGAGTGCAGCAAGACCCGTTATCGTGCACCAGTTTCCGTTCGAGTCTAGCTCAAAGCGGTGTTTTTGGGTTTTACCCCTAGGTACATCTGTGCCAGAGCCGCTTCTACCTGCTCGTATCCAGACAGGGATGTATTACTCGGAAAACTCACAAAATCTCTACAATACCAAAATTCTAGGAAGTTCTTATATACTAATCCTCAAAATTCTTCTTAAATCTATGTGCTCTATTCAGAGTTTATCTAAATCTAGGTTCAAAGGTTTGTACTAAACTTCCTCTGATACTAACTGTAACGCCCCGACCCTAGTTACCCAGAGTCGGTGCATTATTACATAACATTGGCATGATCACAAGAAAGATCAAATCTTGAAAGACCGATTGGTTTAGTAGCCTTGGAAACACTAGATATATTCATAAGTTTTACATTACATCATAAAGTGAAAAACTACTACGACAACATAATGTATCCATAGTCCACACTATTATCCCCTCCTAATATCCATGCAGGTCATTCATAACTTACTTCTTCACATCCTGGGAAAAATAAAACATAGAAAAGGGGTGATCTCAAATGCCCTGTAAGGATAACAATATAGCGGAACATTCAAAAATAAGCATAAACATTTAAGGCAATGCATTACTAAAACAAAATCCGTTTAAACTTGAACTTCAACATAGTATGGCAAAAGTAAAATGAAATAATACAATTTACTTGTTCACATGGATATTCTACTAATCGAATAATCACATGCAATATCAATAACCACTTTCATAATGTTGGAATTCATAATGCTGAACTTTAATTTCTTTGTCAAGGCCTCGTCCCAAGTCTTTGGGGCTATCTGTAACCGGAACCCAACCCGGAGTGCCTCTAATAACCGGACACCAACCCGGAGTGCCTCTAATAACCGGAGACCTAACCGGAGTTCCTCTAATAACCAGAGACCAAACCGGAGTTACTCTAATAACCAGAGACCAAACCGGAGGGCTTACTTTTACCGGTCCCCAACCCGGAACATACTTGTCTAACAAATTCATCTGAATGAAAGGTTGAAATATAACATAAACATTCGGATTACAAAGAACTTATGAAATGTCAATACTTTAAACAAAAACCATGAGTGACATAAGAATAACTTATCCACAGTCAAAAATATGACAAAACCTTCAATAAAATATGGATGTTTTGTATCATAATAAATCAACTTCAAATAAGCTTAAAATCCATCAAAGGATGTTGACATAAATGAAATCAAGAATATTTTAGAAAAATATCTCTTTCTATTTTGAAATAATTTAAGAGTATTATATTTATGAAATAAAACATTTTTTTTGAAAATATTCTTATTATATTGTAAGGGAAGCTTCGACGATTTTATAACGGCGGAAAATAGCCGCACCCGCCGTAAAAGTAAAAAAAACATTCTTACCTTAATTTTGTCGAAATGGTTAAAAAGCATATTGTTTGGAAAACGACGGAAAGATTCCTTTATAAACCTCTTATAAAAAGTCAAACAAGGGTATAAATGACTTTAACCCATATTCTAGTAAATATTAAAAATGTTTTGAAATTCATTTTTAAGAAACATGGATGTGGATGATAAAGAGATCCCAGTAGATTATTACGTATAAACAACCTCGGATAATGAAAAGATTGTGAAATAACCCTTACCAATTTGGTAACTTATGAAACATACAACCCATGAAAGAGGTATCATACAATTTATATGTAAATACACATAAATTAAAGTGTATTACAGAAAGAATATAATTATGGGAAGTACATACACCACACAAAAGGTAATGGTGGCAATATGGCATGAATCTCACGGGAATAAGGAGTGAGATGAAAACCCCTTACCTTGTACTTTTACTTGGTTGGGGTAGGTTAAAATCTTGTATAATGGTGAAATAATTGTTATTAAATTATACAAGAATCATATACATTAATTTGATATCATATATGATCTTTTAATATTGATTTGATAATAATATCTTAGTATTATCGTTGTTTTGGGTGTTAACTTACTTGTTTTCTTTTATATGTTTTGTTACGTAAGCCATGTTTGTAAAGGATAGTTTGTATATTATTCATATCCAGAATGATATCAAGTCCTTAAACATCATTTTTAAATCATCAAATTATAATTATACTTGAATGGATACGATGGAGAATGAATCTCATCGCGTTCGTGGAGACGGTAGTCCGTACGTACGCACGAGCGACAATATCATTCTTTGGAAATAATATATAAATGGTTGTTATATCATATATACAGAATCATTAAAATGTTATATTTATTATTTACATGAGTTATATATCATTATTATACCCATCCAAATAATAATATATTGAATAACAATTACACCACGACGTGGAGACGGTAAATCGTACGTACGCAAGTATGGTGACATGTTATTCAAAGGGTGGATAGAATACTGAATATGGTTGTACCATATTTATAATAACATCACAGTATATATATGATACTGGATTTGTTATTTTAGAATGGTAATAACAAAGGAAGAACAAGTGGAAGAAGAAAGGAACTTGGAAAAGGGTGGTGAAATCATTACCTCTTCTTCGGGTTCTTCCTTTTAATTTGATCAAAAGGGCTCCTTATGTTGGCTTTCTGATCAAAGGAAGGCCTCTAGATTGTAGTGAGGGAAGTCGGGAGAGTATTTTGTCAGTGTTTGGCCGAACCAAAATGCTTTTATGGTGTGAAGAAATGAGAAGGATGAGTTCCCTTTTATAAGAGGGGTGAGGGGCACCTTTGGAAAAGCTAGAAATATTAATTTATAATAAATTCATATTCGGTTTATAATGGATAAAAAGTTTATTATTTAACTTTTAAGGTGGGGATGGGTCGAAAAAAACTCAACCAATAGAATTTAGACAGGTTTGGGTACTTATATTAACCTTATCTTTAAGTATTAACTCTAAGTTAATTAGTTTCACTTTTACAATGTCTCTTTGAATTTTTATATAATATGGTTAATAAACCTACTATATTCATCAAAGAGACACCCAAGTGGTCCATTAATGATGAACCTATCATGATATAAGTCTCTTGGCCGAACCGTAGATTTTTATGAATTTAATATCAATTAATAATATAATATTTGTTTTAATAACTCTTTTATGTCAATTTTGACACTATTCAATAGTTGATTTTTGTGAAACTCATAACAGATTTATTACTTCGAAAAAAGTCAATTAAATCAATCCTAATATATCATATTATCCTATAAAATTATTTTAATTCATTTAAAGTTTCATATTATATTTATTTGGGTATTTATAATATCAATTATTTTAATTTTTCACTATTATAGTAATTAATTCATCATCCTTGTTTCATAAATAAATTACATTATTTAATGTCTAAAAATTATAAATAAAATATAATTATGTGGGAAATCTTTTCAGATTTCTAATGAATATTTATAGTCTAAAATCCAACATATATAACCCTATGTAAAAATTGTTTTGCTAAAAGATATATACTTATGTCATTTTTGTACTTATTTTAACTTAATTAAAATAAAGTGTCCCTATCACCTACAAGTGGATCCATGGGGTCCCCAAATCGACCCAAATATGCCTATGGTCGAACATGTATCAACCAATAAGTCTAGGACATGTTTTAGGGTAATTTAGTATTATTATAATATTAGTTTTTAACCTTTATTTACCGGATTTACCCTTAACCATGGTAAATAAAATATTTACCGCAGTAATTATTCTAAATGTCTAAAAATAAAAGTGACCTATTTACACAATTTGAACATTATGATTCCAAATATGGAATCCATTTTTCTAAATTCAAAACACAGAAGTGGAAGAAATTAATTTAAAATTAATTCCCGCTGTCAAAACAAAAAGCGTGTTTTTAAGATATAATAACTATCAAAAGATTGACACTTGTTTATGTTCGGTTAAATTGTAAAATTATGTCCAATGACCAACATTATATTAAATGGTAAAAATATATTCTAAATATAATTTAAAACCACTCAAATTCATAATTTATCATTATTAATTATTTTGATTAAAAAAGTTGTTTTTATTTAAAATTTAGTAATTTTCACTATTCATCAAAAAATTAAAGTTATCCGAAAAGTACCAAAATTTCACCTTAGGCTAAATTCGATATTCCAAATCCAAAAATGAAGTCCATTTTGAAATATAAAATATATATAATTTCAAAAAGTAGGTATTACTATTCATAACGGCTAGTTTGATTGGTTGTGGTGTGTGTTAAAACTCAAAGTTGCGTACAACACACGCTACTGTATTATTCAAAGAAAGCGTACCGTGGAAGCTTGGGATGTTTCATTTTAAATTTTTGATGTCCCCATTTAGTAAAAAAGTTTAAAATATTGTATTTAAAAAGGGTTCACTATTAAAATTTTATAAAAATGCAATACTGAAAATGAATTTGTTCTGGAATTATGTCTAAGATACTCATAATATGGATACTAAAATTATAAGGATTATATAAAGTTTAAAATTTAGTTAATACTATTCATAACCTCTTTTGAATGGCTTTTTGGGATGTCATGGTGCAATTGATCTCGGTGTTGCGTGTAGTGCAAGTTATTGAATTATTTTGAAGAAATAACACACTATGAATTCTTGGGGTGTTACAACACATAACTAGGTTTCCAAATAGAATAACATAGGTTGGAATAGAGAAAGATTATAAATAATTATTAAGAGTGATTGAGGTCATTGATCATAAACACATGAATGATCAATAGAAAGTTAAGGGACTCAAAATCACAAATCTTGGATGATGAAAAGACCACCATTTCATCATAAATGTTTGTACTATGATAAGATTTTTTATTCAAGATCCTTTTCCCATTGTTAAAAAATTCTATTACCATTTAGACCAAGATAATTTGGAAATATAATAACATGGTGAGTATAATTTAATCCTCTAATAAACATTCAAAAAAATCTCATCATTTTTTCCAAAGGACGAGTCTTAAAATAAATTCCCTTATACCTAATGTGATAAAATAAAATTTTAAAGACCACACAATTATAAAGGTGATAATAATCTATTCCTTTTATCATTAGGCAATAACCAAAAAATTTATCACATGGTAAGGTATTTTCAAAGATTAATCAAAGTTTATATAGTATATTAATATTTAAAATTAAAAAAAAACATTATTTCAAAACAATCATTCCATAAATAACTATACTTAAAATATTTCAAACTTTTCCAAACTAATATTAGAACCCAAGGATTAGAATAATTTGATCATATATTCTCCCAAGATAAATCAGATTTTATTCCTTAATTAAAATCCCACAAGTGTTTGAAATAAACATAATATTTACCATTAAAAATGTCATACTAACTAGGACAACACTTAGGCCAGTGGTAAGAATTAGACCAGTATCATAATTTTGTTATGGTTTTAGGCCTCGTGGCCTAATCGGATGTAACAGATTTTCACCCATCCTTCAGGTTATACTTTTTTATTTACCTTAATAAAATAAAAAATAGTTCCCCCATAAACATCACTTTATGTTGATCCTAGGGTTTACAAATAGCACAACCCAATAAAATATATCCAAGAATTTCATTAATAAATTTATGATCTCATCGCTTTAAACCAAAAATGTGTTGTCTATGAATTTGAAATTATGATCACATTAAATATTTTATACCTATTAATGTACACATAACTCTTGATATAACCTCAAATGAAAACATCCTAATATCTAAAGTTATCTAAACCAACCTTTGATACCAACTATTGCATCCCATAACCCACACTCCTGAATCCTCTGCTAAAATAATGAAATTTATATTTCATACTTCCATGCCGATAAGGATGACCTATTTTTTCCTTCCAAACATTTCAAATTTAAAAGAAAAAATTTGATTATTTAAATTCTGGAGGAAATTTTAGGTTTAGTGTTTTAGATAATTAAGAAAAACTCCTAAAAAAAATTCACATGACTTTAATTGATTTTTACAATTAACCCATCATTTCTTTTTCACATTTAGTCATCAGTATCATATATATGAAATCCTTTATAGAAATAATCCATTCAACCTCTTTCTTTATAACATGGGAAAAAATATAAGATGGGTCAGCTTAAATATCCAGTAATGGTGAATATATGAATTCAAAATTAAATGTCATCAATGGTCATAAGAATTGTATAATAGTGATCACATAATCAAAGTACATGAGTATAACATACAAAACTTCATACTCATTAATACATAGATCATCAAAGATGAAAACAAGGAATAAGGAAATAACAATGTAAAAATTCGTAATAAACAATAATCATGTGTCATTTGATATCAATATTGACAAAATGAAACATCAAAAACCCATAACAAGTATATATAAAACATATTTTTATATTGGAATATATTCTCAATGCACCCTTACCAAACCCTTATAAAACCCTTATAGAACCACTACATATTTGAATAAAAATATGACCAACTTTAATTATAATTAACTATAGAACATAATAATTACCCAATGCAATGGAGTTCTATTTAAGGGTATAAATAATTTAATCTATAACAATATCATCCATCACTATATGGGTGCACCAAACATTCATATTGTCCATGAAACACCATAAAAATTAAATATATTGATATTTCATTATAAAACTCATAGAAACAATCATTATTAATTTATAAACGGATCAAAAAATCGAAATGAAATGGATTTAAAGTCAATCTCTTTGAAACACGAATAAAACATGGAAAATAAATGGGGTCCATAATTATCTCATTGAAACATGGTTAACCTATGGAGAAGAAAGGAATTTCGAAACAATCTATTTGAAAAAAATATTAATCCAGCCCAAGAAAGAATGCTGATGGTATTATTAAAAAATATACCCATTATAACATAAGTAACAATAAGGTCTGTTGGATTTAGTGTATAAAAACACCTTTAGAATAGTACTAATAACATTTTGAATAAAATAATCTGTTCATTTTAAAAATCACTTTTAAAAATAGAAAGAAAATTATAAATAATTATTTTTGAAAATAACCTTGAAATATTATAAAAAAATATTTATACAATAATTCAAAACATTTCAATAGTAAAATATCATTTAATCATTGAAAACACTTTTTTAAACATTTTTGAAAACATTGTTTAAAAATATGGTTTTGGAGGAATATAAATTTCTGACTGAATAGAGAAATGAAGTTGGATTTTTTAGAAAACACATTTTAAAAAATTTATTTATTAATATTATAAAAATATAAAAATTACTTCAAAATATCATGAACAATAGAATATGATATAATTCAATATAATTATAATATTTCAACATCAAAAACTTAATCATACGCAATCCTGAGAAATAATGAGATTATAACAAAATACTCTTACCAGTTAGGTCACATTGAATCACCATACCCATGAAATAATATCATTAAATGAAACTAATAATATCATGAAAATAATTTTACTCATGATATTACATGTCAATAGGGTACTATATTCACCTAATAAAATAATATAAGTGTATAAGATAAAAAACATTTGAATGAAGGAAAATTGTAAACAAAAAATATTTATAGCTTTGGTAAATTTGAATCTTTAAAGTCCATGAAATAGTTATCATGAAATGGAAATTTTAATCCTGATATATTTAATTATAAAAATAATATAATAAATTAATGGAAATTTTATTCAATAAAAAACAAAAATAAGTCGTGAATATGGCATGTATCTCACAGAAGTAAATGTGATACGTGAAAAAACCCTTATATTGAGTCTGATTCTTCATGAATGTTCTTTATCTTCCTATATAATAATGTGATTTTAATTATTTTAATTCATTATATCATTTCTAATTTTTTTTCCTTTTTATCAAATTATATACAACTACTTAATCAATTAGTTTTATGTCAGATGTTTTGACCATATTCATCTTATGTGTCGAAACTGACATCGGTAGGTTAACTAAAGACAATAGGGTAACTATTTAAACATATATAGAAAAATAATAATGAAATAATTATCATATTTATACATACATTATACTCTTAAAATCAATCATGATTGATGATAATGAAAAATGAACCAACTTTACGATCTTGGAGATCGTGGGCCACACGTACGCAAGTGTAACATTACCATTTTTTAGTGATTGTTATGGAAAGAAGGTAAATAATATTTTATAATCATATAATTGTCATTATCTCATATATAAAAAAGTATTTATTTATATATTCTTATATATATCATAATTTTTATGTAAAATGAATCACATCTCTTCGAGGAGTCGGTAGTCAACACATCCATGAAATGTGTTATAACTTTTTTAGTATGTGAAAGGGTAATAAAAAATGATATATTAAATTTAAAGAAACATAATTATTCTATTAATATCACAATTATTACAATTATATCATATTTATTCATTATAATTACCCATATTACCTTTCATGTACCACATTAGTGAAAAATAGCTGACATTGCTACGGGAGGTGGTAGTCTGCCGTACACAAGAGCAGTGTTATCGTATCTCATACGATATAAAATGTAAAAAAGTAATATATGATATAATTACTAAATAGGTACAATTATGTTATAAATATAATAAAAATAAAATCTAAATAATATTTTTATCATTATCAGCTATCATGAGAGTTGGTAATGGAAAAAACGAACGACATCATTTTGTGAGGCAGTAGTGCACATGAATATTGAATTTGTAACCCATTTTATAAAAGTGTGTGTGGGTGTAAATCATAACCATAATATAAAAACAACTCAATATATTTATGATATTAGTTTTATTATATAATATTGGTATAAGAACATTTTATGGTGGTGGAGGAAATAAAACAAAAAATAGTATGGATGAACATTAACGCTTCTTTGTGTAAATCATATTATCTTGCACCAAAGGACATACTTTGTTGTATTTATAAAAAAATTAAGGGTTATAGGATGAGATTATTGAATTTTATAATAGATTTAGGTTGTTATTTGTTGATATAAATGTCTTGATAGGTCTGATGATAGGAGGATTATGATTTCAGTTTTATCGTCAAGGATGACTAGAATTCTTCTAAATACTCAAATGTATTCACTAATAGGAGGTGATGATTACCTAAAATGGATAAAAATTTGATAATTATAGTTGGGGATGGTTTAAATGGTCTATAAAAACCTCAAAAACAAAATTAAACTCATGTTTTAAACTTTTGTTCTATAACTCATATGTTTCCTTATTTTTTCATTTTGGGTTTTCATAAAGAAACTATTTTTTTACCTAATTTATTTATCCATTAAGAATAAATTAGTGTGATAATTATTATAAAATTTAATCTCAATTATTCGAAATATTAAATCCAAATAATAAAATAAAAATACATGTATTTGGCAATTAATTTCAACAGAGGCGCATGTAACGTGAAAAAAACTACTTTAACACTAACTGTTCCAACAATGTTTTATATTTTCCGATCAATATGCTCATTATAAAAGAAAAATTGGTACTTAAATGTAAAATATTTGATATTTATTGTCACATAAATATAAATTGGAATAATAAAGTATTTATCAAATATTAAATCATTTAATAAAATATTATTTATTATAAAACAAAATTAATGCCATTTTTACATTATTAATTTAATTTAAATTATAAAAATATGAATAAAATGATGTAGTTAATATATAATAATTTAATGAAATTTTTTTATTATATATTCTTATACAAAAAAATGTCAAATAATAAACTATTCTATTTACCTTACTTTTAATGTTTTTACTCTCATTTATTTTTTAATTAACTAAATAATGCATGAGTTGGAGTTTCTTAAGAATTTAATCTAATTATATCATATATAAATATTAAATATATATTTTTATAATAAAAATAACTCATTTATAATCATAAATAATATTAATAATAAAACCTATGTAGTTTTTCCCTAGCCATATAACATTGTTGAAATTAAAAGGAAGAATGAAAGTTTTTTTCCTTTTCTATTCATAAGTTATTATACGAGTCACGTTCATGAAAAAATTCCCAAAAAATCAAAAATATTTATATAATATGGTAATAATGGTTTAAATATGATTATAATATTTTTTTTGGAAAATTGGCATGTCATTTGTGTACCTTACACTATAAGATTACTACTAACTAAACTCCGTTTTACCCTAATTGTTGTAATTAATTTCAATTTTTTCACTAAGAAATTTTGTCAAAAAATTAGTAGAAATTATTAGACATTAAAAGTTATTGTAATTAAAAAAATGAATAAATTTATTTAAATCTAATTCACACAAGTGACTAAAATTAATTTTAAATTAATCCTGTAGATGGGATGTGAAAATGGGGTTTTAAAGTTACAATGATCAAAAGTTTCAATGCTTATATAAATAAATTCAAGATAAAGATTATTACAAAAAATTAAATTGAATTAATTGATGTATAACTGAAGTATTTTTTAAAACCAATTCTCAATATAATTTATCATTATAAATTAATTTTTCAGAAAAGATAGTTTTCAATTAAAATTCAGTATTTTTCATGATTCATCAAAAAATGAAACATGTTAAAATTTTTACCAAAACATCACCCTAAAATAATTTTGACTTTTTGATTTCAAAGAAGAAGTTATTTTACAAAGTAGAATTTATAATATATTCAAATTTTAGTTTTAAATGAAATGTGATATTAAAATATTGTAAAACTGCTATTAGAAAAAAATATGATTTCTAGCATAAAATTTGATTTATTTTAATATATTGTATAGAAGTCACATATTTATAATGTTAAGAATTATATTGAATATATTAAATATTAATTTAATTTACATAAACCAACATGTGTGATTTTTATTGGTATAAAACACACTTGTGTGCAATATATAGTTTTTTAGAAAAAGTAATCCTTTTATTTTCAAAGGGATTTAATTTTCATTTCTAATTAAATGGTCAGAAAAAAAATTACTTATGTATACAAGTGTGAAAAATATTTTCATATTTCAGTTAATCCAATACATACCCAACATTTTAATGGCTAAGTGATAACTATAAAATTAAAATAATATTGTATTGTTGATTGGTAAAACTCAGTCTTAGGTGTAATTCATGTTATTGAATAAACACGTTGTTGCTTGTATCATACGATAAACTAAGTGTTGTGTAGACTTTATGCTATTAGGTATAATGTAACTATTTTAAAAAAATTTGGTTTTAGAATAAATATTCATTATGGGGTAGAATTTAGTAACCTTAAAGTTTTTAATGTATTTTAATTTAAATAAATACTTTGTTTTGTATAGAATTCAACATGTGACAATAAAATTAAACAACCAAAAATATAAAATGGAAATACTATTATATAGATGTGACTATTATCATATATATTATAGATTCAATGATATGAATATAAATAAATAAATTACTAAATATAAGTATACAATATTTCCTTAATAAAAATTTATTAATTATTCCCAACAGAAAAAGTACACACTTATAAATTCAAAAGAAATATCATTTTAGTTTTTATGTTAAAATTTGAAATTTGTTTTATTTTTCTATATTATGTATCATGATCTCTAATCAAAAATTATTTTAATGGAATATTTGGATATTAAATTTAAAAAATATCTAATCATTCATACAATTATTATTAACTGGTTAAAAGTGAAGATTTAGCCATTTAAAGGTTAAAAATGTTTTTTTTAATTTATATTATTGGAATAATGAATTTTCATCATATTGAATTAAATTAATAAATATTGATGAATTATTTTAATCAAATGTTTAGATCATGTTATCAATAAAATATATTAATAGTAATTTAATTGTATTTTACAATCAGGAAAATAGTATAATTTTTTTAGTCGTCAAAATTTATTTCTCTAAAAACCTATTCATGGGTTTTATACATATATATTATAATACATTTTTTTCACATATAAGGATTTAATATTATAAAATTAATTCTATATTTTGAATGAAAATAATTAACATAATTTTCTAATCCCAATTTATGATTTGGTCATAATGAATACAAACCATGGTAAAATTTACCACCATGGTAACAGATAAAATGGTTTATATGGGGATAAAACTAAGGGATATACTCTCAAAATCTATCAAAATCTTACATATTTATGATTATATGAATTTTATTGGAACTAAATGAACATATCTTTTAAAAAATAAAAGTTACTAGTATTAAAATATTAAAAGTTAATAGTTATGGATAATATAAATCCATTTAGAAAAATAGGATTAAAGAAAAGGAATTCTATGTTTTAAATATCCGCATTATATCTCCAATGTATTTTTTTTTGTTTTTGAAATCAATTTATGGGACTATTCCTAAAAATAGAATTAATTATTTTTTATAATAAACTATAATTCATTTATTTTTTTAAAAAAGTTTTATATTATTATGTGAATGGGAAATTGTCTACAATATCAACCAATGTCCACTTATGATATACTTATCCTTTTATAATTTCATTATTGACCCTTAACTACATTATATCTAGTGACCACAGTAAGGGTTAAAATGGGTAATGAGAGGATAAAAAAAGTGATAAGTGTTAAAATAACCTTAAAAAATGTATAAATCAAATTTCTTGAATATTATATGGCACTATAATACCCCTCCTTAAAATTTATCCAATTTGGATCATCTTTCCCATCAAAGGTAATTTTTATTATTTTATTATTTAGTGTAATTACATGTTTTCCACTCCCCTCACATATAAAATGCCACATATTATCCCCCATTATCCAAACCACATGATCTCTTTAACTCGACCATGATCTACCCAAATACTCTTAGTAAATTCTTACTCTCATTATATAGGTTATTTTATTAAAAAAAACTTAAATAATACTTACTTTTCTTCCCACAAGTTGATACCTGAATAAGTAGTATAAGTTCTTACTAACCATTTTCATGTTTTTTCTGCATAAAACTCCTATAAATATACTATAACCATGTTGAAATTATTAAATCATTATATTTACTATATTTATTTGTTATTATGTTAATGGTGAAACCATTTTATATCACCTAAAAGTTTAAATGGGTAATAAACACATCACTTTTCCATATGTACCGACTACCATCTCCATAAGTCTGTGTATTTTATTTTTCATCACCTACTCTATTAGATGGTTTCATAAATGCATTTGATGGAAATATATGATGTTTAAAAATTAATTATGACTCTATTAATATATTATATAATTTATATTCATTACCTTCCTTCAATTGGAAAATGATAATATCAATCATGCTTTTGTGTGGACCACCACTTCAATGGAGTGATATCAATCAACATTAATTTTTTCTTTATATGGATGGTAATAAGGTTATATTTAATTAAAATATAAACTATTTATGATATAATTATTATTTTTTTAATGATGAGTTTTATTTTACCTTTCTTCCATTATAACCATGGAAAAATAAAAACATTACTCATTTATATGTATGGACTACCATCTTTGTGAAGTGATATAACTCATTTTTCATCACCATATTATATATATATTCATAATAATTTTTAAAATGTATAAATAATTCACTCATGAATTTATTTTGTTTCTTATATTATTAAAATATTATAAGTGTGAATGAACCCGAACTTTGAATAAAATACATGTAAGAACAATGGGACAACAAACACCAAAAATGATGACTTAAAAGAGAAATATTTAAGAATGGAATAATAATAAATTATATGTGAATAAAAAATAGTATTATAAATAATAATATTGTTTTATAAAATATTTTCAATACATATCAATTTTTTATGTTGGATGTTTCAATGAATTGTAGTTTTATGGCACTTGATGCAAGGGTTTATACTTTCACACTTATTTCTATGAGACAAATATAATATTCACCACATGTTTTATTTATGTTGTGTACATAAATCCCATGAATTTAATTTATTATTATTTTCATAAAATCTTTAAGAAATCAAAATTCTATCTATGTTTTCCTCTTCCATGTTATTTTGATTCAGATATTACAAAACATATAAGGGTTTTTCATCTAAATATCATTTCAATAAGGCATATTTTATGTCATGTTTTTTTCTATATATTGTATACAAATAAAATCAGAAATATTATATCATGTATATATTAATATTTAGAATTTTTAATTGTATATTTATTTTTATTTATTTAATTTTGATTATGAATGAGATGATACCAGAGAAGAAAGGGTTAACTTTAATGTCTCATTTATTTTTGTGACTGCCTATGATAAATTTTTCATTAATGTAATTATATTACTTTATCTTATAAAAAATGTATTTTCACATCCTATTGTAATTACTATAAATTTATATTCATAATTTTATTTTAATTTATTTAGTAATTAAAATAATTATGATTTGTTTTATGAAAATATGACCTTATTTACCCTTAAATCGACAAACTTTTTTTCAATGTCAATTTTCTTGAATTTTATTATAGAAGTGTTAATATATAATTATATTTATATGAAAGAATGTTTTTATTACTTATAAATTTAATATTAATGATTAAAATAATTATTTTAAAAAAAAATTAAGTATGACTCACTTTTGACATTTTACAATTGTCTAAAAATAGTGATCTATTTTAATATATATGATGTGAATATATTATTCTAACTTCATGAACATTATTTCCATCAAATAATAGAATAATAGTTTTATATATTTATGATCTTTTAAACGAATGTTTTTGATAATCGTTGAATTTTATATATTTAATGATACCAAAAGAAAATGGTATTTTCCCAATTTTCAAATAAATTTTCAAATTCTATTTTAATAGTATTGTTCATCTATGTCATAATCCTCTAAGAATATTTTTTATTCTCTAGGGATGTGATATTATGAAACAATAAACTTTAATTCTATGTATTTCATATTATTATGTTATTTTTAGGATGAATATATGAAAACAATTAAATTCCCATGGGTAAATTAATCAATGATGAAATATGAAATTATTTTAGGATACCATCCACTTATTTTCTCTGGTTTTAATGATTACGTGATGAATAAATGTTTATAAAACCCTATTCATTTCAATAGGTTATTCTTGTATGAAATTAATAATGTTTTATTAATTTGTGACAAATTTCTATTTTTATTATTATTTCATAGGTGGTTATGAAATTATATGACACTCTAATACATTAGGTAAATATAAATATCACATAATACAATGTAGACTATAATGTAGAGTAAGCCAATTTTAGTAAGAATAGTTTTTCAATATGATAGTCTTGAGTGTAAAACATGACTAAGTACATGATGGATTGAGAAGTTAAACTAATCCACTCTAGGAAAGTTTCCACATTGATAGTATTGTAAGTGGTCCTTGACTACATAAATGATGGAATTGTGGGTTAAACCAATCCACTATGGGATATTTTCCACTATAATAGTCTTAGAAATGAACTATATCTAAACAAATATGGAATACTGAGAGAGCCCAATCTTATATGGTAAGTTTTTCTCTATGATAATCTTCATAGTGAGCCTTAAAATTTTAATATATTTTATAGGATTACTTGTATGACACAAACATTGGTATCATGCTTATGATATATTCTCATGACTCATGATTTATTTTTGGTGATTCAATACACTAAATGTTTTTGTATTTTTATATCAAAAATCCATATTTAATGACTTGTGATTAATGATCTTAGACTATATGGATATAAATTTCATAATTTCCAATCGAGTTCTCTCTCCCTTATGGTTAACTTATACTCACTTATAGTCATTGATGAATAACTATTAATCACACCATTATTGAAAATCTGGACTCATAATTTCTTATGTTTCCTTTTCCTTAAGTCATAAATAATTGTTCATGCTTTTTACTTTCTAGAATGGTATAACGTGTGGAATTTTTTTGGGATATTTTTAAGTAAACTTATGGAAACAAAATCATGGTATAATAATAATACATCTATTTTGTGATAAAGTCGTTGATTTTATTATATATAGAATTTTTTCTAATGCATTAAATATCTAAAATAAAATGTGATTTAGTATGTAAGTGACTCAATGATTGATATTTTTATTTTCTCTACTAATGGAAAAAATTGGTTCATTTTAGCATTTTTTTATATCCATAATGTAAAAAAATTAGCATCAAATTTTTGTTATGAGGTTTCACTGTCTTAACTGATTTACATTGTTTGATGTCATTTAGTGTGGATTCCTGTATCAAGGAAGAGATCAAAACAAATTGATTTATTATGGCCTACAAATTCGAATATGAGGATGATAAATTCTATGTTCATATATTAAGAATAGGCCTCCCATATGAGAAATGATACATGTTTGAATTACACATAAGGAACACATAAAAGGTCTCATTCAAAGGTTCCAGAGATAGAATATCACATATTTGATCACAATGAGTTAGATTTTATGATTAATTAAAAGTTAGGAAATCAAATTACCAAATTCTACCATTCATGGGGTGTTTTTTTCGATACTTTCTTCATAAAACAAGGGTTAATAACTTTGGATTACTCAAATCTTTGTTTTTCTAAAAATTGAATTATGCAAGTCATCATGGGTTTATATGAAAAATGATATACATAGAATTTGATTATTAAGGTATAATCTCTATAATTTAATAATTATTTAATTTAATCACAACAAATGATTGGAAAAATTCCATACATATTTTAATCCATGTAAATATTTTATATTTGGGTTTCGAGATAGTGTAACTGAATGTCACATGAATTGAAATTCTTTGAAATCCTTAGATTTGAAAAAATATCACCAAATGGTTATTTGAAGAGAATTTATATGACTATAAAAAATTTATTTTATGTAAATATATTCAAATAAAATGATATATTTAGTACTTACATTATATATGTCTTCCATGAAGGAATAAATTTTTTTTAACAAAACACAATATTTATGGAGGACTCTGCACATGTTAATCTTAATATTCATTTTCGTATCACTCCATATAATTGATCAATTGAGAACATGTGCTTCAGTTTCAATACACCAATAGTGTTCTAAAAATTATTTGGTACTTTAATGGAATACAGATATAAGCATCTTTTTAGATAAATGATCATACAATGCACTTCATCATACTATCATTGTTTGAAAGGTTTAAACATATCGTCGTATAATATCATGTGAATGAATCTAATAATGTATTTATTGTTCTTATAAATATATTGGGGATAAATGAGTACATGTGAGGTTTATGATCTAGTGATGTTTTTAAAATATCAATTTTTAATGGTTTAATCCAAAATAAAAATATTTAAGGATATAATATTCATCCAGGACCTTTAAAACCCAAAGGTAGGAGTTTAGAATGGTGTAAAATGATTCCATTTTAAAAAATATTGCCTAACAATATTGAATTTATCCAAATATCAAAATTTATTCATGAATTTTCATAGAGATTCCACATAATGTTTAAATTTTATAGAAATAATTTATTTTATATTGAATCGTATGTGTTTCCAAATATACGTTATGAATGTGTTTTAAATATATACAAGAGTTATACAATGAATATTATAGATATAGATTAATGTAAAAATCTATTTGATAGGGAAAGGGTTGATACATATATTATTTGGAAAGTGTAGTTTAATTCAATTCTATATTGTACCAAAATAATGATACTCTTTTTTTTTAAATTTTTCTATAATTTTTAAGAAATGTTATTATGAACATGAGTTCTTATAAAGAAACAATGTGATATTTTTGATGCATATAGTCATGGTTTTATCTAATTATATTATATCATAAGATATATTATAATAAAAAATATTATTATAAATTATAACATATTTTTCATTCCCAATATTAAAATTTGATCTTTTTCTATAGAAATGGAGACAATGATAATATTATTTTCTCTAAGATAAAATATATTATCTAAAAAAATTGATAAGATATAAAAAATATATTTCCCACCACCCAATTTTTGGATATTTTAAATAATATAATATTTTCTCAAATTAATGATAAATATATATATAATATCATATAATAAATGAATATTAATAGTTAGTTTGGTAAATATTCTCACTTAAGGAAATAAGATTTACTATGATTTAGGGATATTTATTCTTTCTATGGGGAGATTTATTATTGGGGTGATTTATATGCTATTGATATGAATGAATTGATGAAATCACCTTTCATAAATGGTAAATCATTTAAATATATTAATTAATTAGTTGTTTTGAAATCCAATTTTTTTTATGATATTTCCTTAGGATAAAATTATTCTACTAAAAACAAATATTAAAAGAGATTATTAGTTGTCTTTAGTTACATGAATTTATATAGTTTATTATAGTTTATTTTTCTAAGATGATATGGTATGAATTCTTTTTCTTGGATGACATTGTGTCTGGTTTTCCAATTAATTTGTTAATGATGTGGTAAATATTTATGGGTTGTTGTATTTTTTGGAAATGTTGGTGTGGATAGTAATGTAGATGGGAATGATACTCTGGTAAATACAGGTTGTGATAGAATTAATTTTATAATTGGTTATGTGGTGATTCTTAGTTTGTTGTGTGGATGTGTTAGAGATACCATTTGGCATATAATGTGGTTTCATAATTGAATATTGAATTGGGTATGTGATGGATTGAATTAGTGTGGTTGTTAACGAATTGATATACTTATAGTGTATAATTAATCATTAAGATAAATGTGGTTCATAGAAATTAAATTTATTTACATTAAATAAGGATAAATGAAAGGAATAATTAATGAAACATGGGGGGTAAAATTCTAAATATGTTAATGGGAATGTTGTAATACTAAACATAAAATCAGACTATTAATGTTTTTTGGGAATGGTGGGGTTTATTGTTTTGTACTAATAAAAATAGTCCTAGTTCATGGAAGAGGTGATTTATTTGATGTTTTGATATTTAGTGGAATTATTGTGAAAGTAACCCAATAGGTTTTTCTTGTTTATGTATTTATATATATGTTAAATTTTCCTTTTGATTTTTTTCATGATCCACATATATTTTGGAAACCATACCAATTCGAAAATGTTTTATGTTATTATTGATTCCTCTTTATTCATTTTTTTTCTTCAGGAAACTAATATATGGATACTGCCACTTCCCCAATGTCTATTTTATATTTACTATTGACTATGATGGGATGATTTTATGACACATAGGATTTGACAGAATGGTGTTTGTTTGAAAATAATGATAGTGTGAGAGAAAGAGTTGGTGATGTGATAGAGGATGTGGTACATAATGGGGGCCATGAAAAAAATGGAGGAAATGAGGATGATTTCCCATAATTTTGATGATATCATACTGTGATAATAAATTTAAACGTGAATGTAATGTAGTCATGTGGCATGTGGCTTTGGATATGTAGTTATGGTTATGATTTGGTATTTTCTTCTATGTTTATGCAGTTATAGAAGTGTGAAAGTATCCTGAAATTTTTCATTTAGACATGAAAGTGAAACCGTAGAGGATAAGTGATTATATTATTCTATATTTAAATATTATTCCTTTACAATTTTATTATACTAGGATTAATTGTTGGCTGATTGAGGCTTGATAAGGTTGGTGATAATTGATTTGGAATAGTAGTGTTTTTTTATTGATTCACTATGTCATTAGTATATATCATTCTCATTTACATAAAATTTATTTATGATGAAACTAATATTTATACATTTATTTTCACACCAATGTTTATAATTTGGTCTTTTAGGATTATTGAAGGGATTTAGGACTGAGCTGAACATTACTAGATTAAAGTTTGGGTCTCCAATTGGAGTTGAAGACTTATAGGGTTTCATAGTATTTAACTGCAGGAACATTTATTTTCATGAAATTAAATTCATTATTTGGTATGGGTTTTATTTTATATTAAAAAGATGATTTTTTGTTTCTGAATATATACATTCTTGTGATTATAATGTCAATCCCTCCTATTTGTTTATTTTATTCTTTTATTTTAAGTCACATACTTATGGACTATTAGAGGTGAGTATTGAGTATCAAACTCATCTATACTAATTTCATATAAAGGGTTATCAGTGGATGAAGGTCAAGAATAATTGGTATCAAAGATATGATTGAGATTGATGATACTGTCTTGGCATACACAATTATGAAGTTTTCATGTATTTTTTTGGGAAACTGTATTTTTTAAACCTAGAATGTGATATATCATGGGATAATAGCTAGCAAATTGATATTTGGTGACATCCATGATCCACGTCAGGACCCTAATATTAATAAAACCTAGGGTGAGATAATTATTATTATAGATTAGAGACCTAGATTAGGTGTATACATCATTGTTTTCAAATCAGGTTTTATTATGGTGATTGGGGAAATATTAAATGAATATAACTAAATGATCCGGGATTATTTTCATACCACCATGATTAAAAATTTATTTTTATTCATACATATATGGTTCTTGGTCATATTCCAAACATGGTTTATGTTACTATAGAGAAACATGATAATATTATTGATTGTAAGATGGTTTACGCATCTCTAGAGTTCGATCCTGGGATGAGACTTTTTTTGATATCTAATGTTAATGTTTTATGAAATACGATAGGATAATATTTTATTTGTATACAATATAATGGATGCAGAAGATAGATATCGTATTCAATTTTATTATTGAAATGGAAGATTATTATGTAATATTAGTAATCATTTTTATTGTTGGGGTCACACATTGGTGGTGGATTTTAGTTTTTAAATAGTGTAAGGTGTTGATTGTTTTATTGGAAAATTTTTAGAATGATTTAAATGAAGTGTTCCTTTAGTCAATAATGAGGGAGATAATGATAAATGATCTTCACTAAAATTACAAAGGAATATATAGTTTTAAGTATATTTGGATAAAATTAAAGGACCTTATTCTGTTTTCCATCAATCTATTTTCAGATTTGGATTCCAAAGAATAGATTTTACATTTTTAATTGGGTCCAATTATTTAGCATGTGGTTACATTATTTATGTTTCTTACTTATTTTCAGGTGCTAAATAAGGAATTGTTTATTAATAGAATTAATTTTCAATTGAGTTATCCTCAAGAGGTTAATCATAGTAAAAATATCTAGGATAAGGGAATTAGATTATGTGTCTCATATTTCATAATTTTTGTGATTCTAACTAATAATAAGTCATACTATATAGTCTAACTCTAATTTTTAGAAGCTAGAGTTTAATGTGAATCCATAAACAATTATGTCAGAGTTTTATTATCTAGTGGAGATCGTGATAACTATTCATTTTAATGCCTATATATTCTCATGGGGTAATTCCACAGAGGTGAAACTTTCCATTTCATTGACTATAATAGTTTCAAAAGAGTCCATACCAATTGTATGGTCTACTTGATTTTGTTCACATGAGGTAAGATAGAGAAATGAGATAATAAATATATTATTTACAACTTTCTCAGATGTATTGGTCAAATAATCATTATATTTTTGGTCATTAGCTAGGCTAAAATCGAAGATGTGTTGGGCGTGGTCTATTATATAGCACAATGATGTTGGTGCATGATGGATATAGATTGTTCAAGTTACTAATTTATATAATAGAAAAAAACATATATTCATCAATATTTTAATGAATGTGAATTAATTAGTGCCAATGTATAATATTCATTGATAAATACTTTCATGATGTATAATTAGAGGTTTTACTCATGAGAATGATGCATGTTGTATTCTCTGATTTCACCCAACATGATATTTTTATATATAAAATTTTCTAATTAGATAACATTTCTAGAGAAAGAGAAAATCTACATGAAATGTTTTTAAAAAGATAAATTTTAAATTATTTAATTATTATGATACCCCCTCATAAATTTAATGTTCTCAAGAAATTAATACATAATAAGGGTTAACTATGGTAATTTTAAGAAAGAAGAAACAAATGGTAGATGATAAAGAAAATTTTCTAGTTCTGAATTTGTTCTTATGGATGAATTATATTCCATATTGTAAAAAATGAAATCATATTAGTGGATATATAGAGCTATTTGTGAGTTTTTTTATTTATTTTGGGATGTTATTGGCGATATTTCTCCTTATCAACCTCACTAAGTGAGTGGTTACTTTCCAATTTACTTTATTGTCCCTTCTATGTCCTTGCTAATTTATATAGTAACTTATTTTACTTTCTTATCTAAATTTAATGTTTTTAAATTATATTTTTATCCCTTTTAATACTCCCTTCATGTCATTCATGTTTGTTTATTTCATTTTCCTTAATGAAAAAATTTATTTTGGTCCAAATTCAACAATGTCGAAACACCCTTATATTTCGATAATAATCTAATTTACAAGATACATAATATATATAAGATAATTATTATAAATGATATATTCTTTTGAAAATATAAAACACTCAAAAATATCCCAATAATATACATCATAGTCCCACTTTCTGTATCATTTTCAAAGTTTTCCCTCAGTTTATTTTCTGGTAAGACATGATAAATAAAAAAATACTATATTAAAAATAACTATAATTTGATCACTAATTCATTATTGATTTATATCAACATATAAGTACAAATAAATCACTGTAATGAATGTAGTATCATTACATTTTATCAATGGATTTTTCCCTCTGAGTTCGTGTTTGGTCACTAGTTGAACACATTATATCCAATTGAATTTATTCCACAAAACTTCCAAGTTACTCATCATATTGTTTTACCAATATATTCATACACTAATCGTTTAATTCAAGAGATAAAATCAATTTAAAATTTTATAACAACCATCAACAATGTTCTTATATACTATTGAGTGTATATTGATAACCAAATTATGTCATACGTTTTCAAATGAAGAAAATATAAAATAATGAAAATACTTTAGGTAAATAGTGTGGTGGTTACATCAATGAATTTTATGGATATGATTATACCATATATATATAAATATATTTTTATATTATATTAACACATATGATTTTTCTTCTATAATTTATGTGTTTCTGAATTTACTTTTCTAGTATATGATCACATATAAAATTTCTTCCGTCAGTTATGTTTTGTTCACTTTACTCCATAACATTTTATATTACTTTACTATAATATGAGATCATTCTCACTTATGAGATCAATGTTTAATCTCATATACTATTTTTGTACCAACAACATTAATGTAACATTATTTATACTACAACGGTACCTCATGATTTATATTTTCCTTTTTTCTAAATGAATTTATCATTTAATTTTTTTTATATTTCATATTTTGATTATACTTCTCAAGGATTATATATATAAAATAAATTTAAATATTAAATACATTTAATTAGTATAGAAATAACCAAGGATAATGCATAAACTTATTATTTTTATTGATCATAATTGTGTTGATAACTCTAAAAATATATCATCAAGTATGGATAATTATTTTTAGCATCTCTAAAGATCTATTATATTGTATATATTATGCAAAGTTCATTTAATGGTCATAATGGGTAACTATTCTATCAAAATATGTTATTTTTTTACATAATCGTTGCATTAAATATAAGAGATACTATTACAATGACATTGAATTATTTGTTTCTTACCCATGATGCCTTTAGGATTGTATCTATGATTAATAAATTCTACCATATCAGTCTTAAAAAATATACTCCCTTTATACTATAATATTTTTGAAACATTACTACATGATTTTTAGCACTTTTAAAATATTTAAATAAAAATTAGATTTTCTTGGATACCCTCAGAGTAGTAGAAATCATTTTTTTAGAATTTGTTTGAATTCTACTACAATATAAATAGTATTTAAATAGAATTTTATTAAATTGATACCAAAATTTTTTTTATTACCCTTTAATGTTTTCATGGAATATTCCCTTAATAATCATTATTTTATCTCTTTTAAATTCACAATATAAAAATTCATTAAACTTCTTATTGTTGATTTTTACGCACTTCAATGTGAAGTAAATTTATACCATTGATATAAAAAGTGCCACTATAATCTAAATCCCATCAATATTTTTCTTTATAAGTACATAAAATTTAAGTTATCATATTTTATATTAAGAATTATATTAAAAAGGATTGGGAATTATAGAGTGTTTCACATTCCAAAAAGTGATACATCGCTATAAAGAATGATTCTTTATCTTGAAGTGAAATTTTAATGTGTTGATGGTTAGTTATCAAAGTTTCTATGATCAAAAAAATTATTATGCTATAAATTATAACATATAATGGTAAATTTCACTTCCTAATATGGTTTTCACTGTATCTCATTCAATTAAATTCAAACATATATATGACCAATCTAAAAAATAAAATAATATTTCATAAAATCATGTAATATCTATGATTTAAGAAAGTGTTTTTGGATCTTTAATTTTATATCATAGAAAAATGGTTTTGTATTTCATGTCAGATGATTATTTGATAACATTATCTAACTAATTAGAAGATTTCATGAAAATTGTAAGTTTTATAGTGGGGAGAAAGGGATGTATAATGACCCATATATTTTATACATAGATATTTCATCTTAATAGATGAATATTCAATATAGTTTCTAAATACATGCATAAATAATTTAATGGTTTATAATCTTTATAAACTAAATACACAATTCTCTTGTATCAGAAAAGATCTTCAATATCTCTCATAAATACTTTCCCACATCGTACTCTATATTGATATACCCTAGTTAAATCATTTCATAAAAACTTGGGGAAACGAAACATAAGAAATGGTGAGCTCATATGCTCATTAAGGGTAAAAATGTGTTATATCAAAGATCACTTAATAATAACATGATCATGGGTGTATTTTAACATTAAATTAACATATAAAAATCCATACCCAACACAATATAGATTATGTTCTTGAATCATGTCTTAAAACATGGAATTTCAAAAGAGATGAATCCTAGAAAAATAAAAGAATAAGAACCATAAGATCATAACCTTGAAAAAAGACTTAAATTTGTGACATAAAAATAAGAATTGATAATTAATTTCCTTAGTCAAAGATCAATTCCTTGTATACATTGTGTATTGGGTTCACAACCCATTGAATATTATCCTTAGCTAAGGGTCACTCCAAAGTCTATCATTGGGGATATAGTCCCTTAACAAAACAAGTTCACTCTACATTCTAGTCCACATATCCATATTTACTTAGTGAATTAGAGGGATATATAATTATGGTACCACATATCACATAATCATAATACATTATTATTTGTGCCACACAATACAAAATCATTAATCATATATTATATGCAATGAAAAAGAAATTATTTTTATAATCATTTCAATATTTCATCATAGCATAACCCATGGAGAATAAATGGGCTTCATAAACATTTTATCATAATAATAATAAACCATCCAAATAAAGAATAATAGAGGTATCATTGGATCATAAACATAGTAAGTCATAAGTACCATTAAATTATATTCTCATAAGTTAAAATATATTTAAATTATCACTTGAAATATTTATGAAGGAAAAGTTCCTTATATATTTTGAATAAATTAATTTAAATAGAAAAATTTATAAACTATTACCAAATGTTTCTTTTTGAGAATAACTATTGATACCTATAAGGGATGATTCAAATATTATACCTGTGATTATATCATTAAATGACTTTCTTGTAGTTTAAATTAAATTAATTATTCCATTCCCATTTTTGGTAGAATGTTATCAGAACATTATTCAGAAAATAAAAATAATATTTCCTTTTAAAACTTTTTAAATTAAAAAATGGGTAAAAAGGTATTTAATCATTTATAAAAGAGTATATAAAAAATTAATGACAAATTTTTTTAGGGAAACATGGTCTTGGAAGATAAAAATCCCAACGCCAGAAGAAATAATGTATGTTTTTTTAAAAACATTTCTAAAAAATCTTAGGTACTAAAGAGATTAAAATTGTATTATTACTTAATAATTAAATGAATAAACATATGAGAAGAAAATTCATGTTATTATTTATAGGTATATCATGAAATTTCTTCAATAGAATCATTGTCATAAATAATCATGGTAAATAATTAGATTGTAACATAAACCCTTTACCACTTCAGTATCTTTTTAATTAAAATATAATAAAAGATAGAACTCCATATGGTCATGTAAATGCCCATAATTTTAAATATATGACACATAAAATAAATTCATTTTTATTATATACACCACATTGAGGAAACATATAGTGAAAATAAAATATACCTCCCTGAAATAAAATTTAGATGACAAACCATTACCTTAAGTTATACTTTATTTGAAAGTGATATAAAGTATAGTATAATAATTTTAAATTTATTATAATTATATAAATACACCATTTAAATACCACATATATTATTAATTCATTATATTTCAACAACCATCTATAAATAATTACGGATTAATATAATCATTTCATAATGCTAATAGTTTTGTTTTTCATGAAAATTTATATTATGTAGTTCTAGACCTTATTCATTAATCATCATTCTGTCATATCAAAAATTTTAAAAATAAAATATGGTTCTTAAAAATCAATTACAAATATATTTTGATATATACATAATGTGTACATATAGAAAAATTATTTACATAATTCATGGGGACAGTTGGTCTTACAAACAAATTAATACAAACTTTACTTTTCAATGGATGGAATGAAAAAAGGTAATTAAAAATTCACCATTAAATAATACGCATTTTATAATATATATCATATATATCATATATATTAATTAAGGATAATTTTAATACAATCCATATAAAGTGGAAATGAAAAATGAATCGATTTGTGAAGGTTGTAGTGTACAAAAATTTACAAGTGACATTATCATTTTCCAATAGAAGGTAAGTTAAGAATACAGATAGAATATTATTTTTAAAAAAGAATAATTATCTCATAAATAAATTATATTATATTTGAACATATAATAATACTTATATATGAATAAGTTTTATAGATAATTAATTGTATATAAGCATAGAGTTGGAAGTCTACAGGTACTCATGAGGGGTACATTCATTTCCCATTTGATGGAAAATAGGGTGAATAATGGTTATTATATAGTAATAAAAAAATTAATTATATTTTGTATTGTTATTTTATTATTTAATGATTTATAAAATATAATTCTATGAGGTATAAGAAAACAAATAAATTGAAAGAGGTACGGTAGGATGATTATCACTTCTTCAGTAGGCCTCCATTAGATCATTTCTTAAGGTTCACTGTAAATAAATTTTACGAAGAAAACAACATACATGTAATGAATATAGAACATGAGAGGTTATTTTTTAGTGGTTCGGTTAATCTATATGGACCAAAGTGTCATGAATAAGGTATTGGAAACGTGTCCTTTTATGAGTGGGGGAGATAACACACTTGGAATTTCATAGATGAATAAAATAAAATACCATTATATTCAATCCTAATTATTAAAAATAAAAAAGGCTAAAATTTGGTATAGATTGTGGTCAAAATACTCTCTTATAATACAATTTAGGAATGTTTAATATGAAAACATACCATTATCTCTTTATTTAAGACCAAGTAAACACATTTTCACCATAACAATAGAAATTTATTTTTATTTTTTTTACTATACATTATCACCAAAAATTTATTTTTAATTATTAATAAATATTAATTATACTAATTAAAAATATGGAATTCAGTTCTTCTAATTAAATTCACATATTTATCATAATTTAATTTTAAAATTAATCCAATATAACACGATGAATAAATGTTTTCCAAGAAAAATTATTTTATTTAGTATAATAATTTTTTATACCAAATTAAATCATAAAATTAAATAAAATGAACAATTTTTTTAAAAATAATATAAATGAACTAATGTTATTTAAAATACCATTGTAAATGAAAATTGGACTTTGTAATTTCTTTAAATGAAATGACAGCTTTCAGCAATAATTATTTTTTTCAACAATAAGGGAAAGGTTGTAATTATTTATTATATTGTAGTTTATTTAGACTTAGGTATTCATGTATCACATCTATTATAGAAATTAAATTTATTTAAAGAGAAATATATCATAAAATCTCAGGGTGTGATACTATACCATAATTAAAAAAATGTCATTGTGTAAATTATATCACTATAATACAAAAAATATGTGATATCTCTAATTCATTACATTATCAGCTTCCTATATTGCTTTTTGAAATTTCAAATACCTTCAAAGAATGTTAAAAACTTCAATAGTCATGTTTTTTAGTGATTAATCTATATGATATAATATATATAATTATTGTTTTACATTGGAATAATTCTACACCAATGGTATGACATATCTATTTAGTAAATGTGAAGGATAAGGTATGTACTTTCTCAAGATAGATACATTAAAGACATCATAATCTTGATATTGGTTCAGTGAAATCATTAATTAATTTTCTTCCATCCCTATTTGATCAAGAATATCAAAGGGTGAAGTATTTCTAGGGTTTCCAAATATAACTAAAATTTTTCAAGGAGAAAATCATAGGAATAAATTTTCACCATCATCAAATTCATGATTTTTCCAAAAATTTCCATCTTAAATTTTCTGTCAACTCTATGTTTTATAATAGTGTAACTAAATGTATTTTACATTATTTTCCATTTCCTCTGCTAAATAATGTCCTAATATTATTTCCTCCGCAAATTAATCCAGGTAATTTTTTTTATAAACTTCATTCCATATAGAACATCATAAGGAGCCATCTTAACGCTGAAGTGAATTCAATAATTTTATTAAAACTCATATAGTGGAGGGTGTGGTCCCAAATAACATTGAAATAAATGGAACAATATCAAAAAATACACCTGATGGGTATAATATTTCTCTCAGATTATCCATTTTTTAGATGTTGTTAAGCGTTAATAAAACACAACTCATAATCAATAGCTTATGAAATAATTTTTCAAAACTTTATGGTAACCATTGGATACCAATCAGATATGATTGAATGAGGTACTCTGTTAAACATTTCCAATTTCTTAATGTATATTATGGAATATATAACAAGATATAAATAGTCTATGATAGTAATAAAATGTTCCAACATCTTAAGTTGATTGACTACAACCCAAATAAAAATATGATATTTATAAATTTTTGGGAGTCAAATGTTAAAATTTATGGTCAATTTTTCCCATTCCCATTATTTTATGGGTATCTAGTATAACAACCCCATAGAATTATTTTTCATAGTATTATCATGTTGAGATACCGAGTACCAAGATATATAATTTGTGATATCTCTCTTCATGTTATACCACTAATAATCCTCTTTTGGATATCTATTAATCTACGTAAAATATGTATGAATATTGAATGATGAAATATGATCATCATTAAATAGATTCTTCTTGACATATAGTAAGGGTAGACCACATACATGATTCTGAAACCTTATATTAAATAGAAATAAAACATGAAATCATTAACATTTATCACATTCTTTTATAACCCTAAATATTCCTTCCATTCCTCATTAATCTTCACATAGATATATGGTTAAACC
The DNA here is from genome assembly GCA_963277665.1 of Viscum album. Classification (NCBI taxonomy): domain Eukaryota; kingdom Viridiplantae; phylum Streptophyta; class Magnoliopsida; order Santalales; family Viscaceae; genus Viscum; species Viscum album. Next base: position 120,180,920 of record OY728124.1, on the reverse strand, counting down.
ATCATTTCAGAAGGAATATATTTGTCTTATAGTATCCATATTTCTAGATCCATCCATTGAAAATTTATAATTATTGTGTATTTTTTATCCACATCATAGTTAATCTATGATGATTATTTAGGGTCAATGTAAAATCCACCTATTCTCTTCCCCGTTTTAGAAATCAATTGAGAAGTGATAATAATTAATCAACCCCAACCATATTCAATGGTTCATATTAAACTCTTTTTGGGTGAATATATAGATTAAATATTTATGATCGATATATATATATATATATATATCAAACCGTTCATTATAAAGATAATTCTGTAATAATTTGAATGATAAAATTACTATATCTAACTACAATACATGAGTTGAGTAATATTTTCCAAGTCCCTTAAATTAACATGTTCCATAATATATCATAAAATAATTCAACATGAGAATTCACCATAGTCCTTTCTTTGATATAGAAATATATATCACAAGCCATTCTCCACAATAATTTTTTGTAAGAACAGGTTCACTAACTAATATTCTCCTCGGTTCCTTGAAATTAACTTCGCATTGATCTATCTAAATTAACATTTCTACCTTTTTAGATAACATGATGTGTGGATTAGGAATTTGAGACAAATTATAAAAAATGCATCGATAATATCCATCCAAAACAATAAAACTATGGATCACAGTCCCCGTGGTTGGTCTAGGACAATGCTTAATAACATATATCACTGATAAATCCACCGGTATATCATATCGATAGATTATATAAAATATAAATGAAATATTTTTTAGTCTAAATTCACACATTGTAACATTTTCATATAATAAATCATTTATTAGGGTATTATGTACAACCTTAAAATTCTCTCCATTCCCTTCCTTACTAAAGTAATATATAATATTGTTGTCAATAAAGACTTCCAAAAAATGATCATAGTAATCTTTACAGTTTCAATTCATTAAATCCATGAATATAGTAGTGGAATCAGTAAGACCAAATGGAATAAAAATAAATTTATAGTGTCCATTACTTATGTGGAAGGTTATCTTGTGTATGTATTCACTTTTAACCCTCATGTGATAATATCTAGATTTAATGGAAATCATGGAAAATTGTGGAGAACCTCATAACTGATCAAACATATGATCAAAACGGGGATGATGATACTTATTATTTATTTTTAACTTCATCAGTTCTCTATAATAATTGTTCAGGATAATTGAACCATATTTCATCTAAACAAAAAAAGAATATCTACACCTTATGGTGATTCACAAGACCAAATTAATCCCTTTTCAAGATTCTATTAGGGTTGCATAATTAATTTCTATAACTAAATTAGGGCCAATATATATAGAGTATTTGAAACATATGTGTCACCATATTTGATTTCTAATGAAAACTAAGCTTCATGATTTAGTTGAACATTTGAAAACTCCTCTAAAATAAATTGTAACAAATTCTTAAACACTAGTCATATCATCGATGTTGAGTTTCTCCCCAACCATCTCGGATAAACACCCCTTTTGAATAATAATCAAGACAAATAAAATGTATTCAATCTATTGTCACTTATTTTTATCATATGACTTATATAGTATCATAGGTTGGTTCAGAGTATCAAACTTGGCTTTCATTTCCTGTAAATTGATATGGGCGATATATAATGAAATCTAATCCATGCCCAAAATAACATCATAATCAAATATTTTTATAATAATCAGATTTTATGGGAACACATTCCCATAATCTTCAATTAGATAAGAATCATACACTTGGGATGAAATCATCGTACCATTAAAAGTTCTCACTATTAGTTCATCATATAATCCTGGAGGATATTAATTAACATTCATTAAGGAATATCATTATTTAAAATAATACAAATAACTATACTAAAATATCGTAATTTAATATTTTATCATAATTACAACCACTTGAACTTTATCTATATATATTCAATTCATTAGTAAATAAAAAATATTTAGCACGAACTTCATAAATATTTGATCTGTGTGATTAATCCAGAAAATCAATCATATGATGTGTAAACAATTAAAGACTATTTTTAATATAAGAAACATTATGTTTATCCCATATCATTAAATCTTATCTTCTATTAAAATATTTCTTAATGGTTTATAAGGAAATCAAAATTAACTCAATCATTTCCCCTAGGAGTGAGAAACTAGATATATAGTAAGGGTACACTCACCGTGCACCAGAGCGATGGTTTGGATATACTCGACCAACAATTTTTGAGGTTATTATCCCTAAATTCATCCATTTAAAACCCATGTATGTTTTTAGTATTTATACATGGATGTTTTGTTAGGAAAACAATATAATTAATGACTCATAAAAAATAATGATGTTATCCTATAATAATACTTATCCATAGGGTTTACACAAATGTACACTAATAAAAATATCAACATATTGACTAAAACTCCCTATTATACCCACTATACTGACCCGTAATTTCCATACATAGATATTACATCTTAATAGAAGAATACTCAATATATTTTTCAAACATAACCCCTGGTAATATAACAGATTGGTTTCTTTGGAGACTAGACACAATATTCTTATATATTTATTTTTTTATGGATGGAAAAATATAAAAAATAAAAAATAATTATATTATTTTTATAATATGATAAAAATAATATAAATTCATTAAAAAGTTCCTTAATACCATTAAATCTGAAGAATAAATTAAAACAAATCGCATATCCTCATTGAGGCAGTTGTTAGTACGTATTCACGAGTGACACTATCATTTTCCAGTGGATGAGAATGAAATAAGGTAGATAGGATATTATAATTCCACAAGAAAAAATATTTCATAAAAATCATATATAAACTTTAAAACATAACAATAACCATCCTTGAATGATGGTGATAGTGAATGAATTTTATCACTACGGGGAGGTGGTAGTCTGCATATATACAAGAATGATACTTTCACATACCAGTTGTTGGAAAAGATGAGGAATATCAGATTTTACATTATGATAATTATAATAATACTAACATTAGTTATATTTAGGATTCTTAATTTATTAATTATTGATGAATAAAACAGAATTTTATGTGGTATAAGAATCAATAAATTGAATGAGGTCGTGCAGGATGATTATATCTTTTTCAGTATGCCTCCCTTAGATTATCTTTAAGTATAATTGAAATTATTTTTTTTTAAAAATATATTCATCATGGAAGTGGAATCTTATAATTGCATTTTTTATTTTTTTTAAAGTAGATGGAAAAACATTTTTTGAATATAAGAAATTTGGAGTGTCTTTGTTTATGTGGGGGGAGGACGCAATTGTAATTTCTTAAATGATTCAAATATAATAATGCCATACATAGATAAAAATTATTCTAATTGGACAGAGCATTGATGTTGGGATAATAATTGGATTAAACAAGCTCAACCAATATGATTTATAAAAATTTAATTAGAAAAAAAACCCTTACCTTAGGTGTCACCCACGGATAAACCCATTTTAACCTTAACCATAGTTACATATTTTTACAGTTTTTACTATAAATTGTAATGAAAATTTAAGTTTTAATTTTTACCAAATATTATTTATTATCATTAAAAATATATAATAACATTTTAACATTTCAATGAAAATAATTGGAATAATTACATTTAATAGTAAAATCACAAAACAAAATAGAAAGCAATTTTTTGGGGAACTTTCTTTTCTTATGCACAGAATGAATTTGTAAAAAAATACTAAAAGTAATTAAAAAAATATATTATTAATAATATATATGAAAAAAGTATACTTGAAAAAAATAATTCAATTGAATAAATTCTATTTTCATTAAACATAATGTTTATTTTCAATAAAAACCATAATTTCCCACTATTCAATGAGTAATATATCTTTTTAGAAAATTATTATAAAGTCACTCTATGATAATTTATAATTCATGTTTCTAAAATTTAAGTCATTTTTTTCAAATACAATTCATAAATATGAAAAAAATTATTTATATTTATTGTCACATAATGAAATAAAATATTTTTTACGAAAAATATATTATTACACCATAAAAAGATTTTACTAAAAGTTGGGTACTTATTTATAAATATATTTTATTTATATAAAATCGTTATATACTATTTTAAAAATGTGTTTATTCATATTCATACCAATATATTAACAACTATGTTATAATGTTTTATTATATTTTGTTTCATTTATACTTGGTTTTTTGATTATTTCAATCTATGGAAGAATAATAAATACATCTACCAAAAATATATCATAAATTTATGGGGAGATTGACGATTTACATTGTGGTATTAAATTTTGTTCCACCTTTGGTAGTTTTGAAGGTTATTATGATATAGGGTGATGTATTCATATTGTATGAGTTATCTTATAGAGAATTGAGGACTAAGTTGTAATATATTTATTTCATGTTGGATGATGATCTTGTTTCATCTCTATCACATATTACACATGATTAAGAGTAAAAAATATATTTAATTTTTTAATATAAATGAAACATATTTTATTATTCCATTTGTAAATTATTATTTTTAGTTGTATTTCCTAAATTTATAATTTTTTTATTGGGAAATATGATTTAAATTCATGATCTTTTGTGTAAATTAATATTTATGCTTCATTGCATTATATGGAATGAATACATGTGGGAATATATATAATATTATGTTCCTTTTTTATTTAATTTAAAATTTTAAAATGTTAATTTTGTTTCACATATAAATTTTTATGCACCATAATTTTATTTTATATCACTCAAATATCCATTTTTGAAATATATTTTTTTATCAAAATTTCTATTATTGTCATTTTCAAGTGATATACTATCAATAAAATTTACAATAATTTATGTTTAATGTTTATTCCATGAAGTAGTTTTTTAAGTAAAATGAATTTTTCTAGTAATTATCAATATTTATCTTGTTGGTATTCCTAAAATTTCTTCATAAATATTGTGATGTAACTAAATGGTTTTAGAGGGGATGACACTAATCTGAAAACAATCAAAAACATTTCAAAAAAATTTCTTAATAGGCTATACTATTCATTTGAAATAGATGAAATAATTTGAACAACTTAATATATTTTCACTTTTTATTTAAATATGTACATTCTATTCAACATGATATTGATATTTATCACCAAGAATCATCCAATAAACATATTCCTTTGATGTTATTTAAGGGATGCGTAAATATATGGATGTTGGAGAGTGATTCTCATATAAAATGGATTGGTTCATCCTTATGATATAGAGTAAGAGAGTGTAACAGAGATTTATACAAAGGAGTTTCGTAGTTAAACAATGTATACATTTATCGAGGAATTATCCTATTTATAGAATAATTTTAAGGCAACCAATGGAACTCAATTTATTGGTCATATTAACAAAGAATTTCATTAATGTTTTATAGGTTACAAAAATTCATAGACATTAACTATTAAATATTTAAAATTTTAAAAATAGATTTAGATGTTGAAAATCCCCAAGTTATTTTTATATGATAATGAAACCAATCATAACTATTTTTGGGTAGAGGTTTGAAAATCGAGTGATTTTTCTATCATGATGTGTCAAATTAGATTGATAATTTTCGATAAAACATTTAACATAAAGTGGTAACCCTATGTTTCATCAGAAAATAACCGTAGATCATTAAAGAAGAACATTTTAAACATATATATAATAATTTATGTTGGTAATTATGATAATTTTAGAATCAATAAAAGATTTAACACACAAGAGAAAAAAAAACGGTATAAATATAATTTATGGCATGAAGAATGATCATCCAAGAGAGAATACCATGATTATATTTATTTATCACATCAACAGATAGGGATATATATTTTGATAATTAATTGGAAACATTTACATCTTAAATGTTACAAATATTATAGTATACCTTCAAGGATATTTTCAAAAATGTAATGTGATTCACAAGATATTGGTGATGATTCTGTGATTTATGTCCAATTTCATAACCAAAATATGTCAAGGAATCATGTATGGAATTCAATGTGTTTTCTATGTTTTCATGACCTATTATAGTATGACCCAATAAATAAAATTTAAATCCAAAGGGGGTGTTCATATTAATTCAATAAACCTATATTAATGACATAAAACACACTTGGTTAGAGAAAGTAGAAACAAGGAAGGTATTTGAAAAAATTGTTAGATTGGTAACCCATTTCAAGATCATTTGTTTGAGTTTTCTATACTAGTAAAAAACTAAAACCATAATTATTTTATGTTTTAAAAAACTCATAAGCATAATTATAAATATCATAATGAATTTCAATGATGAATATAGAAATTTAAACCTTTTACATGTATTATTATTTGATTATTATAAAAAATATTCAAAATATTGAACCGAAGGATCGATACACCTATTGTATTTATCAGGCTACGCTAAAAATACATTGGAATGAAACAATAATTTTAAAAAATAATTAAACCTCAATAATTTACTCCTAAATTCCTTTGAGATTCTAAGGCTTCATACGATAACCTAAGGAATACGTACAAGAAAGGGGTGTGTTATGAATAATATTAAAGGAATAAACATGATAATGAATCATAAAATATGAAAAAATGGTATACATTGATATTATAAAATATAAGGCTCGTGAATAATCATATGGGTGTACAAAATAACGAACACTGTAAAATTTGATCACGGTAATATAGAAATGTGGTGGCAATATATAACTTAACATAAATATCAGTCAAGGCTAACCACCAAGACAACATCATATATTGGGAATTTTCCCATAAAGGATTAGATTCACATCCTAATTCTATAAATAATGTCTCATGAGAAGAGAAAAAAATACATAATTAATTAGAGAACTATCTATTTAGACCCATAATAATATGTTTCTTCATATGTGTGCCACTAAAGCTATCAATATTTTGGTTAAAAAACTACCCACATAATGAAATTGGTTTAATTTGATAAAAGATCTATTGAAACATATTACCCCATGATTTGAAGGGTTGATAAACATCATAAAAATTTAAGATACATATATATTTACTTATATATAATTTAGAATTAGTATTTAATATAATAGAGTGAGAAATGTGTTTTAGGGATAGAAATACCAAACATCAAGAAAAACGGTGGTTTGGAGAGACCCCTTAACTTATGTTTTAGAATAATTCTATAGATTCACTTAATGTCATGAATATTAAAATTAGATTAGTTAATTACTTAATTATGAATTATTTACATATAAATTTGGTTGGATATAATTTTATAATGTTTATTTATAACCATTTCAGTGATATATAATATTTAATTTTTTATTTCAGGCATGTATGATTCATGGTTTGAAGGTCATATCACTTGTGGATAATTATTGATGTACTTTTAAAGTGGTACTATAACTATAGAATCAAAAGTAAAGAGGATTTATAAAATTATTTAAATTTAAAGTTTTTTAAAATACCCAATTGTTTCAGACATAAGGATGATTATTTGAGTAAAAAATGATAGCCTTATACAGTTAGTTCATTTTGGTGGTTTTACCCACCTAAACAATCATGTGGAATATTATTTAAAATTGGGGGAATATGTTAATTATAGAATTTTAAAAAATATAAATAATTCGTTCTTTTTAAGACATTATAAGTTAACTTAAAAGAAATATCTTTGTTCATAAAGGTAGAGAACTGACTTCATATGGATAATTAGTTTCTTTTTAGAATATGTTGAGATGAGAAATGGGTGTATGGTATATTTTTAATTGTAAATATAAAATTACAGAATACATATGATAATATATTTATTATTCCATGTTAGATGTGGGATAAATTGAGATGTTAGATGAATAAATTAATTTTGAAGATGTAAATTTAGTACATTACCTCTTAAATATGACCTCTATTAAATACTCTAAAAATTTCTAATTAGTCCTTATATTAAACCAGAAACAATATGATGTGGGGTAGAGGTTTGAGAAGGTAATTTCGTACAAATTTGGAAATCTTAAGGTAGAGGATGTTTTGAGGAGAAGTCGTTGTTTTTATAAGAGGAGGAGAGGGTTGTTTTTGAATTTTATATGTGGTAGTTTGTTACATTCAATTAATATTATCAATGTTATTGATTTCATGGACTATATAATACAAATGGTGCATCATAGTATAAAATAATTTTTTATTAAATCATCTATGACTCCCATATTCATTTATTTATCTTACAATGTTAAATATTGTATTTATCATATTTCACTATTCACTAAAAAATTCACCTATATTAGAAACTTACAAAAAAAATCTCCAAAAATATTTTTTAGATATAGATTCTAGAAATTAAATCCATTATATATAAATAGTTTAATAAACATTTTAAATCTAATTTTTATATAAAACTATCATTTAATTGAAAAATAATAATATTAATAATACGATCACTTTTCTAACCATTTGAAAATTTACATATGGTTTCATAAAATTATCTTACTATTATTATAAAACATAATTATAAATTATAAATACAATTTATGAAAATTAATTTTATTTTAAATCATTAATTTTTTAAAAAAAACTTGTAATTAAAACAATTTGTTTTTTCAAAAAAAAAAATTTAATATTTATTTTCTTTTACCATGATATTAATATATGATTTTTTTCATTTTATCGGTTACCTAAATTTTATTTTACACTTCCATGGTTATGTATAATATTCTAACCAACATATTACATTCCCCTATGGTTATATAATCATTCTAATAGTTAGGTTATAATTCCAATAATATGATTAAAATTCCAACTATGATATTTATAATGGTTATATGAGTTCCCTACTTCCTATAAATACCACATATTTCATTAATTATTAATTTAATTGTTTTATTCCAATGTTATTAAGTATTTTTCATTTTATAAAGGAATATTATATAAAAGAAGATAAAAATTATTTATATAGTATTATTCATGAGTGGGGTTATTCTAGTGGATCAAGAAGATCTAAATTTTTATATTTTATTTATCTTATTTCCAAATTTTTTTAAAAAAATTTCAAATTACCATTTTTATACACTGATTGTGACATTAAAATAATAAGAATAAAATATTACTAGTATTATTATGTGGTGTGATTTCATTATAAAGTATTATATTTCTTTATATGACATTATTATAAGAAGATAAATTCCATTAAAAAACTTTTGGTTTATTACATTATTCCTCCCTTAAAAAATTATTCCCTAAAGATATCATTTTACATACAAATGTTTAAACATGTTAGGGTACTTCTTCTACATCACTTCCCCTAGTTCCCATGTTGCCACCTCATAAATATTCTTTCTCTATAGAAAATTGAGTAGATGAGTTATATTGTTATATAAAACATTATCTATATGGTCTAAAATCATCACCAAATTCTCCTCATAACAGGGATCATTTTACAACTCAACTATAAATGAATTATTTAAATGTAGAGTGTTTTCTATTTAGCTTCTAAAGAAGGATATGTAGAATGTGTCATATTATTGAAAAAGGGTTTGTGGGAGTTCTAGTTATTAAGAAATAGATCTGATGAGTTTGATAATTTAAAAGGGGAAAATATTCTTAAGATATAGTTTACCCATCATCCCTAATCACATGAATCTCATCCATGATGATAGAAGGGGAATAAATTATCATCATTCTCAAAATATTGGTCTCGTCATATATTATTAAATAGATATTTTGTTAACATTTAGTAGCCCTAATATTCTAATGAATTATCTTGATCTATGGTACTGTTAAATTGACCATTTTAGTCCCCAAAAACCAGTGGTCACTATATTTACCCAATAAAATATGTGTTGTACATTTCTTCCTATAATGGGCATCATATTGATCAATTTGGATTATAGGGTGTAAACAATTATTATGAGAGGACACTATTAAACGAAGATACTTGTAAGATCCCAACCTATTCTAAGGATTTATCAAGCACATTTACAATGAATAATTTTTCTTTTTTTAATTATATATTGTTTTTATACTACCTTGAGAAGATTTTAGATGGAATTAAAGAATTTTGGAAGAAAAATATGTTGTGCACGGTAGGTGCACTATTTTCACAAACAGTGTGGCCAGCCCAGAAAACCATATAAACCCAAATAGAGGTTATCAGCATGACTGAAACAAGTTTTGTAAAACCATCCACCATTTTAGTAGTAACCATGACACCCCTAGGTGAGTCGAATAGTTATGGTACATGGTTAGGTGTAATTATACACCCCATGTAGAAAACCATGTGCATGAGATTTTTATCCACCCAAAATTATTATAAAAATTCTCAAGCCCCATATTATATCCCCAAATGGCCAATATTATCCCTAAAATGATTTATCTATTTTTTTGAGGATCTTGGATGGATTCCAAGGCCATTCAACCCTCTTTATTAGCGAATCGATGTCTATACTGATGATATGCACCTCTCCTAGTAAGAGATCCCCATCCCATATGGTTCCCTCTAGCTCTCCTTTCATTCTCTCCTCCTTTTAATGGGATGTTTACCTATGTTATTGATGGATCTAGATATAGGTCTATTGTATCTTGAATCAATTAGTTTTTGATCTAGGTTTTAGATCTAGATCACGCTATTCATCATGATCATCATTATTACACTTCATTCGGGGGTTTATATTGGTGAGCATTTAAATCATGATATATTTGGTCTATTATACAAATCCATAAGTGTTGATTTTAATTACTTTTATGTAATTTTATAATTAATATTGAAATTTTTGAAAATTCTATAATTAAATTGAATTAATTAATTTTTTTAGTTAATTAATAAAGGGATTTGGGAATTGATTGATTAATGGGGTTGTGGAATTGGTTAATTAATGGATTGTGTAATTTGTCAAATAATTTAGATTAATTAATCGGTGAATCAATTAATTGTATGTTAGGATCATTGAATTAGATTAATTAATTGGTAAATTAATTAATGGGATATTGGGATCACGAAATTGGATCAATTAATTGGTGAATTAATTAATGGGTTATCAGGTTAAATGATAATAAATGGATTAGTTGTGTTTTTCTTTCATATTATTCTATGTGATTAAATTGATGAATCATGTCTTTTTTGAAAATATTTGTGGTATTCCATGAAGTGAAAATATTAGAATATTTCTGTGATATACGTGATATTCGTGTGTGGTATATGGACTGATGCTTCAAAACCTCATAGTGATAAATGAGTGTGGGACATAGAAAAATTCTCTAGATGCTCATATGTGATAAAGTGGTGTGGGACTAGGAATGAGTATCCAAATACCCATATGAGATAGTGAGTATGAGACAGGTTCTGTGGCTCTAAATTACCATGTGATTAATTAGGCATGAGATAAGGACTCCGGATCCAAATACCCATGGAGTGTTAGACATGATCTTTTACACCCATGAGTTGTCATTGGAATGTGGTTTCAATTGTCCATGAGGTGTTTAAAATGAAATTAAAAGTGATAAGAATTGTATTTTGATATGATTAATACTTCTTCTTGGGATGAAGAAGGTATTGAGGGTTCAAGTATCCTCTAGAAACAAGGAGTTTATGAGGTTAATTTAAAGAATAATAAATTTTATAACTATTTACTTACAAATTGTGATTTATTATTTTTAAAATAGTATACACTATTATTGAATGATATTGTTTTAAACTCCATTGGTGGTGACCTACTAATTTGTACTCACACCCTACCTAGGTTTCCTGATTGGTACCTGAATAGACTTCATGTTTTCTGGATAGGATAATGACAAGAGCCCTATGTTAGGTGGCTAATTTGGGATGGATAATGGATGAGAAAACAAAACATGGTTTCGAGACCCTCTTGGTAGTTGTTAATTTCTTTATTTTTGGTTTTATATTTGGAACATGACACATACTTGGAATAACATATCTAATGATTTAGGTTTGGATATTGTATTTTTATTTTTGGTTATCATGAGATATTAGAATAATTCTAGTTATGGTTATATCGTTTATATAATTTTTATTTATTTCCTATGTTCTATTACTCTATGAAAAAGAGTATGGTCACCCCATGATTGATATTATACCCTATCTCCTAATAAGTAACCTCTCGAGTATGGGGTGGTGTGCCTGATGTCATGTGACCAACTGGCTCGGGGTACTAGTGTGTGTCAACCAGGTCGACACAATATAAAGTTGTATCATAGCATAATTTTTGTATCTTTTATTTTTTTATTACTATTTAGGGTAGGTAAAAAAGGATACTTGGAAGAGTCTGACCTTTTTAGAAAGGTAATTTTTGGGAGTATCTAACCCATGTATGAGTTCAAAAGCCAGGTACCTAGGGTGTGATTGTTGTTATTGATGTGTGTTTTTATAGTTGATGTTATTTAACCATGGGCGGTGAACATGTTGTGTGATGTGATGTTTTTTCTGAGATTCTAATATTTTATTTTTGGACCAGTATGTAATTAGAGTTGAGTATGTATGCATCATTCTAATAACTCAGTATTAATTTTTTTCATGCATCATTTTAGTCATGTATGAGAAAATGGGTTTTTGGTAAGTTGTTTAAAATTATAATGTTTTTCCTTGTGTGTGTAGTTAAAATGAAAAAGGTTCATAATGTGAAAATAAAGTTTAAAAATGATGAAATACATATAAATGGATGTGAAATGATATTTTAATGATGACAATGAGTTTACCACGTTAACCATGGCCTAGATGTCATACGGTTAAGGGGCAGTTTTAGTGACTCAGTTTTGATCTGGTGGTGGGGAAAAGGGGGGATAAATTATTATGGATTATTTTGAATACATCCTATGTAAATGTTTAAATTTTCTGTTATATTTTATAAGGTAGTTGTTTGGAATTTTAGAGGTATTCCTCTATGATGATGCTTACTGATATGATGACCATAGGTAATGGATAGAAATGATCACCCAATAATGGAACCTGATTCCCCAATAGTGTCGAGTGAGGAAGATGGAGAGACGTTTCGAGTAATCATTGTTTGGATAATATAGATTTTATAAATAGACCGTTGTATGGTTCTAAAAATAATTTTTGATTAGACACAAGAGTTTTAGTTGTAGCGCCCTCAATCTTTCACTAGATAGGGTATAACTGAAGTAGTAGAGTTCTAGATTGAGTTCATCCAAACTATAATTCTATATTTGGATAAACTTTCTAAGAAGAGTATCAAGTTAGAAGTATATATGTTATGAGCATCAGAGATGATCTAGTGATATGTTCATGCTTGGAATAAATAGGCATATGGTATGGTATGGTGGGAATTTTTAGAGAAGTTATAATGATTGTTCAATCTAGAGAAACTGAGAAAGGATAGGGTAGTTGAGTTCAAGTGATTGAATCAGGAAAGTATTTATGTAATGGACTATGATAGTATCTCTAATGACTTGAGACACTTTGTTTTAGCCCATGTGGGGGATGAGACACCTACAAAAAGTGGATTCCAGAATGCACTTAAGTTTGAGACTAAATCCAATGTTAATATCATTCATCAGAAAATGTTTTTGGAAGTAATGGATTAAGATATAATATCTGAGGGGAACCTAAAGAAGGAATCTAGTGAAGGATAGTTGGTTTCTACAATATGATTCAAAGGAATATATTTCGATATTAGGAAGATTCTCTATGAGAATATCAACCACATCGTGGGAAAGAAGAGTGGTCAAGGGGAAGGATCAGTTACCTATGATCTTACACATGTTTTTTTTTCTCTAAAAGTTTGTTAGGCTTGGACACTATCATAGAAGATATCCCCAAAAACTAGTAAATGATTATTATTGTGTAAATATGGGACATCTACAACAGTTCTACAAGAACCCACAACAGATGGGTAGTGATGGAGTAGCTAGACAAAACTAGAGTGTGGGGAGTGGATCCTCTACACCATATCAGTTTGGTAGTTGGAGTTATATGGGCCATGGTGTTCGAGGCAGTGGATGTGGTGCTTAATATATAGATCACTCATATTGGTAGAGTTTTTTAGTACATGGGACTTAGAAAACATAATTGGGAAGAGGGTCTGCATGTAGTTTAGCCTACACTTGTCGATAGTGGGGATGGACGATCGACAGTTAGAGGTAATATTCCGGTATCTTCTACACTAGCTAGTTTCTTATTTGATATTTTTTCCTCTCATTATTTTATATATTAAAAAATGTTGAATGGTTTGATTATTTTTCTAGATTTCTTGAGCGGGATTATGATGATTGCTACACCGTTGAGAGTACATTCAAATAACATATGTTTGTGCAAGGGGTGTGCTCTCAATGTTGGGGAGTATTTGTTTTTAGGGTATATTTATAACCTTGACATGTCATAATTTTACCTAATTATGGGTATGGAATAGTTATTATCATAAGGATCCCACATAGATTCTCACTGTTGGAGAGTGATGTTTATGTATCATGAGAAAGATAAATATATTCATTATGGAGAGTGGGATATCCAGGGGCTGAATAGGTCCAGTTTTCTAGAAACTAAGTAATCTCACATACCATGTTTCTAGTATTTTTTGGATGATGAGGATTTAAATAAATATGGATTTCCACCTGTAGTATTTAGGGTTTGGCATATGTTTCTTGAATACTTTTTAGGGGTTCCACTTGAGAGAGACATGGAATTTACAATTGAGCTCTTTCCATCTATTTTATTTTCTATTTCTCTATAAAAAATGGCCCCAAAAGATATTCAATAGATAAAGACTCGGCTAGAAGATTTTATAGATATGGGGTTTATATATCTGAGTACGTCTCCTTGGGGGTTTCTAGTCTTTTTTTCTAATAAGGTTGACATGATTCTTCGATTATGTGTTGATTTCCAAAAGTTGAACCAAAGGACTATGAAGAACCTGTATCCTCTTCAACATATCGATGACTATTTTGACCAATTCATATGAGAATGTGTTTCTTTACGTTTTAATTGAGATCTGGGTATCATCTGTTGAGAGATCGACCATCTGATATATCGAGGACTACTATTAAAAGAGTGTATGGAATTTATGAGTTCATTGTGATTCAGTTTGGGCTAATGTATTCTCCATCAGTGCTTATGGAAGTCATTAAAAGAATCTCCCACTTAGACCTAGATTATTTTTTGGTAGTGTTTTTGGATGAAAACTTAGTGTAATCCTGGAATCATGATGATCATACCCAACATCTTTACATCATTCTGTGTATAGTGATGGAGAATCGTCTATATGCCAAAATATCAAAGTGTAAGTTTTAGATTTGTTAGTTACACATCAGGGGTCAAATAATCTCATTGGAAGGTGTGTTTGTTGACCTAGATAAGGTGATGGTGGTGGATTCTTGGAAGCATCTCAAGAACATTTTCTATATCCATAGCTCTATGGGGTTAGTAGGATATTTACAAAGGTTCATCCAAGACTTTTCCCAATTGGCAGTGCTACATTAATGATTAACCAAGAAGGGGGTAAAGTTTGAATGGATAGAACTATGTGAGAATTATTTCTAGGAACTAAAGATGCATTTGAAATAGGAAAAAATATTTATCCTACCCAAGATGGTGAGGAATATATGGTGTTTTTTATTTTTTATGTATCGAAATTAGAACTATGTTGATGCAAGGTGATTGATTTGTAGATTACGTGTTTCAGTAGTTGAGGACACATGAACAAATATACACTACACATAACCTTGATTTATAAATTATTTTTTATGGATTGAACAATTCACAAAATTATTTATTATGAGAGAATTTTTCTTTGTATAATGACCATAAGAGCTTAAAGTATATATTTTCACAACAAGATTTAAGTATCTGCAGCAGAGATGGGTTGGGTGTATCTATTAATTAGTTTTTGATCAGTAATATATTTCTAGGAAAGGAAATAGTGTTACTAACACTATAAATAGGAAAAATATGACTCAGGAATTTCCGGAGACTAGTACTGAGGGGAATATGGTGACTTTACCGGCTCAGATCAATGTTTTTATTGAAGAGAGGTATGATCAAATGACTCGTATATCAGTTTTAGTAGACTATACACTTTTTATCTGAATTAGAGATAGAAATTACGAGGTTTTGTAGCCTTTCTCCCTGAAGGAAAGACATGATGGCGGGGAGTCACCTTTCAATTGAGGCATAGATGAGGATGATACCCTTTATGTTAAGAACCGGGTTGTTGTGCCCATGATAATAAAAGATGATTTTATGTCTGATTTTCATGCCACAAAGTGGGTAGTGTATCTAAGTGTGAATAAAATGCATTGTTTCCTACGATTACTATTTTGGTGGATGGGCATGAAAAATGAGACAACATGGTTCATGACACGAAATGACACCTGTCAACCGGTGAAGGCTGAGCAGCAATGACCTGGAGGATTACTACCACTATTGCCTATTCTTGAATGGAAGTGAGACATGGTTACCAGGGAATTTTTGGTGGGTATCATGAGAATTACATGGAAGAATGATGCTATTTTGGTGGTTTTGGACTGGTTGATAGAGGTATAAAATTTCTTATCACTGATGGAGAATTTCCTTATGGATCGGTTGAGAGACATGTACATTCTGAATATAGTGTGTCATCATGATGTACCGTAGAGAATTATTTTAAACCATGAATCTAGATTTACATTACACTTATGGATGACTTATAGAAGGTTCTTCTTACATAGGTTATACTGAATATTGATAACCACCAACATACAAATGGGAAATCAGAATGCATGTAATGTCCCAGAATATCTGTATAATTTTTTTTAATTATATAGAATTATTTCGAGACTGAAATATCTGATTCCGCGTGATTCTAAGGCCCAGAGTGCCTGGAATGATCCGTAGAAGTTTTGTTAAACATTAAATAGCACGTGTAAGAAGTTTTACTAAAAAAGAATCATAACACTTAAATAGTTGATCGGATCAGAAATATGAGTTCCCCATTGCGCTCAGAATGGTGGGTTTACCCTAGGTGTGACTTAAGTTTAGTCGGTGTGGGTCTCCTGTGAGAAAACTCAAAAATGGCATAACCGTAAATAAAATAATTAAATGAAATTATTTTATTTTTCAAATGCTTATAATTCACGAGAAGTAACTTAGATTAAAAATCTTTGACCACCGCTGAACTCGTGACGGTATTCTCTTTTTAGGTAGATACTAACATTGGCCGGCGTGGGCCACCAGTGAATGTTAGTTTTTTTCTGTAAATAAAAAAATTATTTGACATTTATTTTATTGTAAAATTCATAACTTCTAAACGGTAACTCAGATTGGAAATCCGAGAGTACCGTTGGGTTCATTGGGGATTTTTTCACTTAGGAAAAGCATAACCTTGACTATAATAGGTCAAGGGTGACTGTTAATAATTTACTGAACATTTTTTTGAGTAAGTTCATTAAACGCGCGGGCGGCATTTTTTGACTATTGAACTGTTTCTCAGACTAAAAATCCAAGGGAACCATTGAATCCAAAGAGCCATGATTCACTTAAGGGAGTCTTCGCTTCGACCACAGTAGGTCCAGAGGAAATTTTACTTTTTGGAACTTTTTAATAGAATAAATAAAATATCTTTATTATTTTATTTTTATTTCATTCCTCTAATGGACAAATGGTAAGGTGGGACCAGTGATGTGTCAAGACAATAAATTTCTTGACCCTTCAATCTACGTAATAGAAACATTGAGGGAAATTAGGAAGCTTCCTAATTAATGATCCACCATTAAATTCCAACGTTGTAACTTACCCTCCCCCTCTACTATATATATGGAGATTGGGAGGAGCTACCGGTAGAGCTTCTCCAAGCAACGAAGTACTAAAGTAGCGCCATGACACCAAAAACATACAAGACCGAGCCGACCCAGTGGAAGGTGACAGATGACACCGAACAACGAACTAGAAGGCGATGTACGAGTGGCGTCATTGGGAATCGGTTGCGGGGATAAAGAATTCCGACCCACCTTCAAGAACAGACGCTCTGCAATAGGTTTTCGAGGTAGGATTTTTTTTCATTTTTGCGATTTTGATTCCCTCTTACCCATTCTGGAATTTATATGAAGAACGTGTTTCAACCGACTAATGGGTGGACATGTGATTCATTCATCCTTGCGGGAGGTTATTATGGGGAAATCGTGGGGGGTTAATATTGTTATTTAATTCAATTTTTATTAAACCAGTAACCACCCTCACATTTACGAGCTAATGCAAAAGGCACGTACCTAACAAAGCCAGCCCGAACCATATACTATCATGATATCCTTGTGCCAACATGTAAGACCGAGAGCATTTCATTGCACACTGAGAGAGGAAGGTCAGAGCTCATCATCCACAACGAACGGAGGAGGAAACCACCACGATGGTTGATCACAGGAAGGAAGGTGGTGTGACCACCACCCAACAAGCAACAGAATCCACAGCCGAAGCCGCGGCGGAGGCCGAACCCACCTCAGGTGTGTTCTGTGGTGATCGAGCGGTGCCCATGGGGCACCACCACCTTACCAACTGAACGGCCTTCGGGTCGTTTGGCAATCTAGGAGACCGGGGGGTACACCCCCCCTACGTCGGACAAAACAGTTCCACCATCCTCAAGTTGGGATCCCTCCCTTAGACCAGGCCACAACCCCCGCAGAGCGCAATCACCCTCAGAGCTGGGCTGCCTCCCTCGAACCAGACCGCCGCCCTCGAACCAGGTCCCCGCCCTTGAGTTCTGTTGCTTCCCTCAGAGAGGGCCACCACCCTCGAAGCGGGTCGCTGCCCTCACCACAAGTTGTCACCCTCAGAGTTGGGTCGCTGCCCTTGGAGCGGGTGGTGTCCATCAGAGCGGCCCTCCCCCCTCGAGTCGGGCTGCTACCCTCAAGTCGGGCCCCGCCCTCAAGCACATCTACCGCCCTCGCGCTTGGGCCACTAACCTCAGAGCTGGGCCACCGCCCACGGAGTGGGTCTCCTCCCTCATCTCGGGCTTCTTCCCTCTAGCCGGGTCGCCGCCCATTGGTCGGGCCGGTGCCCTCCGAGCCGGGTCTCTTCCCTCGGAGCTGGCCGCCACCCTCGGAGCGGGTGGCCACCCCAGTGGGCCACCGCCCTAGTGGGCCGACACCCCCCAGACCGGGTCACCGCCCCAGTGGGCCGCCGTCCCCAGGCCGGTCCGCCACCCCACATGGGTGGGGCCTCCATATTCGGGTTAGGACACCCTTGCGGACCGGACCGGACATCGGCCCAGTGGCCCGAGTCCACCTCATCCCAGAATCACTCAAAGGGTCTTATCTTCATGATCGAATTTCCGTTTGACGAACCATCTACGGTATTGGGACCCTTGGATCAAGAGATTCCTTTTTCCTTACTCCATTAGAGTTTCAGAGAATCTAGGAGTTCGGTCGGGTTGGATCGCACCTGAAACCAACTGGGCCCTCAGCACTGAAATACCAATAAGGTACAGACCGGGCGTCTGATTGACGTGTCGTCTATTACGTTGGAACCCTTATGACATGGCAGATCATCAAGATAATTCTTTGTGAGACTTCATGCTGTTTGAGATACAACTGATGGCTTGGGGATTGGTTCTCCCAAGTTCAATACATAAGAAACCCTGTGACTGGTTTAGTCCTAACGTATGTTGACTTTCTTACTCATAGTGACTCAACGGATGCGGTACATGATATGGAGGATTACCTTAGTATACCATGATGGGGGTGGGTGATTCTGTGTGACATGATAGGCCACAATTGGGAGTATCTGTGGTATTCGAAGAGGTGGAGTACCTTAGCAGACCGCGTTGGGGGGGGGGGGCACTGTGTGACCTGGAAGACCCACATTACGTGATGGGGAGTAGTACTACAATAGTTCAAGGTTAGTTAGAAGCACCTCTTTGTGACGCAACAGGCCCACTATACTTGAAAGAGGAGGAGTTCTCTAGATTTTTAGGTGTTCAACATTGTGACTAGAGATGTTACTTGTCATATCCCCTATAATAAATCATCGTGTGAGTTGTCTTTACTTTGTGCTTGTGATTGAGGTTATTCTTTGGGGTACTTTACCTGTGTGGGACTTTACCTTCATGGTGTTACCCATTGGATTTTATTTGTGGAATTCTAAGAGACCTTTAGGGTCTTGGGGTCCCTACTGAGTATCTTTATACTCACCCCTGCATGGGCTTTGCCCGCACCATTTTCAGTATTGTGCAGATGACGTAAAACATTGATCGAGGATGAGGGAGCCAGGACTTGATGGTTCTTGGAGGTGGACAAGGCGGAGGAGACAAGTAGAAGTGGAGTACTGTGGAGGTGATATGTACCTACCCTTCATGTAGGATCTGCAGTGGATGATCCAAGAGTTTATTTTCACCTTTCATCTATTTTTCACTTTTCAGTTGTACTTGTACATTTCTAGTAGGGCTTGTATTCCGACCCCTTTAAATTTAAGACACTTTTACTACCACAGTTTACTTCAAAAATATGTCATGTTGTGTTCTAGGACCGTGTGTTTGTACAGGTTAAAGAAAATAATTCATATTTTAGGGAAAACACCTTTTGGTGCTAGTTGTCAGCCCCTAGCCTATGGAAGGTGGGCTTGGGGTAGTTACGACACGGGACCTGGGGGATGGGTCATGACAAAGTGGTATCAGAGGAGTTCGTTTCTACAGAAGAACTAGGGATATGATATTTTCTATGTAGAAATAATGTTAAGTGTTATGAGTGTGGTTTTCAATTTGGGAAATCCAGTGCTGGTGTGGTGGCTGACGCATCCATACACCAGGACCCTGAATTATGATTTCAGACTCAATGCATGAAAAATCAAATTGTGTGTGTTTTTGAAAATTTTTTCTTTTGATTTATTTGGATTCAACTCACCATGTATAACTTAATGATCTTAGCGTACCTATTATTTATCAGGATACCGCCATGAAGGCAGCCACCCAGGTTTCCTGAGAGAGTACGTGATGACATCCCACTGAGCAATGAGGCCTCAGTGCCGGACCTTGTTACAACATTAGAACCTTCGAGTGGTGTATCAGCAGCAGCACTACCAGTTGGGAAGTCGTTTCCACCAGCCCACCAACAGAGGGTGCACACAGACTGAGCGTGTTGCACACGTTTCAGTTGCAGAGGCCTCCGAGGTTCTGAGGCAAGACCGACCCACATACAGCTGAGGACCGGATAAAAGCTATGGCTAGATTTTTCTACCTATTTGAGACACTAGTAGAGCATATGTTGATCTTAGATTCTTGTATTTTTTAGTGAGTGACCATGAGGATGGTCCACATAGTGATGAGGCTTCGGTATGTGGACTGTTTCCTAAGATAATACCTTTGGGTAGTGTGTCAACTATATCATTACACGTTGGTCAGTAATTACAATCTGCATTACTGGTATAGGGCACATGTATGTTTAGTGCCTCACATGAGTTTCAGTATCATAAACCCCTTAGGTTCTGAGGCGATTCCAACTCACATGTGGCTAAGTATTGGATTAAGGAGGTGGCTGAGTTTCCATATAGTTTGGGCACCATTCGATCAGATGGTGGTCCTAGTAGTGAGAATTCTATGTGGTTCAACAGAATGATGACATGGTTTAGGTTACACTGATCTTAGTAAGAGGTGACTTTTCTGTGTACAATCATAAGAACCTTCTTGAGAGAATGTGGTCTCATTCCATAAATTGTTAATGGATGAGAGGTCCTTATAGCTTCTACAGCTTCAGTAGGATGACACGTCGGTAGTTGAGTATTCATGGAGGCGTACCGACCATTCCTGGTACACGATGAATACAATATGATAATTTATTCAAGGCTTGGACTTCCGAGTGAGGTGTGTATAATGATTTCCAAGCCAGAACTATTCTTCTATGCATTCATAATTATGTAAGGGTGCTAGAGAGAACCTTTATGGTAGAATGTTCTTTGGCTGAGCAGATACAACCAGTGAATGTTAGATTTATGAAAGAAAGAAACTAATGCTAGTCTTAGAGACTTGGGTTTGTAAAATGTTTCAAGAAGATCATGTGATAGGAACAGATGGATCTGCTGGGCAACAGACGTGGAAGTGGATCTAGGAGAGCAGCCTCAGGTGGTACAACCACCACCTCAGTGAGGTCCCGACCAGGATCCGGGAGCTAGAGGTCAGGGGAAGGGAGTAACTACATGCAGTTAAGGGGTGTGACCCAAGGAATCCAAGAATGATTATAGGTACAGTATGTGTCTACTGCTAGCTTCTGTATCAATATATATAGGTACCAATCATTCCTCCTTTAAATAAATCTTTTCCAAGACCTACAATTTCCAGTTAAACCATTGACATGACCCTCACTTCTGGAGATACCTTTGGGAGGAGACTCAATAATCACAATTACATTTATGGTGTGATCTGACCCTTGAGGG
Source organism: Viscum album (assembly GCA_963277665.1). Lineage (NCBI taxonomy): Eukaryota > Viridiplantae > Streptophyta > Magnoliopsida > Santalales > Viscaceae > Viscum > Viscum album. The sequence continues at coordinate 120,158,547 of OY728124.1, read as the reverse complement.
GCAAGTTCCGGTTGGAACCTCTTAGTGGCACTGTTGAGGCCTTACGACATTTGTTTGGGTATGGACTGGGTATCCACAGTTTATAAATAGATTGATTTTATTATTAAAAAAGGTTGTGGTTTATCTACAACACGTGAATGGGGTTTTCCTTATTCAGAAAAAAGGAAAACCCAGGAACCACCGGATAAACTCATGCATAGAAGGGTGCAGCTGATCTCTCTTGAGTCAGTCAAACATCCCCTCGTGGAAACATGAGTTTTGGGTTTTCATTTCCCAACAGGTGTGGCAGAGTGTGGGGATATCTTTTCAAAAGATGTTTCTAGGGTTACCTCCCTGAAGGGAAAGGGGCTTCTACTTTGGCTGGGTACTACCATAGTTTTGAACCATACTTTCTAGAGTTTCATCACCCTTATCATTTTAGACAAAGAAGGGGAAACCTTTCCTGAGGATAGAGAGATGCCAACAGAGTATACAAGAACTAAGGAAGAGACTGATGAGTGCCCCCATCTTGAGGCTTCCAGAAGATGGCGCTGGGTATGTAGTCTATTGTGAAGCAGTAGGGACCGGTCTTGGGTATTCCCTGATGCAGGGGTGAGCCGTGATCGCTTATGGTTCATTAAAGATGAGACATCATGAGTAGAACTACACTACCCATGACCTGGAGTTAGCAGTAGTGGTCTTTTCCTTGAATATGTTGTGACATTACTTGATGGGAGAATATTTTATAGTCTTCTATAATCACAAAAATCTCAGGAATATCTTCTCACAGAAGGACCTAAAACTGAGACATAAAAAATGGCTAGAGCTCATCCAGGACAATGACCTTGATATAGTCTATACTCTTAGGAAGGGGGGACATGGTAGCAGAGTCACTCAGAAGGAGTTCTGGTCTACAACAACTGTGTGGGGCGTCAGATCAGCTAGTCACACTATGGATATCCTTCACGAATAAAGAAAGAGTAGCTACCTTTAGTCTATGATAGTCACTCCCCCACTCCTTCAGCGAGTCAGAGAGGCATAGATTAAGACATTGACTGTGGGGACCAACATGCTTAGATATCCTCAAGATGGTCTCCTAAAAGATTTTCTAAAGGTGGGGAGCACGTCATCCTCTTTAGAGGATGCACCATGGTGTCAATGATGCTTCAAGAGGAGATGTTGAGGGAGATCCATTAATCCCATTTAATGGTACATCCTAGAGTGATGAAGATGTATCAGGACCTCTGACATTAGTACTGGTAGCTAGGGATGAAGGAAGTAGTGGCAGAGTTTGTATCATGATGCCTCAATTATCAGTAAGTGGAGACTACATAGACCTGGCCTGACCAGAGTTCACGAGACAGAGATCCTTGGAGTTCGAGGAGGGAGACCATGTCTTCTTATGGAGATTTGTCTGAGGGGGAAAGTTATCACCAAGGTTTATCAGGCCATTTATGATACTTAGAAGGATAGGCAAGGTGGCATACTGCTTGGTACTTCCACTGTAGTTGGAGAGGGTGCACGATATATTCCCTGTATCCCATATGAGGAGATACGTGTAGGACCCATCTCACGTCATTGACCATAGCGAGCTAGACTTAGAAGATGGGGAGACATTTACCAAGGTTCCAGTAGAGAATGAGGATTAATAAGAGCGAGTCCTTCATGGAAGATTAATACCTATGGTCTGTGTTCGCTGACAGTATGGGAACCTCCAATAGAGAACATGAGAGCGGGAGGCTCAGATTCGTGCTCAGTACTCCAATTTGTTCCCTTAGTCTATATTTTTGATTTCAGGGATTAAAATCCTTAAGGTGGGGAGAATTTAATGTCCTAGAATTTTTGTATATTGTTTTTAACTATATGGAATTATTTTGAGTCCTCAAAATCTGGTGGTGGGTGATTCTGAGGCCCGGAGTGCTCGGAATGATCCGTCGAAGTTTTGTTAAACTTTAAATAGCACGTGTAATAATTTTTCCTAAAAAATCAGAATAAATCTTAAATGGTTTCCCGGATAAGAAATTTTAGGGAACCATTGCGCTCAGGATGGCGGGTTTACCATAGGCACCACTTAAGTTTAGTCGGTGTGGGCCTCCTATGAGAAAACCTGAAAATAGCATAACCATAAATAAATTATTTAAATGAAATTATTTTATTTTTAAAATTTTTATAACTCACGAACAGTCACTTAGATTAAAAATTTAATACCATCACTGAACACATGAGGGTATGATATCTTTAATAAGATAATAACATTGGCCAGTGTAGGCCACCACTGAAAGTTAGTTTTTGGTCATAAATAAAATAAATAAGTGACAATTATTTTATTTGTAAAATCTATAACTTCTAAACAATAACTCGGAATGAAGATCTGAGAGTACAGTTGGGTTAATTGGTGTGTGTTTCACTTAGTCATAGCCTAAACATGACTAGTGTGGGTTGAGGGTGACTGTTAATAATTTACTGACCTTTTTTTCTGGTGCGTTCAGCAAATGTGCGTGTGGAATTTTCTAACATTTCAATCGTTGGTCGGATTGAAAATTTGAGGGTACTGTTGAATCCACAGCACCAAGATTCACTTAAGGGAGGCTTCACTTCGACCGCAATAGGTCTGGGGTAAAATTTAGTTTTTGAAATTTTTTAATAAAATAAAAAAATAACTTTATTATTTTATTTTTATTATATTCCTCCAATGGACAAGAGGTAAGGTGGGACCAGCGATGTGTCAAGACAATAAGTGGCTTGACCCTCCAATCTATGTAGTAGCAACATTAGAGGAAATTTGGAAGATTCCTAATTAATTATCCACCATTAAATTCAAATGTCATTACTTACCCTCACCCTCTTCTATATATATAGAGTTTGGGGGGAGGTACAAGCATAGCTTCACCGTGCAACGAAGTGCTGAAGGAGCACCACGAAACGAGACACTTAAAAGGCAGATCCAATGCAGAGAAAGGTGACAGGAAACAACAAACCATGAACAAGAAAGCGACGTACACATGGCGTCATTGAGAACCAGTTGCGGGGACAAAGAACATTGAAACACCTTCAAGCGCGGACCCTCTCCAACGGGTTTTCGAGGTATGGGTTTTTTTGTTTGTGCAATTTTTTGATACCCACTTCTCTATTCATTAATTTATATGAAGAAAACGAGTCAACAAACTAATAGATTGACCCATGATTCATTCATCCTTGAGGGATGTTTTTACGAGGAATCTTGTGGGGGTGAATCTTGTTGTTTAATTCAATTGTTATTAAACCTTTAACCCCCTCACGTTTACGATCTAACATGGAGGGTGCGAGCCTAACGAAACCTGCCAGAACCCTTAGCTATCATGATATTCTTATGCCACCTTGGAAGACCGCGAGCAAATCAATGCACACCGCAAGAGGAAGGTCACAGCTCGTCATCCGCAGCGAACAGAGGAGGCGGCCAGTACGATATCCAGTCACAGGAAGGAAGGCGGCATGATCGGTACGCCACCGGTGTACAGAAGTCACGACGGAAGTTGCGGAAGAGGCCAAAACCACCTATGGTGGGTTTTGCGGTGACTGAGTGGCGCCGCCACCTTTCCAACTGAATGGCCTTCGGGCCGTTCGGGAATCTGGGAGACTGAGGGGTTACACCCCCCCATCTTACCAAACAGGGCTGCCACCCTCGAGTTGGGAAACTACCCTCGAGCTAGGCCACCTCCCTTAGAGCGAGGCTGCCACCCTCGGAGTGGGCTTCCACCCTCAGAGTGGGCCACCACCCTCAAAGCGAGCCACCACCCTTGGACCGGGCCACCGCCCGAGCGCGCCACCGCTCGACTGGGCCACCGCACCACTAGGCTGCGGCCCCCAGACTGGGAATCCGCCCCTCTTGCGTGCTACCCTCTTGCATGTATCCCCTATTGTGGGGCCGCCCCTCTTACTGGCCGAACCAGAGATCGGCCCAACAGGCTGAGTCCACCTCAACCCCGTCCAGACCGGTCGGGCCGGGTTGGTCCAACAGTGTCAGACTGGACCCGGGCCCAGAAAAAACTGAAAGGGGCTTATCTTGAGGACCAGACTCCCAGTTGGAGAACTGTATATGGTGTTGGGACCCTTGGGGAAAGACGATCCTTTTTCCTTAATCCATTAGAGTTTCAGAGAAACTTGGAGTTCATCCGGGTTAGATCGCACTCGAATCCCACTGGGCCCTAGACACTGAAATGAAAATAACGCACAGACCAGGCCTCAGACTGACATGCAATATATTGCGTTGGAACTCTTATGACATGGTGGATCATCTGGTTACCTCTTTGTCAGAATTAGTTCTATTTGAGATATGAATTATGTTTTGGAGAGTGATTCCCCCAAGTGCACTATGTTTAAAACCTTGCCACTGGCTGAGACCTGACAACTGATGACTTTTCAACTCTGAGTTACTCGACGGTTGTGGTACGTGAGTTGGAAGAGTCCCTTAGCCGACCAAAATGTGGGTGGGTGGTTTTGTGTGACCTGGAGGGCCATAGTGGGGAGAAACTGTGGTACATGATAGGGAGGAGTACCTTAGCGGACTGCGTTGGGAGAGACGACTCTGTGAGACCTGACAGACCCATAGTACGTGATGGGGAGCTGTAATTCAGTAGTTCAAGGTTAGTGGGAAGTGCCTATGTGTGATGCGGCAGGCCCACCATACTCAATATAGGAGGAGTTTTTCAGCAGCCGAGGATTTCAACGTTGTGACTGGGGATGTTACATGTTACTACCCCTAGAATAAATCCTAGTTTGAGTTTCGTTTACTTTGTGATTGTAATTCAGGTTTTGCTATGTGGTACTTTAACTGTGTAGTACTTTACCTTCATGGTGTTACCCTATGGTTTTTCTTTGTGGAATTCTTGCATACCTTTGGAGTATGAGGATCCCTACTGTGTATCGTTAAATGAGTTTCTCCCACACCTTGTTGTGTATTGTGTAGATGACGTACAACATTGATCAAAGATGAGGGATCCAGTATTGGATGGTGCTCAGAGGTCCACATTTGGTATGATGTGACGTGGAGGAGATGGGAAGATGTGGAGTAACATGGAGCTGATATGTACCTACCCTTCAGGTAGGATCCACGGTGGATGATCCAGGAGATTCTTTTCACCTTTCATCTATTTTTTACTTTTCATTTGTAGTTGTACTTTTCCAGTTGGGATTGTGTTCCCACCCCTTTACTTTTTGGACACTTTTACTACATCATTTTACTTCATAGTTGCTTCTTGTTATGTTCTCAGACCATGTGTTTGTACTGGTTAAAGGTAAAGCCTTCTCGTTTTAGGGAATACCCCTTTCGATGCTAGTCGCCAGCCCCGAACATATGGAAGTTAATATTGGGATAGTTATGGCACGGGCCCCAGGGGATGGGTTGTGACAAAGCACTATACAGATGATTGAGTATATTCTACGAGAGTATGTTATTAACTTTAGTGGTCTTGGTAGAATCACTTATCACTCATTTAGTTTCCCTAAAACAATAGTCTTCATGAAACTATATATATTGTTTCATATGAGGCTCTTTATAGTATTCCATGTATAGCACCTTTATATTTGATGGAGGCTAGTGAGTCAATGTTTTTGGTACCAAGTCTCACAATGGAGATTTTAGAATAGGTTCAAATGATTCAGTAGAATATGGATACATTTTAGAGTAGAAAAAAGTCATATGATGATAGATTTTGATAACCCATAGATAATAAAAAGGGTGATCATGTTTCCATCAGGTTTCTATAAGATTGGTTCACCATAGTATTCATAGACACAACATGCTGGCACCCTGGTTTGTTAGGCCACTTGAGTTTGTGGAGAGGATCAGACTAGTGGCTTAATGATTTTATCTTCCAAAAAGGTTTAGTGTTATGAATGTTTCTTTTCACATGACAATAATTCATAGGTATAACCCCAATCCTTCTCATGTGATCAATACTGGTGATGATTATCTTGAGACCAATGTTCCATTTTATGAGTATTTGTTGTGTTTGTTGGATCACAGTGAGAAAGTGTTGCAGGAAAAGATCCTACTAATAGTTCACAAATTGTGGAAACATTTCCATATGTAGGGGGAATATGGGAGAGAGAATATTACATATGGGTTTAGTGTCCATATTTTTTTGACTAGCAATCTTATAGATTCCTGGGAGTATATCTTGAGGAATAACTGTTATAGGGTAAAGAGATTGTAAGATATTGACCATTTGTGAGGATTTCTTGAGCATGTTTTCTGGTACTCTGTTCCCTTGTTTTGAGTATATATTGTTTGTTTTTTACCTTGTGGATTTTTGGGTGAAATTGTTTAATGGTTTATCAAAAATGGGAAATACACTGTTGGTAAATGATTTTCCCAAACTATGTGTCTAACCCATTAAACCATGAAACCCCAAACAGAGGGGATTCGCATGGATGGTGTAGAGTTGCGAAAAACCATCACCCTCTTTACAGTAACTGTTTGACAACACTAGTTGACGCACATAGTTATGGTTCATAGTTAGGGGAGACCATTCTCTATGAGAATGAAACCATTTGTACAATATTTTAATACCCTATGTTTTTAAAGAAAATCCAAAACTCCCTTATTATATCCCCAAATTTCATATCCAGACCCAAAAATGTTCTCCTTAATTCTTGGAGGCTCTTTGATGGATCCCAAAGCCTTCTAATCCCTGTTCATGGAAAATATCATCCCAAATTAAAGATCTATACCCTACCTTTCAAGAGAGTCTCATCCAGTGTGGTTTCCTCTATCTCTCCAATATTGTTCTCACCCTTCAAAGGGATATTTTAATTTATTTTTGACAGATCTATATCTTGGTTTAATTTTTATTGATTCATGTGATCTGAAATCTTGGTTTCAGATCGAGATCTCATTATTATTCATAAATATTTATTATTCTCCTTCAATTGAGGTTTTACATTAGTGAGTATTCATTGCTCATCATTATTTTGGTGGTCTATTATTCAAATACTATATACTTGATTTAAATTAAATTAATATAATTTTATAATTTGTATATAAATTTTTTAATATTATATTCTAAAATTCAATTAAATAATTTTGTCAATTAATTAATTAAGGGATTATGGAATTGATTGATTAATGGGGTAGTTGAATGGGTTAATTAAAGGATTGTGTAATCAGTCAATTAATATGGATTAATTGACTCGTGAATCAGTTAATGGGATATTGGTATTGTGGAATAAGATTAACTAATGGGTAATTAATTAATGGTTCATTTAGATTGGGAAATGTTTTAATTATTTGATGAATTAATTAATGGGTTATCTAGTCAGAAGTTCATAAATGGATTAATGGTGTTTTTTCATATTATTATATGTTATTAAAGTGAATAAACATATTTTTCATTGAAATTATAGTGGTATTCCATCATTTGAAATGATGATAATTTTTTTTGATATTGTGTAACCTTGAATGATGTGATATGTGTTATATTTTTATGATATATGTAATATTTGTGTGTGGGACATATACTAATAATTCAAAATACCATAGTGATAAACGAGTGTGGGACATGGAATGATGCTCCAACTATCCAAATGTGATAATGAGGCGTGGGATAGGGAATCAGGATCCAAATACCAATATGAGATTGTGAGTTTGGTATGGGGTATGAGGCTCAATATACCCATGTGATTAATGAGGTGTGACATGGGGACTGAGGCTCCAAATACCCATGGGGTGTTAAAAATGATGTTCTATACTCGTGAGTTGGAATTTACTATGGTTCCAATTATTCATGATGTGTTTGAAATTATATGATGAGTGATATAAATGGTATTGTGATATAGTTTAGACTCTCAAATTAGTGAAAGTAACTATTGAGGGTCCAGGTGTCCTTGGGAACCCAAGGGTTTATGAAGTCCATTTAAAGAAAAAAAATGTGATAATTATTTACTTATGGATTGTGTTTTATTTTTTATACAAATACATAAATTGTTACTGATTGTATACAGTTTTAGACATAATTAGTGTTGGAATATCGAGTAGTACTCACACTTTAATTGGGTTTCCTAATCAGTACACTAATAGACATTATGTTTTTAGGACATGATAAGGGAAATATCCCTATGATAGATGGATGAGTCAAGATGAATCATGGTTGAGGAAAAAATATTGTTTTGGAAAAAATATGGGAGTTTTTAGTGGCTTTATATTGGGTTTTATATCTTTCCCTAGACACATAATTTCCATAAAATATCTGTTGCATTATCTTTGGATATTGTATTCGTATTTTTTCTCCTTATGTGATATTTGTATTATTCTGGTAATAGTTATACCTCTTGGATATGATTAGTTTATTTCTTCTATTTTATTACTTCGATAAAGATTGTATAATATTTATATTATCAATATTAGGTCATTGCTTCTAGTCGGCAGCCTGTAGCATGCGAGGAGGTGCGACTGAGGTCATGTGAGTAACTGACTCAAGGCACCGGTATGTGGAACCCATGTCAGGATGTTAAAATACTTATACCATCCTCCTTTGAGGTATATCAATAATTTTATAAAAAATAATTATCTCAACATGTATTCTAGTGTTTGGATTTTCCACTCATTTTGGAAATTTGTTTTTGGTGATAAAACGTATTGAAGTTCAACTCAGGGTTCATAGCTTGTTGGAGAATCTTCTAAAACAAGGAGGTAAATATCACATTTATGTATGATAAAATTTATACAACTGTTACATAAATAATAACCTATTATCTAATGTGTATCATGGAATATTTATTGAGTGATAAGCCCCATGAAATAGTAATGAAATAAAATGTCCTTACAAGAGGATCCACTTTAACCCTTACATAATTATTTACTTTAAATTAATTCTAATGACAAATGATAAATCATGTGGTCATGTTTTTCATTTCTATATAGTTATGGTTAATAGTTTCATCATCATCCTATAATTTTTCCTTTATGAAATTACCTACTCACATTCCATTCTTTTTTATGTGTATTATGTGATATCTCTCTTAATATTATCCCACCAATAGTTCTATCAAATATCTTAATATATCATCATTCTCCCTAGGTGGGTAGAGAAGGTTCAGTTTTGTGCATCATCCAAAATCAACTACATTGTCTTGGGATTTAATATTATATATAGCCATATCCCAAATTTTATAACTTAATCTTCATCATTTTTGAACTACTATGATTTCTATTTTTTTATATTTCCCACATTATTTTGTATTTCCTCATCATCTCATTAGAAACCCTTTAAAATATATAGAAGGGATATTAAGGAAATCATTTTTGAAATGAAGGATGATGATTCTGCCTTTTTGATTCCCATGTCATTCTCATGTAAGTATAATAATATTGGATTCTTCACAATTCTAATCATTTATAAGGATTAAAAGGAAATTCTACTAAAATATTATACCACATTATTTTATTTCCTAGGATGATAGTGTATTGAGCAGTGATGATCATTGATCATAAATAATCATCTTCATTGGCACATATTAAACTCATTTTGTGTGATATATACGTGAGGATCTTACTATGTGTATACATTTCATAATTATACACATAGAGTGAAGTTACTTGACCTCAAAATCCAAAAAATAGTGTATTCTATAAATTAAATTTCCATGATTATAATAAATCAATCCCCAAAAGACCGAACAGTTTAGTAGTCTTGGTAAAACGGATACATACAAGAGTATTTTATTAAAAAATAATACACTAATTACAACATAATTTTTTCCTTATTCTTTTCCATTATATGTTAAAAACATTAATCCATATATTGTATCCCTGAAATGTTTTCCTAGTACACTTATTAGATTCCTAGGGAGTGGAAACAAAATAAGCGTGATATCAAATGTTCAATATGGTTAAGCCAAGCATAAAGGAAGAAATAATGAATAAATAAGAATAAATTAATATGTAAAGGTAAATAATTGAACACACATGCCATGTAATTGATAAACTAAAATGATAAATGATATGGCAATATAATAAATGAAAACACATTCCATTCAAATAACTCTACAAGGAATAGTAAATATGGAAAGGTGAGAAATTGAAACACATACCATTAAAAAATAATGTGAAAATTAAATACATCCATCGATATGTCAACATAAATTATCATGGATAATAATACCTATGTATAAATGATGGAAATGCCTAATTATTGGATGTCATATCTCAAGAACATGTAAACCTATACTATCAAGACCATTCATAATACGGTTTAAATTAAGGGTAAAAACCAAATAAATTTGTGTTAATTATTAGTCTCATGAGAACCTATTGATATGTTGAGGGGATATACAAATTCTAGGCCCACCCATTATTTCCAGTCTAAATAATACCTAATATTGGGTAATAATAAATAGTATGCCTAATCAAATAACTGTATTGAATAAGAAATATTGATTTATCAAGAATTTTCCAATTACTCAGATAAATGTAAAATTAAACAACATATTTAATATTTTATATGGTTTAGAAAAGAATAATATCCACCAACCAAGAATTATGGAAATATCCAATTAAAATTTATTAAAATAAATTTATTTTCTAAATAGAATGTTGACAATCACAGAAGAAGGTGATATTATGAAAATATTTTTAACACTTCATAATATTCTTACTAAACCCATTTGGTAAGGTAATTAAATGTGAAAATTATAATTCTATGTAGATAAAATAATTCATGATATAATATATTCAAATGGTCAGTATATTCACAACACAAAATAGGTAAGGGGTGTAAATGGTGTATGCCTCACATAATGAAAAGTGAGACTAGAATCCCTTACCTTGTGATTCCTTTCAGGTATACATCCTTTAACCTACTTTATAATAGTTTTGTACATGTTAATAACATAATATATAACTATAAAAATACTTATTATGTCATATATTATCTTCTTATATTATATTATTACCCATTTGTTTATAATTTTTCAATATCTTAAATATTTTGAGTGTTAATTTCCTAGTTTATCGAGTATGTTTAAACTTTTTATTTGTTGTTATTATGAAATATATCATGAGTTTATTATCTACATAATATAGATCATGTTTTTAATATCATATATATCTCATATATGTGTATCTATAAAAATCTATAATGTTTGGATATAATAAATAAAATTCATCATTGATGGAGATGATAGTCAATATGTACGAATGAACACTATATTCATTTAATTATCGTATTTTAAATTAATTGAATGTAAATGATATGTTTATACATGTATATTATAATTAAATTACCCTATTTATTTAATATAATTCATATATTATTATTAAAATTATTCTTAATACACTACATGTATAGTGTGAAGGAATCATATCTCTTTAAGAGGGCAGTAGTCCTCACTTCCTCAAAGGAAGTTATTGTTTAAATACAAAATGGAACGTATTAAAGGTATGTGTAATAAAAGGATTTAAGAAGTATAAATACATAATAAATATCATATATGTAATATAAAAATATAGTGTTCATCAAAATGGCCACCATGGGAGGTGGTAATAGGAAAAATGAACAATCACCATTTTGTGAGGAAGTAGTTCCCCGTACACGTAAACATTATGTTCATTGTTCATTAGATAGAAGTGTGTCTGATTATAGGTCAAACCATTCATATAAAAACATCTCAGTATATTATAGATACTTATATTATTATATGAACTTGGAAAATTATGATTTTAGTTGGTCGAAAAGTAAATGAATGAAAATAGATCATTGGATGATGCTACCTTAGAAATTGGGTAACTCATTTTGGATTATACCAAAGTGCTTCCTTAGAAGAATTAATTCCCAAAGGGAGGATTTCATCTTGGGGGAGGGATTTTTGAAAGTGAATTGGGTATATCATGACTGATCCTATGTGGTTTTAGAGGTGTGAGGAATTGGGATAAGTGGTGGCCTTTTATATTGATGAGGAGTGACACTCTTGAAATATTTTGAAAAAGGAATTCCTACAATGTTTTCAATGATGTAATTGGATCCAATAACCACTTTTTAGGAAATATAGGACTGGTTCAATATATTTCCATCCAATAGTTATTTTATAAGTGTATAAGTCATTTTGTGCCTTAAGGTTAAGGTTTAGTCCCTTATTATTCTTAATTTAACCTTAATTGTCGTAATTAATTGTAATCACATTCACTAATAATTATGTTCAAAAAATAAATTTGGTATTATTATTAACTATAAATTATTTTTATTCCAAATATGGAACCCATTTCTTCAAATTCCAATCATAAAAGTGTCATATTTATATTTAATCCCTAAAGTGTGATGAAAATGCATGTTTTTAATATAAAATCATCCAGAAAATTGGAGGGTTTTTATAATCAATATCAAACTGAAATTCATTCCAATGAGATAAATTTTTTTAATTTATAAGAAGATTATCTAAATATACTTCAAATAAAATTATAATTATAATTTAACATTATAAATAAATTATTTGAAAAATCCATTTGGATCAAAAAATCTATATTTTTAACTATTCATTAAAAAATATATGTTTTTGAAAAATTAGAAAAATTCACCCAAACCTAATTTTTATGTTTCTCTTTTAAAGGTGAAGTTTACATTTACATATTATATGTGTTAAAATTTCAAAAATAATATTTAAAATGTGTTCTCCATTACAATATGGTAAAATTTCATTTATAAAATTATATGTTTTTATTACTGAAATTGGGTTTGTTCTTATCTTATACCAAGAAAAACAAATGGATGAATATAAAAAATATTTGATTGAATGTATAAAATATATATTTCATTAAAATAATTCACCAATAATGTTTATGAAGACAAAACTCCTTTACAATAATAATAATAATAATATTTCATTTTCTATCCAATGGGTTCTTATTTTCATTTATCGTTAATTGGTAAGCAATTTATTCATTTTATATTGAAATAAACCATAAATTTTCATAAGTTAGTAAATAATATTCATAACCTATAACATAACGGCTAGGTTATATCATAATATTTTAAATAATAATAATATAAAAATACATTATTATTTGGTGAAAATAGGTCTTGTGTGTAATGCAAGATATTGAGGAAGGTTGCTCTTTCCTATAATGCAAGTCATCAGGGAAGGTCTCTCTTGAATATAATGAATGCTAATATAATGTTTTTTTCATTACAAGCTATAAAATATATTATATTCATTTAATAGTTTAATGTATTGGGTTTATAAATTCCAATTTTACACTTAGTGTTCCATGTCATAAACACCATTGAATACAAAATTTTACATTATAATTTCGGGGACTTACATTCACCCCACCTTAATTAAATTGTGTCCTCATAATTTAAACTCAATCTTAGTAATATATTATTAGATATTTCTTAAATTTTAATCCCACAGCATGACAAGGGTTCATAAAAAATCCTTTATAAAGGAGATAATGGGAAGTAAAAAGGGTCACATGGACTTCCATGTAACGAGGTCTCTAAGTAAGAGAACATTATAGGAAAAAAATAGTTATTTAAAGGACGATCATAAATATTTATTGGGATTTAATGATGTCATCAGTATAAATAAACTAAATGATCAACATAAATTTGAGGGCCTCAAATCCCTAAATATTTGATTATTTAAAATACCACATGTTCAATAGAAATTAAGGTATTACGAACAAATTTAATTTCAAGATAATTTTGCTAATTTTGGGTAATTATTTTACTAACCAAGAATATAAGAAATGTTTATTACTTGATAGGTTTTAATTTTATATTGAAAATTCTAATTTTTATTCTTAGATAAAATTAAAATATATCCCTTTACTCTAAGAAATTAAATACCAATGATGATTTTTATATTCCTAGAGAACTAAAAGAAACTTTTAAAGGATAATAAGGCATATAAAAGAGTGGAAAGTATAAATACTTTTATCTAAATAGGACGTTGGGTAGGTCGATGGTTGGCATGAAACCCTTATCATCCTTTAGTCATGGCTTCATGACCTGTAGCCTTACCAAACATGATATGTTATCATAGGGAATACAAGTTTTTATTTTCTAAGACCATATTATTAGACATTAAAAAATAAATGTAATGGAAATCCTTAAAATGTAATCATTAAATATACTCTTAACTATGGTTTTCAATACATCATAAATTCATAACTATTTCATCAATTTATTTTCTACATACATCCTCTTGTGATATAGGTTTTATCCTTTAATAGTGGGCATTTACTCAGGTACTGACCAGGTTCTCCACATTTAATGCAATAAACCTCAAATAAATCCTTAGAATGAGTTTTATTTCATTCCATCATACTCTAAACTTTTTCTCAGCAATCCTTTGATTTACATTCTTATTTTCAACACATAAATCATTTCCTTATTCTATTGAGACACTTTCATGGGTGCCTCCTAACACACTTCTCAAATTCTATAAATGAAGACTTCTTTTCTTTAAGGTCTCCACCACTCAAACTCTTATAAACCTCCATCATTCTCTTATTTGGTGTGCTCAGTAGTTGGTAATGGTATATATATTGTTAACCATATTTTGGGAAATATTATTTGGAATAAATATAATATAATTCACTTCTTTCAACACCTTATTTGGTTTATCAATTTCATTGCCTTTTCCTTCATGATCGATGTTAACTTGAGTCCTTCAGGTAATATCCATAGACTAAAACCAGAAATAATAGTGTGAGAAACTATAGTAATAGTAGGAAAATTATATAATCATTTATAAGATATCTAAATAATGACATCCTATTTTTAAATCTAAAACACCATAAGTTTAAGATTGGTCATTTTTTCATTATCTATTCAAATTATTCATAATGGGTTTTAATTAAATCAAGGATTACCTTAAGAATATCTCTCAGGAGTGTCAATCTAGGTGCATAGTAGGGCCTATTTTCATGTATCAGGTTTCTCTGAGTTAGGCTCGGATCACCCTGTTAGGTCTATAACTCCTATGTATATTTGTTCCAGAACCATATCTACTTATAGTATCCAGACAGGGGTGTATTTCAATGAATACTCACATAATCTCTACCTTAAAAATTTATCAGATGTCCTTCTATAATTATCCTCATATTTAAACTTAGGGTTTTGTTATATATCATATGATTTACTAAATCTAGTTACCAAGGTTCATAATATACTTCCTCTGATGCCATCTATAGTGAATCGACCCTAGATGCTCAGAGTTGGTGTTCTATCAATACATTAGTATGATTACAAGGAATAAATTCCCAATGGACTGAACAATTTAGTAGTCTTGGTAAACCAGATTCATACATGAGTCTTTCATTACACAAGAATACACCAATTAAAAAAATTCTTATGCTTCTACTTTATAGGAATAAAACTTTATTCAATCTATTGTATCTTTTCATAGCTTTCTTAGTATAATTCGTAGATTCTTGGGGAGAGGAAAAAAATAAGGGTGAGCTCAAATGATAAGTAAGGT
Source organism: Viscum album (assembly GCA_963277665.1). Taxonomy (NCBI): domain Eukaryota; kingdom Viridiplantae; phylum Streptophyta; class Magnoliopsida; order Santalales; family Viscaceae; genus Viscum; species Viscum album. The sequence continues at coordinate 120,143,112 of OY728124.1, read as the reverse complement.
TAAGTAAATCATAGCAGAAAAAATATGAATCAATGAGAATAAATTAATATTTCATGATAAATAACTAAACAAACATTTCATGTAATCCATAAACTAAAATAATACATAATATGAGAAGATAATTAATGAAAACACATTCCATTCAAATAACTCGATAAATAAAAGTTAATATGGAAATATAAGAAATTGAAACATAAGTTATTAATCCATAAACTAAAAATGAAATTCATCCATAGATATGTTGATGAAAATATCATGTATAATAATAACTGAATCTAAATGAGGGAATTTATTAATTATTGGATTTCATGTCTTGGGATCATTAAAAACTATAATGTGAAGACCTTTCATAAGAAAGTTTAAATTAAGGGTAGAAATGCAATCAATTTACTCAAATTATTTTTCACATGAGAAAATATCAAGAACTTGATGGTATATATAAGTTTTGGCCCCAAAATATCATTTATAGACTAAATAATTCCTCATATTTAATAAAAATAAATTATATTCCTTATCAAATAAGCGTATTGAATGATAAATACATATTCATCAATAATTCCCCAGTTAATCAAATAACTACCAAAGTAAATACCATATGTATGATAGTGTAAGGATTTGTTAACAATATTATCCATCACCCAATAATTGAGGAAATATCCAATAAAAAATGTCTCAATAAAGCGATTCTTTAAAAATAGTGTTTATAATCATAAAAGAAAGTGAGATTACAAAAAACAATTTTTACCACTTGTTAATTTTCATGATAAACCACTTGGATGACACAATTATTTGTAAAAATTATAATTATATTATGAAAAAATAATTCATTTATAACATATCAAAATTGTAATTTGATACACCACCCAGAATAGTTAAGCTTCTTATATGATGTATGCCTTATGGAATGAAAAGTGATACAAGAATATCTTACCTTGTGTTTCTTTTCAGGTAGACATCTTTTAAAATTTTGTATAATAGTTTTAAAAATGTTACTAAATTATTAAATAACTATTCTAATACTTATAATATCATATATCATCCTCTTATAAGAGGTTATTGTCCATTTTTTAATAATCTTTCTTTTAATTTTACTATTTTTACTGTTAATTGCCTAGTTTTTCGAGTATATATTAACTTGTTATTTTTTATTCTTATTAAATATATAATGGTTTCATCATATCCATAATGTAAATTATTATTTTAATATCACATATATACATTTTATATGTTTCTATAATAATTTATCATGGCTTGATTTAGTAAATGAAATACACCATTCATGGAGACGATAGTCTGTACGTAGGCACGAACTCTTCCTTCGTATCATTGTTGTATTTTAAAAAATGAAAATTAAATGATATGTATATACATGTATATTATAATACCAGTAAACTATTTATGTAATAGATTTCATATATTTTTATTAAAATTTTCCTTAATATGATACATGTATAGTGTGAATGAATCACATTGTTTTGAGCGGGTGGTAGTCCACACTTCCTCAAATGATGTTATTGTGTTGATGAAAAATGGAAGGTATTAAATTTATGTGTTATAAAAGGATTAAATAAATACAAATACATAATAAATATCATATAAATAATATATAAATAGATTTTATATCATAATGGACACCATGAAAAGCAGTGATAGGAAAAATGAAAAATCATCATTTTGTGAGGTGATAGTTTGACTTAAATATAAACAGTATGTTCGTTACCAATTATATAGATTTTTGTGTAAGTGTAGGTCAAATATTTAATATAAAATAATATTAGTATATATATTATAATTTTGAAATTATATGAATATGGAATAAAAATATTTTAGGGGGTGGAAAAGTAATTGAAAGAAAAGAGATCGTTGGAAGTCACTACCTTAATAATTATGTGACTCCTTTTAGTTTATACCAAATGGATTCTTTGGAAGGGTTAGAAAACAAAGTTATGATTCAAGGTATATGTGAGGGATGATTTAAAGTGAATTGGGAGGACATTTTATAAACCTTTGTTTTTTTAGATGTGTGAGGAATGGGGAGAAGTGGTGGCCTTTTATATTTACTGAGGAGTGGCGCTTTAGTAATATTTTGAGAAAGAAATTCCTACCACATTTTTCATATTGTAAGTGGATCCAAAAATGGTTGTATTTATATCCAATATAGTATAGGGTAAATATATTTCCATCCTATATCTCTTTAAAAAGTTTATAGGTCATTTTGGGCCATAAGTTTAAGGTTTTGTCTCTTATGAATATTAATTTATCCTTAATTGTTGTAATTAATTTTAATCAATTTCATTAATAATTTTGGTAAAAAATATACATGGTGTTATTATATATTATAAATTATTATGAATCCAAATATGGAATATATTTTTCCAAATACCAATCATAGATGTGTCATAAATTAATTTAAATTTAGTTCTGCAAGCAGGACAACAATGCAGGTTTTTAAAGTAAAAAACAACCAAAAGTTTGCTATGTTTATTTAATATATTTCAAAGTGAAATTCAATAAAATGACTAAAATTGTATTAAATGATAAAAATATTATCTAACTAAAATTTAAAACTAATAAAAATTATAATTTTCACTCATAAGTAAATTATATTAAAAATATATTTTTGACTGAAATTCGGTATTTTTAACTATTCATTAAAAATTGACATCTTAACGAAAAATATAAAAACATCACCCTAAAATAATTTTTATATTTATATTTAAAATATGGGGATTATTATGACATATTAAAAAATTTAAAGTTTCAAAATTCATATTTAATGTGGGTTTTCCATTAATGGAAGTAATATTTTCGTTATAAAAATATAGGTTTTTATGTGTGAATTTTTTTCCTTTATCTTATGCCTATCAAACCTAGTGGATGAATATAAAAAATATCTGATGGAATATATAAAATATATATTTCATTAAATTGATTCACTAATTATTTTTATTATTAGAAAACTCCTTTGAAAGCATAAAAATAATAATATTTCTCTTTTATATATTTAATTGGTTCTTCTTTTCATTTATCATTAATTGGTATGCAATGAATTCGCTTTATATTTATATGACCATAAATTTTCATAAGTTTTTTATTAAAATTCATAATTTATAACATAATTTCTAGGTTATATCATTTTATATTGAATAAAAATAATTTAATAATACATTATCATTTTGGTGAGACTTGATAATCCGTGTAATGCAAGCTATCGATGAATGTCACTATAGTGTGTAACACAAGTTCAAGGAAGGTTTCCCTAGAGTTTGATACAAGATAACTTAGTGTTGAGTACATTACAAGAAATATAATACATTAAATTTGATTAATATTGTAATATATCTGGTTAATATATTTTTTATACACTTGGTGTTTCATTTCATAAATACTATTCAATACAAGGTTGTACATTTAAATTTTGGGATGTTACATTATCCACAAAATAATTAAATTTCATCCTCACAATTTAAAATCAATCAAGGTAGATTATTTTTAAAATCTCCTACACTGAAATACTATATCATGAGAATGGTTCATAAAATATCCTCTACAAAAGAAAAATTGGAAGAACATATGTCACATGGACTACCATATAACTATGTCTCAAAGTAGGATAAAATTAGTAGAAACTAAAAATATATATTTAGAGTAAAGTCATAAATATTTATATAGAGTATATGAGTTCATAAATTACAAACATGTGAATGGTCAATAGAAATTTTAGGTCATCAAATCCATAAATCTTTTAGGATTTATGAGACCACCTGTTCAATAAAAATTATGGTATTGGGAAACCATTTTATTTCAACGTCATTTTCCTAATGTTAGGTAATTATTTTATTGACCAATAATATAAGGAAATATTACTAATTGATATGTTTCAATTTCATATGAACAATACTAACTTTTGGTTTTTCTTTGATAAAATTTTAATCAATCTTTTCACATCCAGAAAATAATTTCCAATAATGAATTTTTATGCATGAAGCATTAAATAAAACTTGTAAAGGTTCGTATACCCTATAAAAGAGTGTAAAGTCTAACAATTTTTCTATAACTATTTTGAAAAACCAATATGGTTAATATATTAATATATAATCCTAAAATTTTATATTAATGGTTCATTAGTATCATTTATTAATCAAATTATTTAGCTAAAAACAATAAAAAATAACCAAGACATTGTGTAGGTCAGTGGTGGGATGAAACCCTTAACGTTCTATGGTCATGGGTTCAAGACATGTGGTCTTTCTAGACTGGATAAATTGTCACCCGACATATAGTTTATCCTTTTCTAAAACCATATTAATATAATTTCAAAAATCAATTTAATAGACATCCTTTATAATTAATCATTAAATAGACTATTAACTATGGTTTTCAATAAATCCTCAACAAATAAATATGTCATCCATTTATTTCCTATATAAATCCTTTCACTATCTAAGGTTTATCCTTTAAGAGTGGGAATTGACTCAGGTAGTGATCTGGTTCTCCACATTTAAGGTAACAAACCACAAATGGATTCTTAAGATGGGTTTCATTTCCTTCCATCATACTCTTCATTTTCTCTAAAAAATACTTTGATTTATATCCTTATTTACCACACCTAAATAATTTCCTTGTTACATTAAGATAAATTCATTGGTGTCTCTTTCTAAACTTCCTACATGTCATAAATCAGTCATTCTTTTCATTATGGTCTCCACCATTTGACCTCTTAGAAACCTCCATAATTATTTTATAATGTGTATTCAGGAGTTAGTAAAGGTATATATGGTTAATAATATTTTTGGAAAAATGATTTGGCCTAAACATGATATTATTATCTCTATTCAAAAACTAACTTGGTTTCTCATTGTTACCACATTGTCCTTCATGTTCAATATTAACTTGCATCATTTGGGTTTCGACCACTAACTAAAACCCTAATGAATAGTGTGAGAAACAATAGTCATAGTTATTAAAGTATAAAATCATTTATGAGATATCTAAATAATAACACATTAATTTTAATGATCATTCCTTCAGATTGGTAGAAGCGATGTCGAGCTCTCTTCGCCGGCTACCTCTCCGATGACCTAGCTCGGATGTCGATTGATCCTGCTCCCCCCTCCCGTTCGGAGGGGGGAGTCTCGCGCTTTCCCTCTGATGAGAAGCGTCAGCCTCCCGCAAATCCCCTCCCTCCTTTTCCAAGGATCTCTCTTGCGCCGAAGGTCCCAGCCCTTTTCCGTGATGCTCCGCAGCTATCTCTGCTCCCGGCGGAGCTCAACAGCGCTTCCGACCTCTGCAAGTTCACACTAGTGGCTCGGTTTCGTCTTCAACGGCCTTCGCCTGAACTTTTTGAGCAATTTGTCCTTGATTCTTGGAAGTTGCAGGAGCGTGCGGTCGTCGGCTTGCTTGACCGGAGACATTTCATGATCCGTTTTGGATCTGAAGATGATTTGATCACTGCCTGGTCCAGGGCCCCTCGACGCTGCAACGAATCTCCTTTCTACCTGTTTCGATGGAGTTTTGACTTCCATATGCGGTGCGATCCCTCGACGTTCGCGGTTTGGGTAAGCCTTCCTAGACTTCCGCTCCCCTTTCAAAATCCGTCGATTCTTTGTGCGATAGGAAACTTGATCGGGAGATTTTTGTGTTCTGATTTTCGCACTGAGGTTGTTTGTCATCCGATTTTCCCGAGGATATGTGTGGAAGTAGATGTTGCCAGGGCGCCGGTAAGCTGGATCTGGGTTACGGATGAGCAACAGTTCCGCTGGAAACAGGAGGTTGTGTTCGATTCGTGGATGGCTTACTGTACGTCGTGCGGCCGTTTCGGTCATTTGGAGTCGGTGTGTCGCAGTGGTCGAACGAATGCCCCCCTGGTGAACACGAGCGGAGATGCTGGCAGTGAGAGCTTGAGCAAGAATGCGGGGATGAAAGCCACTGTGGAGGGGTCCTCAAGATTGATGAAGGTGAACATCAGTGGAGGTGATGCTGGTATTGGCTTGGACAGGGATGCGAATGTGGAGGACACTGGGAATGAATCGACAGTGGGTAGGGGGGACATCAGAGACACTAGTCGGGCTGCTGTTCTTCCTAACAGCAGTGCTGTTTTGGGGGCGCAGCCGGGTAATGATCAGCTGCAGTGGGCGAATGCGGCTCCTGCATGTGCTCCTGGTCTGAAGTCAGCGGTGGTGTCCCAAAATCCTTCAGTGAGGCATGTTTTCCAGCGATTGAGGAACGAGTTGGGGGCTGGCCAGCAACATCTGCCGGAGGCTAAGGAAATGCAGGTGATTACGACTTCCAACCGGTTTGATGGTCTGGAGATTGAGGAGGTACCTGCTGCTGTTGAAAGGGCTCTTCCGGCTGAGGATGTTCAGAATGCGCAACAGCTTGGAGATAAGGATGGGGGTGCAATGGAGTGTCTTGACATTGTGCCAGTCCCTCAACATCTCTCCCCATTGGATCAGAACAGGCAGTCTCAGATTCTGGATGAAGCGAAGGACTTTGGCCGCAATGAGTTTGGTTCCGTGCTGGTCAGGGGCAAATGGGGAGACATTTCTGGAAGTGATAAGGAAAACTGTGGTGTGTGTAGGCCCTCGTTCAGTGATATTGTCCAGAGTGGAAGAAGGAAAGAAGCTGAAATTGATGGCACGATGACTGCTCCACCTAGGAGAAAGCCCAGGAAGGATTATTCTCAATTACCCAAGCCAATGGCCACCAGGGCATCGGTTAAGAGGGATAATGGAACCCTTTCGGTGGCAGGTTTGCAGCATAACAAGGAGCTGTCTTCGCTGGAAAAGATGAAACTTAGGAAGAAATATGCCAAGATACTGAAAAGAAAAGAAACGTCTTCAGAATGGGAGTCAGCGAATACAGAAGAAGTGTCCTACTATGGGTATGGAGGAGGGGATGATTACTATGACATGTAGTTTTGCTGTTTTTCTGGACATGGTTGGCTGCAGGCAAGATGTTCGCCTGCAGCCTTCTCCTTTACTTCATGTACTTTTTATTTTCTTTGAATAAATGGTCAGAGGTCTATCCTCTGACTGAACTTTCCTTTCAAATAACACATTAATTTTAAATGTAAAAAACATTATGTTTAACCTTGATCATTCATTTTCATTATCCATTCAAATTATTAATTATAAATTTTAAAGAGAACACAGATCATCCTAATCATATCCGATGAGAGTGTCAAACTAGATTAACAGTAAGGATGGTTTTCATGTACTAGGTTAACCCGAGTTAGGCTTGAAACACCTTGTCAGAGATATTACTCCTAGGGACATCTGTGCCAGAACCACGTCCACTTGTAGTATCTATAAAGGGAGCTATTGATAGGAAGCCCCACATAATATTTACCTTAACAAAATTCAAGGATGTTCTTCTAAAATTTTCCTCAAATTCTACCTTAGGTTTATGTTATCTAACCAATGTTATCCTAAATCTAGTTCCCAAGGATGATACTAAAATTCATGTGATACTAACTATGGAGACCTAAACCTACAAGCCTAGATCTATTTTTCCCTTTAAATTATATTGGCATGATTATAATGATTCAAGACCTGAAGGACTGAAGAGTTTATTACACTTGTTAAATTATATACCTACATAATTCTTTTATTAAAAAATAATACACTAATTACAACCTTAATTTTTTCTTCTCATTTACCTTTCTAGGTTTAAAACATTATTTCATCTACCTTATCCTTGAAATGATTTCTTAGTAAACTTTTTGGTTTCATGGGGATAGGAAAGAAATAAAGGGTCATCTCAAATTCTCAGTAAGGTTAGGTAAAGCATAAAAAAATAAAATATGATTCCATGAGAATAAATTAATATATCAAGGTAATTAACTAAACACACATTCAATGTAATCAAGAAAATAAAATGATAAATAGTATGTAAAGATAATAAATTAAAACACATTCCATTCAAATTACTAGTTAATGAAAAAGTAAATAAGTAAAGGTGAGAAACTGAAACACATGCCATTATTCAATAAAGTGGGAATGGAATTCATACAAAGATATGTTGATGAAAAATCTCATGGGAAATAATAACTGAGTCTAAATGAAGGAAATTATTAATTATTGGATATCATGTCTCAGACACAGGAAAACCCATATCATCAAGACCTATCACAAGATAGTTTAAATTAAAGGTAGAAATCCAATCTATTTGCTCAAATAATTTGTCTCATGAGAAATAGTCATTGCATCGAGAGGATATATAAATTCTAGGGCCTAAACATTATTTCTAGTAAATATCATTCCTCATATTGAATAAAAATGATTAATATTCCCCATAAAATAATAATATTTAATGAAATATACATATTTATCAATAATTCCCCCATTAATCAAATAACTATCAATGTTGAAACCATATGTTAGATGGAATAAAGTTTAGGAAATAATAATATCCATCACCTAATAATTAAAAAAATATCCAATGATAAATTATTTCAATAAAGTTATTTTCTAAATAGAATGTTCAAAATCACAAAAGAATGTTAGATTACAAAAATAATTTTACTACATAGAAATTTTAATTCTAAAGAACATGGGTGAGGAAATTCAAATTGAAAATTTTAATTCCATTAATTAAAAATAATTAAAGATATAATATTTAAAAATGGTAAGTATATAAACAACATAAAATATATATGTGGTGTAAATGATACTTTCCTCATGGAATGAAATGTGGGACACGAATCCCTTACTATGTGTTTCCATTAGAGTAGACATCCTTTATCCTCATGTATAACAGTTTTAGAAATGTTAATAACTTATTCCATAAACATATTCACACTTATTATTTCATATATGATCCTCTTATAGTATCATATTACCTATTTGTTAATAAACTTTCAATATTTTAACTATTTTAGGTGTTAGTTTCCTAGTATCTCATGTATGTTTTAAATTTTTGATTTTGGTTATTATTAAATATATCAAAGTTTCATAAAATTTATAATGTAAACCATGATTTTAATATCATATATATGGAGAATATATGTATATATATATATATCAATATATAATTCTTTGATATGAAAAATGAAATGCAGCGTTCAGGGAGATGGTAGTCTGTATATAATCATGAATGTGGCCTTCATTTCATTATCGTATTTTAAAAGAATGAAAATAAATGATATGTATATGTATGAATATTATAATTATATTACCCTATTTATGTAATATATTTCATATATATTTATCGAAAATATCCATAATATGTTCCATTTATAGTGTGAACGAATAACATCTCTTGGAGGGGGTGGCAGCCCACACTTCATCAAATGATGTTATCATATTAAACAAAAATGAAATTTATTAAATATATATGTTATAAAAATATTATAAATGTATAAATACATAATAAATATCATATATATCATATATAAACATATTTTCTATCATAATGGAAACCATGAGAGGTGTTAACATAAAAAATGAACAATCATCGTTTTGTGAGGTAGTAGTTCGTCGTACAAGTAAACAATATGTTTGTTACACATTATATGGAAGTTTGTGTGAGTGTATGTAAAATAATTAATATAAAAACATATCAGTAACTTTAGTATATTTTTTTATTATATCAACATGAGAGAATAATATTTTAGGTGGTGGAAAATAATTAAAATAAAAGAGATCGTTGGAAGGTGCTACTTTAAATATTGGGTAAATATTTTTTGTTTATAAAAAAGGAATTCCTTGGAAGGATTACAGCCCAAAGATATGATTCAAGGTACATTAAATGATTTTCTAGAATTTAATTTTTTCAATCTTGTCCATTCTTATGTGGGTTGAGCAGTTTGATGAATAGTGATAAGTGGCAGCCTTTTATAGTGAGGGAGGAGTGGCAGCCTAGTCGTATTTTGATAAAGGAATTAATACCATGTTTTTTACGTTGAAAGTGGATACAATAATGGTATAATTATGATAAAAGATAGATTAGGGTTGATATATGGACATACAAAATCTCTTGGACAAGATTATGGGTCATTTTGGGACTTAAGATTAAGGTTTAGTCCCTTATTAATCATAATTTAAACTTAATCATTGTAAATAATTTTAATAACATTCACAAATATTTTTGGTAAAAAACAAAGTTGGAATTATTAGAAATTATAAATTTTTTAGATTAAAAATATGGAAAACATTTTTCCAAATTTCAATCATATAATTGGTAGAAATTGATTTCAATTTAATCCTGTGGGCGAGATGACAATGTGTGTTTTTAAAGTAAAAACATCTGAATGTTTTCTATGGTTTTATAATAAATTTCGAATTCAAATTGATTCCAATGAAATAAAATACATTAATTTATAAAAATATGATCAAATTATACTCTAAAACCAATTACAAGTTCAATTTGCCCTTATAAATAAATTGGATGAAAAACAAGTTGTGAAAAAAATGTATTTCTACCTATTCATTAAAAAATGATATGTATCCAAAAAAATATCAAAAATTCACCCTAACAAAAATTTTATATTTATATTTAAAATATGAAGTTTAGTTTTACATATTAAATCAATTATAGTGTCAGAATCCATATTTAAAATGTGTTCTCTATTAAAATGAGGTAAAATTGCCTTCATAAAATATAGGTTTTTATGTGTAAAATTGGGTTTGTTCTTATATTATGCCAATTAATCCTAATGGATGAATATAACAATTATTTAATTGAAATTATAACAAATATATATAATTAAAGTCATTCAATGATAATGTTTATTGATACAAACCTCATTTAGATTTATAATACTAATAATATTTCTTCTTATATCTAATTGGTTATGATTTTAGTTTCTTATTAATATGTAACCAATGAATTTATTTTATATTTATATAATCCATAAATTTTTATAAGTTAGATAATGATATTAATAAACACTAACAAAACATCTTGGTTGTATAATATTATATTAAATAATAATATTTTAATAATATGTTTTTATTTGGTGAAACTTTGTATTGCATGTAATGCAAGTTATCATGGAAGGATGCACTTGGGTGTAAACAAATATAACAAGGAAGGACACTCTAGTGAGTGATTAAAACTAACTTATTTTTTCATGCATTAAAATATATATAATGTATTATATTTATTTAATATTATAATGTATCAGTCTAATATATTCCCTTTTTACACTTTGTGTTGTGTATCATAAACACTATTGAATACAAAGTTGTACTTTAGAAATTCTTGGGTGTTACGTAGACATAATATTTCTATATTTTAAATCAAAAGGTCACTATAGAAAAGTCTACATCATGCATTGGTTAGTTCTGATCATGAAATTTCAACTACCATGAGGTGTAGGGTATCACTTTATCAATATATATTATTTCATAGCCCAAGACCTACATTGAAGAATCTCTGTATACAATTATCTGTTATCCACTTTTGTCTAGTGTGAGTACTGGTGTGGTGATAAGACCCTTTTTCAATTCCATGAATCTCTTATAACATTCACCAGTCTATAAAAATAGAAGTCCATTTAGGGTTTTCTTGGTTATCCGATTTTACATTTGTGAGAAGATTCTTACAAATTATCTACAATATCGAGCTAGTCAAAGGAAACTACAAATATTTGTAATATATTATATTATAGGAAATTCCTCAATGTAATTTTCATTATAAGGGTCTAAAGATATCCCATTACTATAGATAACATGCCCTAATAATTATACTTATTTCATCCAAAACTCACATTTAATACACTTTTCCTATAACTTCTTATTTCACATTTTTTTAGGCTAGTATTCAAATGATCGTCTTCCACCTTGAGTTTTATGTATATCTAAATATCATCTGTAAAGAATACCAAAAATTTTCCAAGTTAAACTCTGAAGATTCTATTCATTAACTCAATAATTATTCCTAGAGTATTGACAACTCAAAAGGGAATCACTATGAACACTTACTGTCTATATGTTATTCGAAGTGAAATCGTGTGAATATATTCCTTATTCACCTTTAATTAGTGATATCTTGACAAAAGGTCCACCATTGAGAAGCACTAGAAACTAGTTATTATGTTGCACAATTAATCTATCTATGGCAGGGGATACTTGGTTTTTACTATGTTTTTTTTATGATCATTATAATCAATTAATAGATGCATTAACCCATCCTTCTTATTGATAAAGAGGAATGATGAACCCCGTTATGACTCAATCGATCATATGAATAACATTTAAAAATTCTCTTGTAAATATTTATTTGGTTCTTCCAAATAGATGGTGCATATTATATAAGGCTTCTTTGATATAGAAAGAGATCTATGTAGATACATATCATTATAGAAATCATATTATTTCTTAAAATATTTATTATTGGAATAGTTCCCCTTATTTCACTCCATTAATAAAAATAAATGAATATGGGGATGAAAATATATTAAATATTAAACATATAAAAAAAACTATGACCTCATAAGGATTAACATATAAATGAAAATTATATTCTGACTTATGAGTATCAAAGATTCAATCTAGCTTATTTATGGTAATATTTCACATTTGGTTTTGTAACCTAAAAATCTACTAAAATCTTTCATAATGGTGTGCAAAGAGATTGTGTATTTATTATTTCATATCATTCAAAAGTACCAAATTAGGTGTTCAAAAAGGCCTCTTTATTATGAACATAGTGAAGATAATTTGAAAGCCTAATACACCATTTTGGGGTTGTTACTCCAAGGTACAACTGTTGGAGTTGGTGGCCTAAAACCAACTATTTCTTACTTTATTCATTAATAAATACCTTATCACATATTGATTGTTCTTCTGCATGACAATTCACGAGATAATTTATTAAGGATATATGTTACATTAAAGGGTCATATGAGATCCTTTCTATAATGAGATCCTAGAAGTTCCATAACACTGTTCCTGAATATATATGTTCTATGGACAGATGATGTTATTTAAAGAACACAAATAAAACAAGACAGTAGGGGTGAGTAATCATAAATCATTGGGTAATCCTCTCATGGTGTGCAATCTTGGTAATATCTAGGAGGATATTTTCAGAATGATTCCCTCTAGTAAGAAAATCCATGTTTCATATTGTCATTGTATGTTATTATATGTGGATGTGCGTATTGGTCCTCACACTTTAAGATTATTATTAATGGGTATTACAACTCACACACTTAGATGTATTGATGAAAATAGCGATGACACACTATTCGCAGCGAGGTAGGATATTTTGGATGAATTACGAGTAATACTGCATTAATATATAATGTGAGAATGGATTTGTTATGTAAGTTACATAACAGAAGTATATATCTCAGGGCCTTTGATGGAATTTATATAGCCTAAATAAATCCATTTCCATGGTAAGTAATTGGCATGTTCAATTCCAGAATGTCAAATAAATAATAATCAAGCACATGTTTTGATGACACTAGTATGCAACCCAGCTGATTTGAGATATTTAGACGAAGGGGTTATATTACACGGTAATCATTTGCAGGAGGTTACATGTCATTGCGGCATTAGCATCTTTCTCTATGGGTGATTTGGCATGTTACGAGATGCTAACCTTGGAATTTAGTTTTTCTCGGCCTAATGACACTATGAAACATGCCTAGAGGGTCACACACTATGTGTGTCCATGTATCTTGGTTAAATATTAATTTAACAAGTTGAATAAACATTATTCCCAATTGTGTTTTTATAATAATTCAAGGATTCCTGATATCATTTATTTCAACACTAGTTATTCGAGAGAATGTATTTTGGGCAAAATAATATATTTATTAGTGAGTAATGAAGTGATATATATTTGGGAAATAAATATCCATTATTCAAGGTCTAATAAAGATGGTTGATGAAATAAAGAAAATAGAAAAACCAAAGTACAGACCATGTAAATTATTATAAATGTCATGTCATTTTTCGAGGTATTTGTGAGAAAAAATATTATTTAATTAATTACATAATTTTTGGTTTCATTCTATGAGTGCATGTCAAGTAATAATAGTAGTCAACTGTTATTGTTAGACATGGGTTCTTACTAAGAATTAAATGAAATAAAAAAATGATTTCATGTAATTAATTCATTTTATTATACTATGTAATTAAAATCCCAATTATATAATTCTCATTAACCTAGCAATTTTGTGTGTTGTTTTGTAGAAAACAATATCTAGATAAATCTCTCAAGCCAAAAGGGAATTATTTTCTTCCACGAATTCTCTCATGGTACGAGAGAGATCCTCCTATACCAGATCAATGAGAGCACTTTGCATGTGGATCTCAAGTAAATCTAAGGTAGAAATCCAAAGATAAGGCTCTTCTATGCTAGCCCCCGAAGGTCCCTTTAACGCCATCCAAATATATGTGAAGCATGTGTGGATAACCGCAGGAGGAATCCTACACTTGGATTCTATGATGCAATGACGGATCACATCGGAACGTGACCAGAAATATCAACGGAGAGAGAATTACATCAAGGTAATTCTTGTATTTTAATTAAATTAATTATAACCAACATATAATTATTCTATCTCTAGTTATGGGACTCCCATCATTTCTGTCGTTCTTCATTCAATTCTGAAGATCTGACATTTTTTTTCATAAGAGATCTCAGATTGATCATTGTTAATGAAAAAATTAATGTTGGGTACACCCACCAACACAATTCCACTATGCCCGGAACCTAAAAGTGGTATTAGAGCGGTTATATCGTTGATTATAAATATTTATTTTTTCGTTTCTGATTTACTCATTTAATAATTTAGTTGTTCCAATTCAATTTAATCGTTGTATAAATTTGAATCTCGAGATCTATTGATCCTCTTTCATTTTTCGTTCACCTTATTGAAACAATTATTTTCTTTTAATTTTTATTAAAATAAAACATAGGATCTCATTGGTAGGTTCCAAATCTTTTTGGCCTTACAATAGTAGAAAACATGACATGTATTCAGCAGTACATGCCTTGTAGTATAGGTTCCATGCACCTGGACAGTCCACCAAACTAGGTCGTTTCATTGGATTCTATCTATGTCTTTAAGAATCCATGTTTTTACCATGAATAGGTGGAACACAGTTTTTGAATTACACATTTTTTGGCCCACTAAACATAGCATATAGTTCCTTTATGTTAGGGTTAGACCGTGTTCCCCGTACACAACTTTCCCAGCTAGAAATTGTGTAACACGAATACTATATGGCGTGTGTCCCACTGAACACGTCGTGTACTCTAAAGAATTTCGAAGTACATCTACATTCCATGTCCTAGGGTGTGTACTTTGGATGGACGGTGAACAAAATTACACGCTGTGTATTTAGAACTAAACGCCGTGTACTCATCCAAATTACGAAGATTTATTTAAATTTATTATTATATTATACAAACCCTTGAGACATGTACCCTAATGTGGGTGTAAATCTGAGGCATAACATGTGATAGGTGTTTTATATATATGTGTTTAATTTAACATCTATTTAATGTTCATTTCTACTCATTGGGTATTTATCAACATGAATTCACTGGGTTTCCTCAATGTTAAAAGTTACATACAAAGATAATTTTAATTGATTTTTTTAAATTACGATGGATGATAATCTCATGGAAATTTAGAAAAAGGGTTTAATATAAAAGGATTAATTAATTAAAGTTAATTAATTTATTCAAGCGTGATTTATCTTAAAAAATAATGATTAAATAATTGAATTCTAGTTTTATTTAGGCATAAATATCATTTCATGCATGGATGATCATGGGACAGACCAATACCTTTTTATGTGAATGGTTTTTTTAATTTATTTTTTTAATATAAATTTGTTTTGATGCGAGCCTTCTCCTCATTAACATGTAGGGCCCACATTCCCAATGTTTGTCTTATGTAAAACCATGGTTTACCCCTCACCCACATGTGAGATAAAAGCATATGTAATGGATGGAGCTCCCAAGTTAGTGGAGGTGACTCAAGTTATGATCCAAGGTGAAACCCATCCAAGTAGATATAAAGGTGGATAGGTGGAAAGCTATAAACACGAACCCAAAAGGTTCAAGGTGTTTCTCTACTAAGTCTTGAGTTAGTTTATCAACTGCTAGATAAAATAACCAATAAGACAAGCTCCGGATCATGATCATTATTTTTGAAAAATGATGAACGTCACTCCTACAATGAAGTAATATAAACAATAGAAGCTACAAGATGTCTAAAAGATGTGAATTATTAGATGGATTCCATGTATCAAAACCAAGAATAGGTTCTGGTTGATGAGCCAATTTATGTAAAGAATGTTAGATTCAAAAGGGTATTCAAGAGAGAGATGTGCATGGAATTTCAAGTTAGCGCCTATAAGAAAGTCTAGTGGCTAAAGGATTTAGATAGCATCAAGGAATTAACTATGATGAAACCTTCTCTCCAGTTTTCTTGTTCAAATCCATGAGAATCATACTTTCCATATCATCTTACCATGACTATAAGATTTGGAATATGGACGTAAAAACAAAATTCCTTAATGGAAACGTTTAGGAATATGTCTATATGACACAACTAGTAGGGTTTGTGACCCTAGGTGAAGCCAAACGAGTTTGAAAGTTGCCGAAATCCATTTATGGATTAAAGAAAGCATCCAGGTCATGAAGAATTCAATTTGATGAATCCATAAAGAAATTTGGTTTCATTAAGAATGAATGTGATCCATATGTTTATAAGTGGTTTAATGGGAATGCAGTCTTTATCCTATTAGTATATGTTGATGACATATTACTTATTGGAAATGATGTCCTAGTCTTAGAGTCTGTTAAGGACTAGTTGAACAAGTGTTTCTTCATATAGGACTTAGGTGAAACAACCAACATTGTAGTGATCAAGATCATTCATGATAGATCCAAAAGTTTACTTGGACTATGTCATGGTACCCACATTGACCAGATACTAATGATATTTAGTATGTAACAATCCAATAGGGGATTGGTTCTAGTGTCACATGGCATAAATCTTTCTAAGAGAATGTTTCCTCAGAAAATATAGGAGAAATATAGGATAAGTAAGAGAAAATATGATTTAGATATAGGATCCATCATGTATGTCTTGTTATGTAACAGGATTAAGGTTGCCTATGCACTGAGCAAGGTATGTAGATATAAAGAAGATCTAGAAGAACAACATTGGACTGTTGTTAAGACTACCCTGAAGTATCTAAGAAGAACTAAAGATATAATCTTGGTGCATAGAGGAGATGAAGAGGTTGTCATCAAAGGGTATCTTGGTGATGGTTTTTAGACAGATCAAGATGATCTGAAGTCACAGTCAGGATATGTTTTCTATCGCAACGAAGGATCTATGAGATGGAAGAGTTCAAAGAAGCCAGTTATCGCTAATTCTACACTGGAGACAGAATATATAAAGGCTTATGATACAGCCATGAAAAATATATGGATTCATAACCTTTTCTAAGAGCTAAATGTGATGCCTAGAAGTAAATATCCTATCACATTTTATTGTGATAATACTACAGTGGTGGATCTTGCAAAAGAACTATGGTCACATCAAGGGACAAAGCACATTATCCGAAAGGATCACCTCTTGATGGATTTCTATCAAAGGGGTGAAGTTTCATTGGGTAGAGTGTACATGGAAGAGAATGTGGCTGACCCTATGAATAAAGGATAATCTTAGTAAAATCATGAATATCATGTGAGATCTAGCGGGTTAAAGGTTGTTCGAAATTGGCTCTAGTTCAAGTGAGAGTATATTGAAGTTCATGGACTAGAACCAACTACTTTATAAATTATTCATTAATAAATACCTTATCACATGTTGGTTGTTCTTCTTCATGACAATACATGTGATAATTTACTAAGGATAGTTATTGCATTAAAGGGTCATAGCGGATCCATGCTACGATTAGAACCCAGAAGTTCCATAACATTGTCCTTGAATGTATATGTTATATGGCCGGATAATGTTTTTAAGGGACAAAAATAATACAGGCCATTAGGGGTGAGGACTCATAAACCTTGGAGGCATCTTCTCATGGTGTGTGCCCTTGGTAATATCTAGGAGGATATAATGAGAATGAGACCCACCAATAGGAAATCCACATTTCATAGTTTCATTGGATGTTCCTATCTACAGATGTGTGTATTGGTCCTCATACTTTATGATTATTATTAATGGGTATTACAACTCACACACATAGATGTATTGATGAAATCTATGTGGACACATTGTTCGCAGCGAGGTAGGATATGTTGGGTGTGTCATGAGTAATACTGCATTAATAGATAACCTGAGAAAGGATTTGTCCCTTCTATTACATAACAGAAGTAGATATCTCCGACCCTTTGATGGAATTGATATAGCCTAAATACATCCATGGCCATGGTAAGGAATGGGTGAGTTCAATTCTGGAATGTAAAATAAAGAATAATTGAGCACATGGGTTGATGGCACTAGAATTCAACCCACATGATTCGAGATATCGAGAAAAGGGGGTTACATTACACGGTAAGCATTCATAGGAGCAGACACATCATTGCGGTGTTAACTTCTTTATCTATGGGTGCCTTAGTGTGATTCTAGATTCTAAAATTAGACTTTAGGCCGCCTCGGCTTAGTTCCACTAATAAAGATGCCTAGAAAGTTAAACACTAAGTGTGTCCAAGTATGTCGTTTAAATATTAATTTAACAATTTGAATAAAGATTATTTCCGATGGTGGTTTAATAATTAATCAAGGATTTCAGATCATATTTATTTCAACACTAGTTATTCAAGAGAATATATTGTGGGAAAAATAATATTGTTATTAGAGAGTAATTCAGTGATATTTATTTAAGAAATAAATATCCATTATTCAAGGTCTAATAGATGTAGTGGAGGAAATAAAGAAAATGGAAAAAAAGTACATGCAATGTATATTAATATGCACACGGTGTAATTTTTCTAGGGATTTGTGATAAATAATAATATTTATTTAATTAAATAATATTAGGTGTAATTCTCAAAGCGCATGTCATGTAATAATAATTTTCAGCAGTTATTATTAGACATGGGGTCTTACTAATAAATAAATGAAATGAATCACTACTTTAGGGTAATTAAATCATTTTATTATTCTATGTAATTAAAATACCAATTATATAATTCTCAGTAGCCTAGCCATTTTTGGTGTTTTTTTGTGCACAACAGAGCCAAATAATGTTCTCCTAACAAGAGAGAATTATTTTCTTCCATGAACGCTCTCAAGGTATGAGATACATAGAGCACGTGTTGATCACCACTAGAGGAATCCTAAACTTGGATTCTATGATGTAATGACGGATCACATCGGATCATGACCATAATCATCAAAAGAGAGACAAAGCCATCTAGGTAATTCATGTATTTTAATTAAATTAATTATAAGCAACATATGGTAATCACTTCTATGGTTTAGGGACTCCCTTTATTTCTTTTATTCTTTTTTCTATTTTGAATATCCAATGTTTTATTATCGTGGTGGATCTCAGATTGATCCTTATTAATGAAAAAATTAAGGTTGGTTACACCCACCATAACACTTATGTTGCACTTGGAACCTACAACAACTATTCCAGTTCCCCATCCACTCATGATATCTAGATAAGGATGTAATTTATTGGATATCAATCCCTCTATAATTCAACTAAATTCTTTGATATTCCCCTTTAATTAGTTATATCCCCATGGTCTTCACTAAGGTATTCTAATATTAATCCACCCCAAAAAACTAGACCATCCTCTGATTCCATCAATAGAATCCCGAACCATTTAAACATATTATTACATTATTTTTAATATAAATATTCATTAATTATGACCAATTGAATGAGAAACATTGAGTATTTGATAGACTAGTATCATAATACTTAAATGAGAAACTAAATTTGAAGGAAATTATTTTATTCTATATAATGAGGTCCAAAATTTATTTAAGATCCTAAAACATCATAGGATAACATATGGAATACACAATATAAAGGCACGAGCTATAAATACTAGTAAGGGAAGGAACGTGAAAAATAATCATAACACGTGAGTTAAATAACATAAAAATATATAAGAATATGGAAGGCTCATGTATAATGACATGGGATAATAACATAATGAACATGAAATCATATGATCATGGAATCATAGGAAAGTGGTAGTGACCTATAACATGACATAAACATAATTCAAAGGAAACTGCTGAGACAATATCACATGGTTTATAGAATCCCTTAAAATGGATTAGGTTCACTTTCTAATACAATACATAATAAATCATGAGGAAAAACATATCCAATTTATCTAAGGGATTTCTGGATGCACCCATCAAAACATGTCCTTTCTTATGTGTTCCAAAAAATGAAGTCAATCTTAAGGTATAAAAATAACCCATTGAGTGAAATGGGTTGAATATGAGAAAAGAATTTATGTGAAATATTAACCCATCAAAGAATTTGAGGATAATCTAGATTTATAAATAAGTGACCTATATAAAAATTTTATAATCATTACATAACATAAAATATTTAGAAAAATAATTGAGATAGATATGGTTAATAATCCAATGGAAAATGGTGGTATAGAGAGATACATAACCATGTTTCCATAATTATTCTTTACATGTGTTTCATGTCCTCAATAATCATATTAGATATATTAATTACATAATTGAGAAGCATTTAAATAATTAAATTTTACTATAATATTATTATGTTCATTTATATCAATTTCAATTAGATATAATTTTTATGTTATATAGTTAGTTCCTTTGGGATATTTTACCAAACATCATGAACTAGTTGTATTTTATTTAATATTTGGGTCATATATTCATTCCATTATGAGAAAAAATATATATAATATACATATTTATTACATTTTATACCATAATAAGTGAATATATACTAGCCATGAATATTATAGTGGAAAATTAAAACTCATCATCCAAAATGGTGGTGAACAGACATAATATGGATACTGGTTTCATATTCTTGAATGTGAAGTGATGAGACATGGGTGGATGGTAGATATTCTATGTAATGTCCCAAGTCCCAAAAATCTAATTTCAGTACAAAAAAGGTGAATTATTATATTTTATTTAAAATGTTACTAAAAATATATAGTCCTTTATAAAAATGATAATCCTTTCCAATCAAAATTATGGAGTAAAATGAAAAACCATAAGAAAAAATCAGATATTGAACAACTAATAAATAAAAATCCTTTATCACTTCACTCATTATATCTCTTTAAAAAAAAATTAAATCCTTTGAAACCATTAATGATCCTGTGAAAATAATTTAAAACACGGGGTGAGCATAAAAGTTTCCTCTAAGGGGTTTGAAGAACGAGTGAAAACCCTCTTATAAATACAGTAAAAAATCCAATTTTATAACTCCTCAGCCCCAGAAGCCTAGAGTCAATTCATTAATGTAATACATTGGCATGATTATAAGGAACTAAATCTCAAAGGACTGACTAGTTTAACATTCATGTAAAATAGATTACATACATGAACTTTATATTAAAATTCATATAATAATATGAGACAAATATAATTATTTGAGAATGCCATTATTCTCCTAGGCTAACCCTACAAATAAATTAGAAAACATTTTTTAGAAGACTAGGAAAATAAAAACATAAGAATGGGGTGAGCTCAAATACTCAGTAAGGGTAAACAATATTTCAGAAGATATCATAAATAAGAATAAACTTTTAAGGAAAGGTAAAAAACTGAAACACAAGCCTTTTAAACATAATATTGAGCATGTTATGGTAAGAATAAATAAAATAATTCCATTTAATCTTTCACATGGATATTATAATAGTATAATAGTCACATGTATTTTTATTAATTACTATCATAATGAGGTAATGAATAATGTTGGAAGTCTACACTATCAGGATATCTTCTACAGAAAACTACGATCAGCATATATCCTCATGATAGTTTATGTTTGGGGGTAGAAACCTTCTTGATTTGTGTCAAGATATATCCTCTTAATAATGTTAAACTTCATGGAATATAAAATTGAAGTGTTTTTCACCAAATAATTTCATCTCATGAGACCTAACAATGCATTGAGGGGCTTTTGAGGCCCCATATCACTTAATAATTCCAATTCATTCCTCATATGAAAAGAATGAAACATAACAGAAACATTAATATTAAAAATAGCATACGAAATGTCAAGACCTTAACCATAAACCATGAATGGTATAAAAATAGTACATCCATGTTCAAACATATCATAAAACCTTAAATAGAATATTGAAGATTGTACCATAATAAATCAACCTCAATTAAGTATAAAATCTAACAAAGGATTTAAACATAGATTAAAATAATCTAATAAAATCATTAAAACTCATTCAGAGATATATCCCTTTTTTATATTGAGGTAATTTAAAATAAGAACAAAAAAGAAAAAATTTATTTTGAAAATAACCATGTAATATTATTATGGAAGATTCAAAATTTTAAGGTGTCATAATGGTAGAAAAAGCTTCGCACTATGTATAAGTTAAAAAAAATCTTCCTCTAATTTGTCAAAAATTCAAAAAAAGTACCTCGTAAGGAAAACAAATAAAGGTTACATTTTATAAAATTAAAAATAGGTTAAAATGAATATATTTTTTTTAAAAAATAGTAATAATTTTTTGAAATATATTTTTAGGAAACATGAACAAGAAAGATAAATATTCCCTAGTAAATTCTTACTTAAAATCAATCCCAAATAATAAAGAGATTATGAAATTATCCCTTACCTGGTACTTTCCTTTAGTAGAGGGTGTATTAACCATTGATATAATGGTTGAAGCATGTTATTAAATTATACCAGGACCATATCCATTTTTATGATATCATATATTATCCTCTTATGTCATTTTTTTAATAACATTCCATTATTACCATTGTTTTGGGTGTTAACTGCTTCATTTTCCGATGCATGTTTTGTCATTTAAGTCATGTTTTAAATTTATAGGATTTATTTTCTTCATATAAAAAATAATTTTAAGTTTATAAACTTCATATTTACTCATAATATGAATTTTATTATCATTATTTAATGGTTAACGTGGGGAATAAATCTCATCACGTTGTGGACACAATAGGTCGTATGTACACACGAGTGACGGTAGAATTCACTTAAATGTTAAATGGTTTGGAATTGGATGATATATTAATTATACATAACATAATAATTTCATTTTAATTATTTATATCTATTATAATCATCATTATAGTAACCAAAATAAGGTTGTTTTGAATAACAATTTATATCACAATGTAGAGATGGTAAGCCATACACACACTTTCATGGTAATATTGTTATTAATATGACGGATTAAAGGGGGAATATGGTAGTCTAATAATTATAATAAAATATAAGCATATATATGATATAGTATTTATTACTTTATCTTGGATACAACATAGTAAGAGGAAGTAAAAAAGAAAATAAATTGAATATAATGGGTACAACAATTACCTCTTCTTCGAGTGTCTCATTTTGATTTGCATAAAATGACTCCTAAGAATGGATTTCTGACCAAATTTTGGACACTAGGATGAAGGGAGGGATTCTGGGAGGAGAACTGGGAAGTGGTTTTCTGAGCCAAATGGCTTTATATTCATTAATAAAATATAAGTATATGTTCCTTTTTATAAGAGAGGGGAGGGGCACTTTTAGAAACCCTCAAAATGATAAACTATAATAAGACTATTCTATATCCAAATACTTACAATTATCCCATAAATGAAAATTAAAATATATTTAAGACCATATCCTATACCATTTTAATTATTTAATTTTTTCATTTTTAAATAATTTAATATTAAATTATTTCCATTCTATATCATTATTGTCAAATTTAATACAATTTATTTAATTTGAAAAAAATGAATTAAAAAAGTGAGAAATTGAATATAATGCATTCACAAATATATAATATATATTATATATCTATTAAATTCCTTAGAGATAATTATTAATTAAAAATATATAATAAATTATTATTATTAAAATCATTTATTCTATTCTTTTAATTAAATAAATATTATTTTAGAATTGAAAATTATTTTAAGATAATTATATATCTTCTAAAATCTGAAAATTAATTAATTTAATTGAAATTATTTCATTTATAGAAAAATGGACATTTATATTCGTTTCTATCTTCATTTTGGTCCTCTGTGGACACATAAATGATATTAAAATATAACATAGTGATACTTTGAAACAATCTTTGATTTAAGTAATATCTAATTTAATTTCAAGTAAAAGTGTACATTAAACAACTCAAAATCAATATTAATGTGAAAAGGATCGAATCTTTTGTATCCAATAATTTTTGGACATGTTCGGGTTATATTTTAAACCTTATAATTTTGATTTACCCTTAATTAATCTATATCATTTTTATTGTGGTAATAATATTTCAAAAATTAAAAGATGAAACTTCTTAATTATATGGTTTAAATTGTATATAAATTAAAATTTAATGACAATTTAGACAATAAAAAATCATTTTGTATTTGTTAATGATTATTAAGATTTTTAAATATTTTAACAAGTTATTATTTTTGTAAAATAGAAATAGTGTTAGTTTAGACACTATTTATACCATTGAACTTTATTAAAATCTAAACATAAAGACAAATTTGAACAAAATAATTGAATATACTCCTATAATACCTTAATTAATTCAAATTATTTTCCTTTTAATAATTTTAATATAGTTTATTGGATATTTTTATTAATAAAATAATTTAGGCATCATTATTGTGTAATCATTAAGGTAATTATATAATATTTAAAAATGATAAATAAAATATAATGATATAAGTAATTATTTAATATTTCCATATACTATTTATAATCAATGTTACATCCTGGTTATCCCTATATTAAAGTTAATATTCTTATATAAAATGAGAGTGTGATATTTCATCACATTCAATAAATTAAATAATATTCATGTCATATTCCTGGATAAGTGTCAATTAAATGATTCCAATTAGAAAAATAGGTTATAAGGGTCTAATTTATTCATTCAATGGTATTTTTATAGGTGTTTGGGAAATTTTATAATAATATGTTTACCTTAAATTACCTGATTTACCCTTAACCACGTTAAATAAAAAATACTGCAGTTATTATTAATTATATCTAAAAAATAAAAGTAATCTATTACCATAATTTTTACATACTGATTCAAAATATAGAGTCCATTTTTAAAAAATTACAACACATAACATGAATTAATTAATTTAAAATTAATCCCCTCGATGAAGCGAGAACACATGTTTTTTAAAAGTGAAAACCATCAAAAGATAAACATGTGTTTATACCCAATTATAATATAAAAATAATTCCAATGGAAATAATTATATTATATTTTAATAATATAATATAATTATATTTTAAAACCAACAAAATTTACAATTTATCACTATAAATGTTTTTGATGAAATTTTTTTTTTCAATTAAAATTTAGTATCTTTCACAATCCAACAATACATAAATCTTATCAAAAAAATAATAAACAACTGGGTGAAATTAAAATATTAAATTAAAATTTAAATGATGTTTTTTTAACATTATATATATTAAAGTGTCAAATATTTTATTTAAAATGGGTTCACCATTAAAAGGCGGTGAAACTGTATTTTTTAAAAAATTCTTCTTTTATCCAAAAAATGAAGTTTTTCTTATATCTTATCTAAAAAAATAAGTTGAATTTTAAAATTATATGGAATATATTAAATTCCAAATTTGTTTAATATTATTAATAACTGCTAATTTAATGGCTATCTTATATAATATATTAAAAATAATATTTTATTAATATATTTTTTGGTATGACTGGGTCTTTTGTGTATTCAAATTCAACTCACTATTGTGTGTAGCATAAGCTTAACAAGGTGTTGCGTAAAAATAAGTAATTTTTTTTTCAGAAATCAAAGTATTTTTAATTATCGGGGTAGTACATTCTTCCCTTATTTAATAAATTATGTCCTCAAAATTTGAAACTGGACTTAGAAAATAAAAGGTTGACACTAAAAAATACATTTTTTGAAAACCCATATTAGAAATATTGTTAACAAAATATACTCTTAATAAGATTTAATTAGAAATGTGATGGTCACCACCGACCTATGGTTTCAAATTAGAGAACATTACTGGCCAGTAGAGGTATGTAATTTGAAGAAAAACATAAATATTAATAGGGAGTGATTGAGGTCATAAATCAAAACCAAGTTAATAGTCAATGGAAAATTGAGGGCTTGAATGCCATAAATCTATGATGTTTTAAAATACCATCAGTTCAACAAAAATCAAGGTATTAGGATAAATTTTTTTTATAATCTTCAGTATAGTTGAGGGATTATTTTTTTATCCAGAGTAGAACTCAATAAAACTTACTTGATTCCGTTAATGTTATTTTTCCGTTGTGGTTTGATCTATTTTCACATTTTTTCATTTTCTTGGAGATGGATATTCATGATGATTCTGTATGTATGAAGCACTTTTAACGAATCCTACAATCCATGATTATTTAATTGAACCTTTAAATGTTAACTAATAAAAAAATGATAGAACATAATATCCAATAAATCATACATAAACCTCAAGAAATAATAACCAATGTTAAACTTAACCCATTATAGCCTTAAAACTCAAGAAAAATAATTCCCTCCAAATTCACTGTCTAAAAAGGTCTCTGCATTCCCAAAATAAATAAGATTGTCCAAATTACGTAATGTATATCTTATTGTTATATTCCTTTATAAACATAAAAATTATAATGAAATCATTTATACTTCCAAATCCTTGATGAAGAAGTGCTATAGGATAATTCTTACATATCTCATGATTCCTATAACTAGAGCACCAAAAATGAAATAATTCAAGAATCCGAATACAAAATAAACATAAACATTCTACTTCACTATTAAACCCCTTACAATGAATCAATATTGTATTATTTAATACCTCTTTAATTACATTTCCCTTTAGTAAAATCTTCATCATCAACAATATAACCATTTTATGTATCACCTTGCTGATTCTAACCATTGACCAAAAGTCAAAGGTAAAAGTGATAGACACAAATCATATTGATATTCTCATATAAAATTATTTATAAGATATCTAAATGATATAATCTTATTATCAATCCATATGTCCATAGTATTAACCTAGGATATCCATTACAAATTCTAAAGGACAGTACCCTATACTTAGGCTTATCCTCAAAGTCACTCATAGGGTTACACTTTCTAATATATGTTTTCTAAATATTTTTCCATGGTTTTTTTTAAACATCTTATGATACCAACTGTAACCCCCCAATCCCAGAATACTGGAGTCGGTGAATTATTGTAAAACATTAGCATGATTATAAAGAATCAAATCCTAAAGGACTGGTCAGTTTATAAGTGTTGGAAAAAAGATTACATACATGAACATTAAATTACAATTCAAAACATAATATGAAACATTGATAATTCATTGATAATTCCATTATTCTCCTAGAGTAACCCTATTTATCAATCATAAAACATTTCATGGAATACTAGGAAAAAAACAGATGAAATTGGTGAGCTCAGATTCTTGGTAAGGGTAAACAATATAGAGAAAGCTATCATAAATAAGATGAAACTTTTAAGGACATATATAAAACTAAAACTCTAGCCTTTAAAACATAATATTTAAGATATTATGGAAATAATAAATCAAATAATTCCAATTCAACATTCACATGGATATTCTACTAGTAAAATAATCACATGTATTTTCATTAACTAATCTCATAATGAGGGAATGCATAATATCAGATGTCTTCACTATCAAGACATATCCTCATGAAAATTATTTTCGAGATCTATCCTCATGACATCTTATGTACAACGATATAATCATGTGTGATTTGTGTCAAGATCCATACTCATAAAAATGTT
Source organism: Viscum album (assembly GCA_963277665.1). Lineage (NCBI taxonomy): Eukaryota > Viridiplantae > Streptophyta > Magnoliopsida > Santalales > Viscaceae > Viscum > Viscum album. The sequence goes on along the minus strand of OY728124.1, from coordinate 120,115,154 downwards.
AAACTAATTGAAAAAAACATAAAGGGTTTGTCACAAACTAATTTTATCTCATTAGACATACCAATAAATCGATGGGCTATAGTAGGCCCTTCCCATCACATACTAAGTCTAATGCATTCCTCATATGAAAATGATGAAACATAACATAAAAATTCATACTAAAACTAGCATACAAAATGTTCATACTTTAACCATAAACCACGAATGGTATCAAAATAACACATTCACATTCTAACATATCATAAAACATTCAATACAATATGGATGATTGTATAATAATAAATCAACCTTAGTTAATCATAAATCCAATAAAGGATGTTGACATTGAGGAAAATGATATAATAAAATAATTAAAACTCTGTGAGATAAAGATCTCTTTTTTACATTGAAATCATTTAAAAGATGGAAAAAAATAAAACATTTCTTTTTAAAATATCTGTGTATCATTATATGGTAATCTTCAAAATGTGAAGGAATCATAATAGTAGAAAACCCTCTCTCACTATATATGTTAAAAAAACATTCTTCTTGTACTTTGTTGAAAAATTCAAACAAAGTATCTTGTAAGGAAAATGGAAAAAACATTCCGTTTTATAAATTCAAACATGGGTAAAAATTTCATTAATTTTATTTAAAATTTTAGTAATAATAATTTGAAATATAAGATTAAGAAACATGGAAATTGATGATAAATATTCCCTAGTAAATGTTTACATAAAATCAATCTAGGATAATAACAGGATTTTAGAAATTAACCATTATCTTGAACTTTTCTTTAGTAGAGGGTGTATTAACCTCATAAATAATGGTTAAATAATGTTATTAAATTATAACTTCACCATACCCATTTTTATTATGTGATATATGATCCTATTATATCATTTTTATATAATATATCAGTAACATCATTGTTTTGAGTGTTAACTACTTCATTTTCTTAGAGATATTTTATTATGTAAGTCTTGTTTGTTATGCATATGATATATTTTATTCATATCCATTGTGTTATTAAGTTAATATATATTTTATTTAATATTCATAATAATTTTATAATCATTCGTGAATGGTTAACGTGGTTAATGAATCTCATCGTGTTGTGGAGACGGTAGGCCATACATATGCATGAGCGATGGTATCATTCCCTTAATGGTTAAATGGTATGAAATTGGAAATTATTTTAATTATACAGAATCATAATTATTTAATTTTCATTATTTATATCCAGTATACTCATAATTATACACATCCAAATAAGGTAGTGTTGAATAATAAATTTCACCACAGTGTGGAGACGGTAATTCGTACGTACACATGCATGGTGATATTTTTATTCATAGGATAGATAAAAGGATAATTATTATTGTACCATAATTATAAAAAAAATCTCAGAATATGTTTGATACTAGTGTTATTACATTAGTAACGAAATAACATAGTAAGAGGATGTAGAAGAAAAAAAATAAATTGAATTTAATGGGAGAAACAATTACCTTTTTCGAGTGTCTCTTTTTGATTTGCACAAAACGACTCCTTATTTTAACATTCTGCCCAAAGTATAAAATCATGGATAAAGTTATAGAAGTTTGGAAAAGAATTTGGTAGGGTTGTTTAGAGCCAAAGGGATTCAAAGGTGTGAATAAAATGATAAAATATGCACCCATTTATAAGAATGGGGAGGGGTACTTTTGGAAAATCTCAAAATATTAAACTATAATAAAACTATTCTATCTAAAAATAAATTAAAATAGCCTGTAAATGAACATTATAATACATGTTAGACAATATCATATATCATTGTGATTATTCAACATTTTCTAATTTTTTAAATAATTTAATAAAAAATTAATTCAATAAGATATCATTATTGATAAATTTAATACTATTCATTTAATTTGACATAAAATACAATAATACAAAGTTTTAATTAAAATTTAAATCTTTAAAACATCTATAATATATATTATAGTTATATTAAATTCGTTGTACACATTTATTAGTTAAAAACATATCCAAATTTATATTTTTAAAATCATTTATTATATTCTTAGGTTAATTTAATAAATATTGTTTATGAATTGAAAATACTTTTAAGGTAGTTATATAACTCCTAAAATTTCGGAATAATTTTTTTAAATGAAAATTATTTCATTTATATAAAAATATAAATTTATATACATTCTTAACTTCATTTTTCTCTATGTTGTCACATACCAGATATCAAAATAAAAGATAGTGATATTTTGTAACTATCATTAATTTAAATAATATATAATCTATATTCAAGTAAAAGTGTGTATTAAAAAACTAAAAATATATATAAATGTGATAAGGATCTAATATTCCTTATCCAATAAATTTATAACATGTTTTGGGTTCATATTAAACCTAATAATTTTAATTTACCCATAATTAATCTATTTAATTTAATTATTGTAATAAAATTTCAAATATTAAATTGTTATAACCTTTTACATATATGGTTTCAATTGTACATAAATGGGAATTTTATGACCTGTTAGACCATTTAATAATAGTTTTTTATTTTTTAACGATTTTAAGTATTTTTAAATAATTTAATAAAATATTGTTTTCTTAAAATATCAATAGTGTGAATTTTAACACAATTCATAAAATTGAATTTAATTAAAATCCAAAACATTGAACCAAATCACTGAATATACTACTAACATGTCATAGTAACATATAAATTTTTGAGATCACCTTAATTAATTAAAAATATATTTCTTTTAACATTTTTAACACCATTTATTTGATATTTCTATTAATAAAATAATTTCTACATCACTATTGTGTCTTCATTAAGGGTAATTATTTAATCTATAAAAATTATAAATAAAATATTATGATATAGGTAATTATATTATCTTTACATATACAATTTATAACTGATGTTATCTTCTGATTATCCCTATTTTAAAATTAATATACTTATTTAAAATGAGAGTGTCACATTTTTTATTATTCATTGATGTTAATAATATATTGTCATATTCATGAACAAGTGTGCATTAAATTATTCCATTCTGAAACATAGGTGATAATGGTATAATTGAGGCTTCCAATAGGACTTTTATATGTGTACTGTAATTTTATAATATTATGTTGACCATTAATTTCTCGATTTACCCTTAACAGCTTTAAAAAAAATTGTTGTAGTTACTATTCACAATATCCAAAAAAGTAAAAGTAATATATTGACATAATTTGGAACCAAGGATTTCAAATATAGTATATTTTTTTCAATATTTAAAACAAATAATTTGAATTAATTAATTTAAAATTAATCATGTTGATGGAACGAGAAAACGTATTTATTAAAATTAAAAAACCATCAAAAGATTGACATGTGTTTATATCTAATATTAATTTGAAAATACTCCAACATCCATAATTATATTTAATGAAAAAAATATAACATAATTATAATTCAAAATCCATCATATGTTTTATTTGACACTATAAATTATTTTGATGAAAAAAATTTCTTTTATTTAAAATTTAGTATTTTTCACTATTCACCAAAACATGAAACTTATTAGAAAATAAGAAAATAGATCCAAATTAAATTTTTACCTTACTCTTTCAAAGAATTTTTTTATTTTTCAAATAAAATATATAAAAGTGTCAAACATTGGATTTAAAACGGGTTTCTTCATTAAAAGGTGGAAGAACTACATTTAAAAAAATACTTCTTTTATCCAAAAAACTGAATTTTTTCTTATGTCATGTCAAAAAAATATATAAGATTAATGTTACAATTATATGGAATATAAATAATTAAAAATTCGGTTAATACAATTCATAATTTCTAATTTAACGGTTAATCTATATATTATATTAAATAATAATATTTTGCTAATATATTATTGTTCTATAAAACTAGGTCTTGCGTATAACACCAGACAACACATTTTTGTGTGTATAATAAATTTAATAATGTGTTTCATAAAAAGAAAGCAATAAAAAAATAAATTTATTCAGAAATTAAAACATTTTACATTCTTAAGGTGATACACTTTTGACAAAATTTTCTTTTATATTGAAGATAATATATTGGAAAAATTATTTTCAATTATTTAATCATAGTGTTTCAAATATATAAAATCATAGAAAATACATTTCAATTTTTTTTAAAAAATAAGCCTCACTTTGAAAACCTATTATATTTAAAAATATATGTTTTTTTGAAATTAAATGTTTTATTAAAGACCTATTTTATTTTAAAATATTATATTATATTGAAAAGTAATATTTTTTGAACACTTATTTGATTTCAAAATATAATATATTTTTAAAATTATTATTATTTTAGATGATCTCTTTCATTTCAAAATATAATTTCTTTTGAAAATGTACTTGGAAATAATTCTTCTTAATAAAGTGATATAGTGATTTTTTTCCAAAAAAATACATCACAAACGTAGAAAAAAACTTTTCTAGATATATGGAATGTAAAACACCAATATTTTATGAGATATATTATTTTTAATTTCTTTGATGTATTTTTTTGTACGCTACAAAAAAACGAGACTGCTCTACACACAACATCATATTAGCTTTTAGTATACGCAACACTATTCTCGCCTTGTATCACACTTAATTTCAAGTTCATTTGATATAATTCATTTCACAAAACACTGAGAATAGATTTTTTTTCTATGTATAAATGAATCATGTTTGTATTATGTTATACACAACACTATTCTTTCTTGTGTTGCACACAAGAGTGACCTTACTCGATAGATTCTGTTGTACATGATACCGAGTTTCACTAAACAAGGATATATTATTAAAATATTATTATTTAATGGTATATAATCTACATTTTATGAATATTATTAACCACATTTTTAATTTTTTATAACATTAGAATTCATCTTATACATTTTCTAGAACATGATATGAGAAAAAAATCAGTTTTTCAGATAAAAGAAGTATTTTTCAAAAAGTATAGTTTTACCACCTTTTGATAGAGAACCCATTTTTAATATATTTTTTGACACTTAAATAATTTTAATTTGACAATATAAACTTATTCATTTGAATTGGGATATAAAAATCTACTTCTGTTGAATTTTTGGTAAATTTCGAATAAAATTGAAATTTTAATAAATAGTGACAAATACTACATTTTAATTCAAATTCCCTTTTTATCTAATTTATTTATATAGTTATATTATCTTTTTAATTTGATTTAAAGTTTAATTGAATTTTAATTTTATCATTTAATCCAATTTTGGACATTGGAATTAATTTCACATTTAATTTGGTCAAAAACATATGCCAATCTTTTGATGGTTATTAATTTTTAAAAACCCGCCTTTTGGTTTTGACAATGAGAATTAATTTATTCAACTTCTATGTTTTTAATTCGGAAAAATGGATTCCATATTTGGAATCATAAGGGTCACGTTTTTTATATATGTACCTTTTAGTTTTAGAAATTATGGATAATATCTTCAATAATTATTTTATTTATCATGGTTAAAGAGTATATCTGGTAAATAAGGGTAAAAAATAATATTATAATAGTATTAAAATATCCTAACACATGTACTAATCCTATTTTAGGTGATATTTCTGACCATGGTCATCCATGGGTCTATTTTGGGACACCATGTATTCACTTGGATGAGAAAATGACATTTTATATGAATTAATTTAAAATAAAGATAATTATAACCCAAACATATATCTTTTAATAAATAAATTTGAATATAGTGTTATATAATGGATATATATGTCTATAAATATTCATTATAAATCTAAAAACATTCTACATCATGGAATATTATTTAAATTTTTTAGACATTATGTAAATATATTTATTTACGAAACAATTATGATATAGTGATTACCTCATTAACGAAAGATCCAAATAAATGTATTTATAAATATTAAAATAAATTTAATTTAAATATTTTGATTCAATCCATGAATTTTATGGATTACACTGACAGATTAGGGATTTTTTAAGGCCTTTTTATTGAAGGAATCGTGTTTTTAGGAATTTTTTAAAAACTCAAATATGAATAGTGTCCAAAATTGATATAATTCATAACTTAAAACCAAAAAATAGTTTATTAAATGATATTAAATTTCTAAAAATATTATATTCCTAAAAATGGTTCATATAAGTCCAAATATTTTAAAAATAATGTTTTTTGGTCTTTCGAAATGATATGGTAATTACATTAACCCATAATGTGTAAATAACATGATATCAAGGTAAGAGTAAAAAGGGTAAAATTAGGGTTAAACCAAAAAGATAAGGATAACAGAATATTCAAAACTTGTTCAGAAATTATTGGATGGTGGTTATTTGAACCAAAACCATATTATCTTCAAATTGAATATTTTTTGGGCCAAGTTTAATCAAAATTGAATTTATAATAAATTAAAATTTTGAGAGTTTCTTAAAGTTCCCCCACATCTCTTATAAAAGGGAACCACTTACCTCTCCTATTCACTCCATTTTGAGTCTTCATGTTGTTCCAATCCCTGCCCATTTCTAATATAAACTTACCTAGTTATATTCTAGAGTTTCTGGTTTTCTAAAAAACCTACTCTAGTACCCTAAGAAGAAATTGAAATGAGTCATGTCAAGGAAGAGGTAATCTCTTCTACCGATTATTTAAAAAAATATTCTTCTTCAACTTCCTCTTTGATTGTTGTATAATTATAAATTAATAAAATCTGTATCACACATATAATTTTATTTTATTATAAATGTTAAAAAACACTATTTCACCTTTTATCCATCCTACGAAAAATGAAATCATCGCACGTGTGTACGTATGGCTTACAGTCTCCACGTCGTGGTGTAATCTGTTTTTACCACAACCATACTTAGATGGGTATAATGGTGGAAATAATAAATATATATGATTATTATAACATGATACTAATTATTAGATATTATAAACCATCCACTTCAATACCATTCAATAATTATGGGAACGATATCGTCGCTCATGCGTACGTACGAATTATTGTCTCCACGACACGATGGGATTCATTCCCCACGTTAACCATTCAATAATGATTATAAAATATATATAGTAAATAATAATAAAATATAATACATAATAATTCTACTGGATTTGTGTATATATATATATATATATTTCATTTACTTGCATCCATTCAATATAATAAGGAAATGAAAACATCCTTCATGCGTACGCACGTCCTACAATCTCCATAAACAATGTACTCCACTTTTCTTATCTATATATTATCTATTTTTTTATATACTTAATATATATAATATATAAGTCCTTTATTACATTCTAGAATTGTGTAAATTATGATATAGTTAACAATATGAATAATAACAATTCAAAACACGTATGATAAATAAAACGATTATTACCCAAAATGTTTCCCTAACATGGAATTAACAAATGAACGAGTAATATAAAGTATTAGTGAATAATATATGACATAATAAATATTATTATGGTTTTTTACAAGTTAATAATATGTTTAAAAACACTATACATGAGTTTCTAACACATACAGATGAAATCATACTTATGGTAAGGGATAACATTTCCAATTCGTTTTTATCAGGGATTGTTTATTCGTAGGTATTTACTAGGGATATAATTGTCATAAATTTCCTTATTTTGTAGTTCTTTTAATATTATTCTATGTATTTTTAAATTTAAATTTACCCATTTTGAATTTCAATACATGGTTTGGATGGAATATTTCTTATGGTTACCATAAGAGGTTCTTTTTGACTTTTCCGGTAAAAGTATGAGAAGAATATTTTCTTAACCAACACATCTCTAATATATTTTTAACATTTGATGATTCCATATTTCCTTGAAACTTAATCTACAATATTTCATTTTTATTTTCAACTAAATTATTTTCTTCTAAAAATGCCTGTCATTTTAAGAAAAAAAATATTCTTAAAGAAGAAAGGATCTTTTCCTCCGGAATTAAGCTCAAGTGTTTTATCAAAATTATTTACCATCTAAGATGACATAGAATTATGTTTATATACCTATTATTATTTTATTTTATTATTTTTATGATGGAATTATTTTCATGTGATTAATTTATATTATATGAATTATAATGAAATGATGTTTAAGAATTCTATTATATTTCATGTGTTATTCTATGGTGAATGTTTTAATGTTTTTGTGGAACATGTAATAATGATTTCATTATGAGATTGGTAAGACCTATATATTACTCCAATTATTTGGGTAAATATTTATATCTCATGAGATAGTTATGACTGGAATAACAAGTAAATATGGTTCAGTAATACAGGGCTAGAACAACAGGTAAATTCAGTTTAGTAATTCATGGCTGGAAAGACAAGTAAACCCAGTTCAGTAATGGACTTCATCCTTTATGATGGTCTGGGAAGTAATGCCTTGGCTACTATGGACATCATATTATGTGTAAAATTATTTTGCACAATTAATTTTTTTTACCAATGCAATTTTATCTTGGTTAATGTTCCTTTATGATCTTTGCCTTATGAACTACCATGATTTATTTTATTATTCAAGATTTTGATGTTTAAACTTTATGATCATGTTTTTGCATTCAAATGTATATGGTTTGTTTTATATTCTGCATGTTTACCCTTATTGAGCATTTGATCTCTCCCTTTTATATGTTTCTTTTATGCATGATATAAAGAGAGGTATTATGTAGGAAAATTAAAGGGGAAGATCATTATGGGAGATGTTGAATATTTTTCACCATGATTAGAAGATTATGTTCCATGTTTCCAAAGACACTAAACTAATACATTATTTGGGAGTCTATTTGTATCATGAATTATGTATTCTGAAAAATAAATTTAACGGGCATGTATGTCCAGCTTGGGTATATACTGTTGGTATCAGAGTGAATTTTTAGTCAACCTTTAGAAACTAGGATGAAACTTCTTTAGTGAGATCCATATAGACATATCTAGGTTATGTTTAGTTATGTCCGTAAGGTTAATTATAAGTTTAGGATACCGTCTTAGAATTATGATAATGATCATGAGAAACCTAGGAATAAACCTAAGATGTTAGAGATTAAAAGTATTCCCCCTTGATTATGTTGTTTTCTTAGTAGGATTTTTTCCTATCACACTATTCATTTTGAGTTTTAGATAATGGATAGAACCCAAAAAAAAACCATGTTAATGATCAATACACTAGGAAATTCAATTATTTTACTTCTCATGAACCCAATGTTATGGGAAATGGGGTGAAAAATCTTATTACTATACTTACAAAAGCTACTAATCATTTAAGACTTATAAATGAGCATAAAAGTGAATAATATTACATTGAGTCCTTCATCAGGAAATTTCCACCTTCTTTAAGTGGGTATTATGATCCACTTATTTCTGAAAAATGGATCAGTGCAATTGAAATGATATTTTCCATCCTTCTCTATTCGGAACATGAAAAATACATTTTTGAAAGTTTTCCATTTAGAAGCTGAAACTAACCAATGGTGGACTCTAATTAAGAATACAAGGAACCAAGATGAAATTGAATTCATGGAATTGGATGAGTTCAAGATCTTTTTTTCAATAATTACATCCATCATATTCTTCAAAAGAAGATGTAAAATGAGTTCCTTGAGCATAATAAAAAGGATAATGAATCTGTTGGAACATATGAGGTGAATTTTACAAGGCTTGTAAGGTATGATTCTGGCTTTAATGTCAAACCTAAAAGTAAATTCGATTGATACTCTAATAGCTTAAAACCAAGTCATCAAAGGGAATTATCTATAGGAGACATCAGTAGCTATACAGAGATTATACGTTGTGCTATAAAGGTATAATTGGTCGTTGGTGTTACATATCCTTCTCATGGTTTTGACAAGAAATGAAAGATTTAGTTCAAGGAAAATTCTCAAAGAAAAAATGGTGAAAAGACGATGAATGTTTCATTATACTAAATGTGTGGAAAGAAGCGTCATGGAGATTGTATTAAAGGGACAGGAATATTTTATTACGTGTGGAAAATAAGGTCATCAAGTAGTTGTGTGACGAAGTAATGGGATAACGGTTTCTAATGATGTGAATAGAGAAAATGCTATAGAGAATTCACCACTAACACTTCAATACTACAAGTGCAATGAAATGGGGAATAATACTAACCAATTCCCTAATCCAAAAGTCAATGATGATCGATGTCAGTAACCACTTAAGAAAAAAGACAAAGGTAAGTCACATGTGATCACTATTGGTGATGTTTAGTATTGCAACAAAATGGGGGAATGATTAAGTGTTTATTTAATGGGATTACAAAATAGTGTGGTGGAATCTCATTTATAGTATTAAGGAATTTTGGAATATATATGTATTATTTTATTGTGGTTTTAAATAATTATATGGTACCGATAACCATGAAAAGTGATTGAAATATTTTTAGAAAGCACATGATCTGCACATAATGAAGGGATAAAGAGATAATGAGAAGTTTGATAGTATTAATGAGCTTATGATTGATATAAGGACAATGTATTATCGTGTTTTGAGTATACAGAGTTTTAGGTTTTTTAGTGTGCGTGGAAAGGGTTAATTTTGATAAAATTCATATTTTCACTATGTTTTTTTGGTAATTTAGGTTATTATCATGTTTTAAGATAATACATGATTAATTTATTTATGTAATTTGAATGTGACAAACAAGAACTGCCCAATGAGATATGTGAGACAAATGTTATATTGATTTAGTTCACCTCCTTCTAAAGTTTAATATTTTTATTTTTTGGAAGGATTGTAATGTTATCCATTTATGGATAGTATAAGTTATTTTTCATTTTATGATTTTTAGATTAATATATTATCTCACTATAGGTGTACATTTGTATATTTGATAAACTACACTAACATTTTAATGAGACAAATAGAATGACATATCGTTCTATCACATGATCATCTAACACTTCAATAATGAAAAATTCAACTTAATTTATTTAAATAAGAGAGGAAGTGAAAATTGTTCAAGGCATGAACAATGGTGAGATTGTACTAAAATAAGTAAGAACTTATTCTAATGCAAAAATATTCACCTTTTATAAAATGATCTTGAAAAAAAAATGACATCCTAATAATTTCTTATCTGATGAATGAGATGATCCTTTAAATCATTGTAGATTTATAGATTTCTGGTAGTTAACATTCTTCAAACCTTATTGTCTATCAATGTCCATTGGAACTTGATGGTTATATTTCTTTTCTTTTTCCATGCTTTCACTTCCCACCTATGTTATCCTATGTGGAAACCCATGGAAGAGTTACTTTGGGTAGTAATTATGTTTGTAAAATTTATTTTTAAAATAATTTTTTTGTATCCCTTTTTATGATGTGGGTTTCCATGAAAGAAACTTTCAAGTGGTAAACTATTTTAACCCTGATGAATTTCAAGGGAGAAATTCATTTTAATGGGGGGTATTATGTAACACCTTCAGATTTTATGAGATAGATTTTTTTTAATTTCGTTGATGTTCTGTGTTGTATGATACACCAAAATTAGCTTGCACTATATGAAACACCATATTAGATTTCCATATAAGCAACAATATTTTTGGCTTGTGTTATAAAAAATTTCAAGTTGTTTTGATAGAATTCATTTCATGCAATGCTGTGTATATATTTTTTCAATGTATAAATTAACTAAGTTTTGATTATGTTATACAGAACACCAAAGGAATATTGTAGTATACGCAATATTGAATTGTCTTGTGTTTCATGCAAGAGAGACCTTCATTGATAGCTTACATTGTACGAAATACTGAGTTTTACTAAACAATGATATATTTTTAAAATATTATTATTTACTGGGATATAAACTAGATTTTATGAATAGTATTAACCATATTTTTAATTTTATATAACATTATCACTAATATTATAGATTTTTTATAACATGATATGAGATTAAAATCAATATTTCGGATAAAATAAGTATTTTTTAAAAAATTGCAGTTTTACCGACTTTTGATGGAGAACCCATTTTAAATCTATTTTTGACACTTCTATAAGTTAAATTTGACAAAATAAACTTCTTATTTTGAATTGGGACATTAAAATTTATTTTTTTTTAATTTTTTTTATTTTTATAATAAAATTAAAATTTAAATAAATAGTGAAAATTACTGCATTTTAATTCAAAACTGCCTTTTTATCTAACTTATTTATATAGTTAGATTATCATATTAATTGGTTTTAAAGTTTAATTAGATTATATTTTTATCATATAATCCAATTTTGGTCATTTGAAGCAATTTCAATTTTAAATTTGACATAAACACATTTCAATCTTTTGATAGTTATTACATTATGAAAACCCGCTTTTTGGTTTTGAAAATAGAAATTAATATTAAATTAATTACCACAAATACTATGTTTTGGATTTGGAAAAATGGATTATATATTTTGATGCAGAGGGTTCAAATGGTGTAAATAGGTACCTTTTAATTTTGGACATTATGAATAGTAACTTCTGTAATTATTTTATTTAACATGGTTAAAGGGTAAATATGGTAAATAAGGGTAAAAAATAATATTATAATAATATTAAACTACCCTAACACATGTCCTAATCCAATTATATGTGATATTTCCAACCATGGGCATCCTTGGGTTGATTTTGGGACCCCGTGGATTCAATTGGATGTGACAATGATATTTTATATGAATTAATTTAATGTAAAGATAATTATAACCCAAACATATATTCTTTACTACATCGATTTTAATATAGTGTAATATAACATATCTCTATCTATATAAATATTCATTAGAAAGATAAAACGATTTCCTATATCATGTTTTTTTATTATTTTTATACATAAGATAAATATATTTATTTATCACACAACTATGATGTAGTGATTTCATTATTAATGATATATCCAAATAAATGAATTTATAAATAATAAAATAAATTTAATTTCAATATTTTGATTTCATACAAGAATTGTATGGATTAAATTGACATATTGAGGATTCTTTATGGATTTTAGTTTGACGGAATAAGGGTTTTTTGAATTTCGTAAAAATCCATGTATGAATAGTGTCCAAAATTAACAAAATTCATAACTTAAAAATTAAAATAGTTTATTTAATGATATTAAATTGTTAAAAAACTTTTATTAGTAAAAATGGATAATATAAGTCCAAATAATTCTTAAATAAATTTTTGTGGGTAGTTTTACATGATATGGTATTTACATTAACCCACAATGTGTAAATAACATGATATCACAGTAAGATTAATAAGTGTAAATTAAGGGTTTAACCAAAAATCTAAGGATAAAAAATATTCCAAAATTATCTAAAAATTATTGAATGATTGGTATTAGAAAAAGATTATTATAATATCTGAATTAAATGAGTTTCATTCCATTTTTAATTGAAATTGAATTTATAATAAATTAATATTTTGAGAGTTTCATAAAGTTCCCCTCCTCTATTATAAAAGGGAACCTTCTCCCTCTTCTCTTCACTCAATTTTGAGCCTTAAAACATGGAATAAACCTTTTAATTTCTCTTATAATCTTCCATAGTTATATTCTATAGGCTTTGGTCTTCTCAAAAGTCAACTCTAGTTCTCTAAGAGGAAATCTAAATGAGGCCCGTCAAAGAAGAGATAATATATTTTACCGAATATTTCAAATTTCTTCTTCTTATACTTCCTCTTATTTATTTTTTTTATTATAATGTAATAAAATTAGTATCAATAATATACAGATATGTTATTATAAATATGAAACAATCTTATTTCATCTTCTATCCATCCTACAGAAAATGGCATCACCGCACATGCGTACGTACGGCTTACCGTCACCATGTCGTGGTGTAATCTTCTTTTCATCACCACTTTACTTGGATGGGTATAATGTTGTAAATAATAAATAAATATGATTATTATAAGATAATTTTAATTATTATATAACATACAACATCCACTTCAATACCATTCAACAAATTATGGGAATAATATCGATGCTCATGTGTACATATGTCTTACCATCCAGACGACGCGATGAGATTCATTCATTATGTTAACCATAAAAGAATGATTATAAAATATATATAATAAATAATAATGAAATATATGACTAAATAATTATAATTCATTCATATATATATATATATATATATCAGTTACCTACATCCATTAAATTTAATGAGGAAATGAAAGGAACATTAATGCTTACGTACGACCTACCATCTCCATGATTGTGTATTCCATTTCTCTAATCTATATATTATATATATTTATATATAGAAAATATATAGTATATAAATAATGTTTTACATTATAGATGTAATTAAATCATGAAATAATTTATAATATCAAGCATAACAATTGAAAACACGTATGATAAATAAAACGAGTGTTACCCAAAACATTGCTTTAACATGGAATTGATAAATGAACGGGTAATATAAAGTCGTAAGTTAATCATATAGGATATTAAAAATATTATTACAGTTATTTTAAAAGTTAATAATATGTTTAAACCCTCTATACATTAGTTTTAGACACATACGGATGAAGTTAGACCTAAGGTATGGGATAATTTTGCCAATCTCATTTTTATCCGAGATTGTTTATTCATAGGTATATAATGGGGAAGTATTATCGTACTCGTACTTTTTTTCAATAAATGTTTTAATAAAATGTTTAATATTATTCTATGTATGTTTAAAGTCATTTTTACCCATTTTTACTTTCACTATAGGGTTTTCAAGGAATCTTTCTTACGTTTACCATACAAGGTAATTTTTGACTTTTCCTGAAAAAGTACGAGAAGAATGTTTTTCTAACTTATAAGACATGAATGGATATTTAATGTTTCATGATAAATTATTTACATTAACATTCCTCTACAATATTTCAATTTTATTTTAAACTAAATTCTTTTCTTTTAAAATTTCATGACATTTTGAGAAAAGAAATATGTTTTTAAAGAAGAAAGGATATTTTCCTCAAGAATTAAGATCAAGTGTTTTATAAAAATTATTTCCCATATAAGATGACATAATGATATGTTTATATACCTATTATTAAATTGATTTTATTATGTTTATCATGGAATTATTTTTATAAAATACATTAATCTTATATGGATACTAATGAAATGATGTTTATGTATCCCATTATATTTCATGGGTTATACATTACTGAATGTTTTGTTTTTGTTTTTGAGGAAATTGTAATAATGATTTCATTATGAAATGGGTGGGACCTATATATATATCCAATTAATTGGGTAAATATTTATATCCCATTAAATAGACATTACTATTATGGAAATTAAATCTGGTTCACTAATACTAGGCAAAAATGACATGTAAATCTTGTTCAATAATACATGGATGGAACAACATGTAATCCCGATTCAGTAATTGACTTTGTCATATCTGATGGTCTTGAAATAAATGAATTTTCTTCTATGGAAATCAAATTATATGCATAATTGATTTCCACAATTCAATGTTTTATTCCAATTCAATTTTATCATGGTTAATGTTCCTTTATGATCTATGACTTATGAACTACCAATATTAATTTCATGACTGGAGATTTGGATGTTTACACTTTATGATCATGTTTTAACATTCAAATATATATGTTTTTTTATGTTATCCATGTTTACTCTTACTGTTCATTTCAGCTAACCGTTTTATATGTTTATTTTCCCTAGGATATGAAGAGATGCTTTAAGAAGGAAAACAAAAGGGGAAGATCATGATGGGTGATGTTGAATATCATTAAAAATTATTAGAATATTATGTTCCGAGTTTCCAAAGACACTAAACTAATATGGTCATTGGGCGTATATTTGTGTCATTCATTAAATATTCCACAAAAAAAAGAAACTTCCATATACGTCCAACTTGGGTCTCTACATGGAAAATTGAAGGTTGTTTAGGGTTACCCATCATAGAGGGTTGGGATCACTCCCTTGATCCCTATCATGTTGGAAAATTCCAAGTTCCGAATATTTTTATAAAAAATTTGGAGTTTGTTTTTTTTCAGTTGAGTTTTTAACTTATGAAAATATTAGAATTAATACTTCCATTTAAATATTTATAATACATCCATGGGAATTCATTCACTGAGTTGGAATAACCTTAACCACATGGAATTAATTTTTTTTAAATATATATATATTATTAGTGACATACACAGGTCATTGTCATACATATACATATGTGCAATATCCATGACCTTTAAGGGGCGCTGCGATTCTTGAAGGCTCTCCCCGTCGCCGCCTCCTTCCATCGGTTCTCATAGACTCCTTCACTCAGATCCGGGGGCTCTGGGGTTTCCTCCTGCTCTACAACGCTCTTCGCTAGCTAGCTTGCCCGAGTCCTCTCGCGGGATAGGGTTTTCGCTGGAGGCGCGGTGCTGGTCGGAGTTTGATGCTCAAATCTCCGGTGTGGGTGGTTGGGGTCTTACGGCGACTCTTGAGGTTGATAAGGATGGCGGAAATGGGATCTGGGTTGCGGCGATGAGATATGGGTTGCGGGTTTCCGCTTCTTGCAACGATTAGGGTTTTTTGGTTTGTGTTTTTCTTTCGCTGAAGTGAGTTTTTGTTTTCTAGTGCTGTATATGGTGTTTTCTGGCTGGAGATGGTGATGTTCCCTGGTGGTTGCTGGCTTACGGCTACAGTGAGATTGACGACGCTTCTGGTTGGATCTACGGGTGTAAGACCGATTCGTCTATGGAATACTCTACGGAGTGCTCTGGACCCTTCCTGGTACGCGTCGGCGTCTTCCGCGGTGGTCTGTTCTTGACCACAGGTGATGGTGTTGTGGACGTGGGTGCAGCTCATCTTCGTTTCGGTTATTTCGATTCCCCTGCTGTTCTCTGGTGGGCGTGGTGAATGTGTGGCATGGCTGTTGGTTTGTTTGTTCCCACTTTGTATATGCGGGTGGTGATTTGTGGGATGCCGGAGGAACGACGACTTTGGTCGTCGATTTTCCAGCGCCGGTGAACGGTGGCGCGTGACAATGGAGGTTGTCTCTCGGCCCTCGTTTGGCGTGCGGGCTGAAGGCGACTGACGTTTCTGATTCGAGACACGCGGCCTGTCAGCGCAGGGGTATCGGGTCGCGGCTCGAGGCGGATGATTTTGAATTTGAATAGGATTTTGAAATTTTAAATTTGAAATTTTAAATTTGAAACTTGTAATGTAGTTCTGTGGTGATGTGGGCTACTGGATGGTGACGTTTGGGTACCGGCAACCCCTTAAACCGGCCATATGAAAATGCGAAAAAAATGATTGCAATTAAATATTTTGAAAAAAACCACGATTAAAATTATAATTTTTTATTCACGGGAGCTTGAAAATAATAAAACTACCTTACATAAGGTTTTTTTATATAATTTATAAATCATGAATTATGTTTTTAAAAAAATAATTACCTTACATATGATTTTTTTAATAAAAATAATCATAAAATAATATATTTGAAAAAAAAATCTATTTCCAAATATAATTATGAATATATAGATCCCTTTCAAAAAACTTTTTTTCATAAAAAATATATATCATTGAAAAATAAAATTCTGCAAAAATAATTCCCTTATATAATGTAGTATTTCAGAAAATATAATCATAAATACATTTCTATAAATATAACCACCTTACATAAAAGAGTCTTTTGAAATGAATAATTGGAATAGATTTTTTTTGAAAATTCTTTTCCCTTAAAAATAGAAATAAACCTTGTATAATATATAAAAATAGGATTTTAAAAATAGGATTTTAAAATAATAAATTTTTTTCTATATATCAAATAGTAATTTTAAAAAGAATAACTTCTCCCTTACCTAAAATTGGAAACACATAACCATATCGACAATATGATTTTACACTACAGAACATGGAAACAAGGTAAAAAGTAAAGAAATTGAGGGGGGGGGGGTTGGTAGGGGATTTGAAATAACTGAGAGGGTGTATATCCAGATATATATATATAGGTTATTCATGTTTTCATCTTATAGAAGAGGCTGGATATTCGAAGGGGACAACCGCTTCAATGAAACTATCACACCTATGACCTACAATTTTGAGGTGTCATGGTGTTCCAGTTCAACTAGGTATTAAAATGGTTGTGTGTGTGTGTATATATGTTTAAATATCATCTTATCAACCACTTCCACATTAAAACATTATTTTAAAACCAAAAAACCGTTTAAAATTATTATTTTTATGGTTATAAATTTATTTTTCTAGCCTATTGATTTTCCAGGCTCCTATAGTAAGGAACAAATTTCTATTAATGTTCAAGGTTTGTTGTCGGCTGAAAACCTATGAAGGTAGTCCATGGATTTGAATTTTCTCACATACAAATCTACTATGGTTGAAGGGTTTCATAGTGTACTATGTGTAGGTTGTTAAAATGGGCGACTCATTGTGGCGTATGGAATTGGAGATGAAATTTTTTAAAAATTTATATAGTGAGGGATTCTATGTCGATCTTGTATAGAATGAAAAATGAATAGTGACATGATTTGAATAAGTTGATGGCTGATATATTTTTATATAGAGATAATATTGTCTGAATAAACTATTTTATAAGTTTCATTTTAACCATCGTTAAATAGTGACCAAAGTAACGTATTCAACATCAATATTGTATTCGGTTGGGTGATTTATTATGTATTTATCACTATTGTAACCCACTCAAGATGGAACTTGGCATGACACCTAGACAGACTATGTACCTATGCTCCTCACCAATTGTGTCACACCTATAACACCCACATGGGGAACCCTATATGTCATCTACAAATGCTATGATCCCAATAGACCTCCACAATATAGGTTCTCGATTAAACAATCCATCATGTGGGATGGTCTAGACAGGCCCTCCCCAGGGGTTCATCTTGTTCCACAAAATGTGTTGAAGTCCTAGATCAACTAGATTTCATAGTTGACCAAACAAGTTTTTACCAATTATGAATAATTTTAAATTAATATAACCTTACATTAAACATTTTATATATAATCAATAACAATAATATTCTTTTTATTAATTAAAAAATAACATTTCAATTTTATGTAAAATTAACATAATAACCATTATTAAATATATTTTGTACCCTTATTATCATAACAATATTAATTAGATTTTTAATTATAATAATATCTATCTATCATTGAAAATTGATAATTTATCAAAAAAATATATATTCAAAGTATATTTCAACCATATATTTTTATGATTTATATATTTTACATATATTTAAAACAAATTCAAAAAGACCATAATAACTATGTTTTTCATCATTACTGTAATATTTTATTTAAAAAACTCATTAACTATTTTATTAATGCCTAATTTATTCTTCATATAAATATCCTAAATAAAAGATATTATAAATAAAATGAACATTAGATGTTTGAAATTTTTCTTTCTTGTAAAGATGGTTCTTACATTTCCATTACATTGTATTCTCACTCTCATTCTATTTGGATTATTCTTACTCATTGAGTAACCAAACAAAGCTGGATATGATTTTGCTGATCCAATTTTTGTTGGATCATTTCCACCTTTATTATTAATGGTTGTTTCACGTTTATATTAAAGTTAATTAGATAAAATTGACTATAAATGGGTGTTATTGTTTCATTTCTTGGGTCTGTATATTATTTAAAATAAAAAATATATTGTATTCTGATTTTTGATTCCAACGTATTTTCTAATTTATTTAAAAAACACTTACACAATAAGATATTGGGATGTTACATTATTCCCCCTTTAATAGAATTCCAATCTTGAAATTATTTTATACACAAATGATCACCAATTTCCACTTTCGAAGATATAAACAAGTAGTTTCCTCAATCCTAAAAAAATAAATCTATTAATGACAATAAACACATAAAATTCTATTCTAGAATTGTCAAAAAAATAACTCATTACTTCAACAAGGTCATCAGTGTTGGTATCTATTATGAAGAGAAAGGGTCCATTAACAGAAATGGTACCTCATGTAATTTTCAAAATCCATTGATTTTTTTGTTTTTAAAAAGAAACTTGTGGAGTTTGTATCAAATTGATGAAGGCATTGGTAAATAATAAAAAATTATCAATTATTAATATATAATTTTATGGCATCATTTTGGAATATATTTTTGTAAAATAAACTATTTTATTCATCCTAAAAATCTTTAAAATTACATTTTATACTTCAAAAGATTAATGAAATTAATATTTTATATATATAGGCTACACATAGTTTTGTCTCTTCTATATATCCTTTAAAATTAATGATTTCTTCATATTACCTAGTTAGGAAGAAATGTTCCAAAATACCCTAATTTTACTTTCTATACCTAGTATGGTATGATAGTTAAGAAGACAATATTATTTTTTATACAAACCATGATACTTGATGGAAAAAAAGAAATATTGGAGGTATTATATTCCTAGAAATTTTTTTAGGTGACTTGGTAATTGATAAGTGTTTCTAGCTCATCCAAGCAGGATTTCAGGATAATTATGGAAATCAAATCCTATGGAAGAGAGAGAATGGTTGATCAATATCGTTCTCCATCTATTTCAAGAATGTGAATTAACTAGAGAAGAAACATTAAGGGAAGGGATTTACTAAGAGGGGGTATATATAGAATCTAAACCAATTATTAACCAAAATATCCTAATCTCTAATGTTATCTAAACCATTACTATGATACCATGTGTAACAGCCTGATACTCATACTTCTGAATCTAGTATAAAAAAGTGATTTATATTTTTTTTAAATGTAACATAAAATGATACAACCATTTTCTAAAATAGGGATCTTTTTTTCTTGATTTTAGGTAAATGTGTAATTCAATACAACATATCAATGTTTAAATAGTTAATAAATATAATATCATTTTCACTTCACCTGAACAAGCTAATTAATAAAACTAAACTCATTTGAGACATCTAATGAGGCTGTGAAAAAACTTTAACATGTAGGTAAAGAATTAAATTTTTAAATAGGTGGCTTTAAAAACCATAGAAAATACTTTTATAAATACCACTGAAAAAATATGTCAAAAAATTTTCCTCTATTTCAAATATAATATATTTTACAAATACCATTCAAAAATATAATTCTGGGTTTTTTAAAATATATATTCATACAAAACACATTTTATAAACCTTTGAAAATATATATCACTTTGAAAACATATTTCATTTAAATATACATTAACTTTCTAAAATACATATCTTTTTAAAAACATCTTTTATTTAGAAATATAATTTCTTTTGAAAATAAATATTTTATTAAAACACTATTTTATGAAAAAATATAATATCTTTTGAAAATATATATTTTTTGAAAACATATTTCATTTCAAAATATAATATCTTATGAAAACATTGTTGGGAAAACATTTATTATTAAACTCATCCTGTGATTTTTCATAAAAATTATTTGAAAGATAAAAAAAACCTTGTGCACACATTGAACATTGATGTTTGTTTAGGGCCTAACCATATTGGAGGGTTGAGTAAACTCACTATATCCCTATCATATTTACAAAGTTGTTGGGAAAAATTTATTTCATAAAAAAATTTGATCTTGATAATTTATTATTTTTTACTGGAGTATTTAACTTTTGAAAATATGATAATGAATAGTTACATATATGTATTTATATATAAATCCATTGGAATTAATTCATTAATCAAGAGGAAACAGAACCACATTATAATAAACCATTGTAAAATATTCATGGATTATTAGTTACATATGTACTTCATTATCATACCTATACATATGTGAAACATAAACAATTTCTAAATGATAATTTGCATATAAAATTGATGATTTATAATTTCAAAACAGCTTTTATTTTTTTTAAATTAATCTAAAATAAAATTATAATTTTTAAAATATGGGAGTTTAGATATAATAACATTCCCTAAAATTTAGTTTTTTTTAAATAATACATAAATCATAATTTTTTAACTAATATAATTCCATTTCAAAGGTTTTTTTAATATAAATAAACATATCATAGTAATTTTGAAAAAACAATCACTTTTAGTTTTTTTAAATATATATCCCTTGGATAAAAAGGGTTTTTAACAAAATAAATTATTGGTTTGAACAATATAATTTATTGAAAATAATTTCATTACATAATATTTTAAAGTGTGAAACATAATAATATATACATTTCTAAAAATATAATACCCTTACATAAAAGAGGCTTTTGAAAATAATTCCTTGAATATATATATTTTTTAAAAAATATTTTTTCCTTAACAATTATAATTACCCTTTTCATAGTTTTTATAATAATATAAATTTAAAAATAAAAGTTGAAAATACTAAATATTCTTTTATACTTAAAATTGTATTTTTCAAAATAAAAATAATTCCCTAACCTGAAACGAGAAAACTAGAACCATATCTGCAATGCAATTTTCCATTGACAAACATAGAAAATAAGGTATAAATCAAAGGAAAAAATAAAAGTTTGGAAGGGTATTTCCGATTACTTAGAGTGGGTATCTCAGTGTGTGTGTGTGTGTGTGTGTTATTTATTTTTTCAACTTTTGGAAGAATATTGATGTTTGAAGGGGGAAAGCACTTAATTGAAAACAATATAACAATACACTAAATGTTTGAGACTTCATGGTTTTTTAATTAAAAAAGATATTATAATGTGATTGTATATTTTTAAATGTTTATAAATCATCTTCACAAAAAAAATCCTAAATAATGTTGGTTTCAAACCACATAGAGGCATAAAAATATTATTATTATGGTAATGAAATTATTTATCTAACATTTTCATTTACCAGTATTTATTGTAAAAGAATAGATTTACACTGGTGTTTGGGATATGTTGTATTCCAAAAACATATGATAGTAGTTCATGGTTATGAATTTGTCACCCTTGAAATAAACTCTCTGTGTAGGGTTTTGAGGTGTTTTGTGTGTAGGTCGTTCAAACTTTTGATTACCTATCGTGGAAGGATCTGTGGAGGGAAATTATTGAATACGACAACCGTGAGGGATATATTTTTGAGATTGTAGAGAATATGAAGGAATAATTATGGATTTTGATGAAGATGATGGTCGATATATTTAAACAGTGGAGGTCATCTTGATCGGACAACTTATGTGATAAACTAGGTTTTAATTGAGGGTTAATAATGAAAGAAGGAATGTGTCCTACGTCAATATTGTAATTAGTTGGGAACTTGTTTAATTTTATATCATTAATAATACCTAATCGATCATGCACCGAGGATGGAACCCAAACACACCCTACACCCACCCCCCTCATCAGTGGAACCACACCTACGTGGCCAAAATAGGGCACCTAAATGTGATTTGTGGGTGATTTGTGCCACATATTCTTCCCCAATTTTAGTGCTCAATAAAACCATCGATTATGTGGGATGGTCTGTGATGGCCCTTTCCATGGGTTTATCTTTTTTCTCACAAAGTGTGTATGGGCTGGTCGACTTAGCTTTCAGTGTAGGCAAAAAAACTTCCACTTATGGAAAATATTAAATTCATATAAGAATACCTTAAATATTTTTTAATATATTTTTAATAATAATAATTATTATTTATTAGACAATATCATTTCAATTTAAAGTGTAGTTAACATAATAACTGCAATTATTAATTATATGTTATACGATTATTATTATACCAACATGAAAATATTTTTTACATCAAATAATTTCTCAAAATTCATCAAAAATTAAAATTATATTGACATAAAATTAATATATTGAAATTATATTTTGACCATTTTTTCTGAATTATATCTTATATACATTATTCAAAAGACCATAACAGAAATATAATTCATCATTAATCTAATATTTTATTAGAAAAAAAATCAATGGCTATTTTATTAAGAACCCATTTATTTTCCATAAAAATATTGTATTTAAAATAAATTCTAAATAAACTGAACTATACATGCTTCAATTTTTTTACCTTGAAAATATAGTTAATGTCTTTACATTACTGTGTATTCTCACACTCATTCTCTTTGGTGAATTCTTACTTATAGAGCACCCAAACAATGCTCGCAATGATTTTTCTATTCTAATTTTCCTTGGAGCCTATAACCTTTTATTACTGATAGATTTTTCAAGTATGACTTTTGATTAATTAGTTTCAATTATTTAAAAAGGAGTTCTCTTTTATCAAAGTGTTGGTCAATATATTATTTTAAATAAAAATGTACTCTATTCTGGTTTGAGTTTCCAAAGGCCTGTATTATTTATTGTAATAACGCATGCACCATATGATACTAGTATGTTACATTTCATTAGAAATATAAAAAAACATTATATATATTATAATAGAGTTATTATTCGACAAAGTATGTAGAATTCATGGACAAGTTCAAATAAAAAATGAATTTAGAAGATATATATTGAGAATAATATCTCTTAAATGTCCCCTCCCTAAAATACTACTTAAAGAACTTGAAATAGGTCATCTGGTGGACTAACAGTACTAGGATGTGTGTGAGTGGTTTGGGAGATTAATTTATAAGAAATTCGGAATGATTCAATGCTTCTATGTAGTGAGGAGACGATTTTTTGAGGGGTGGTATTAATAAGTTGATGAGAGTGGTGTTTTCTAAAATTATATTCATTAGTTTATTATTTTGGAAGAAAAATTTACATAGGGTTGAATCTTGTGAATACATAGCATAAATGGTGTATGTTATTTTGATCTAACGGGGGATTATGTCAACCATGACTCCAAAATTAAATTATTGAACTTATAATTTTATATATTGATTTTTTCATAATTTACAATTCACCTAAAATTAAACTATTTTAGGGGAAAATTTCCATAAAAATTTTGTAATTTGAAGATTAAAAAAATTATATCCATTTTAGCAAAATTATTTTTTAAATATGAGAAATTTTAATTTTAAATAAAATAATCATTTAATTGAAAAATTCAAGTTGTAATATTATGATAACTTTTTAATACTTTTAAAAAATTACTTATATTTTTTATAAAAATATATTACCATTATTATAATACATAAATAGAATTTATAAATCCATTTTATGAAAATAAATTCTCTCTCAAATCATAATATTTATTATAAATTGTTTTTATAAAAATTATATTTTACAATAAATTGGACACTTAATTAATCATTTTTTAAATCATTTATTTACCTATACCCTAATATAAATATATCATATTTTCATTTTATGATATTCCTAAGTATTATTATACACTTCAATGGGAGGATAATATTATAATAGTTATTTTATAATTGTAAATGGTCTAATTATGATTCCAATGGTTAGGTTACTATTCTAATAGAAAGATTACTTTTCTAAAGGTAATATTTGCAGTAGTTATATGGGTTCCCAACTTCTTATAATTTTTTTATATTTTATTTATTCATTATTCACTTTAATTTTCATCTCAGGGATATATATTCTTTCAATTTAAAAATTCAGATTGAATTATTATCATTATACATTATTTAAATTTTATTCATCATGAGTGTGTGAGAAGATCAAAAAAATTACATTTTAGTTAGTTTTTTTGATTTTTTACCACATTATAATATATTCAATTATTATCTACATTTTTTATTATCTAAATTTTATTTTATAAAAAATATGAAAAATATTACAGGTTATATCATGTAATGTGTGTGAATTATAAATTGTTATAGTAGTAAATATGGAAAAATTAACATAAGGGACATTCTATTGATATATTTATAGTACTTTACAATGAAGATTTGAATATACATAAAATTCATCTCTATCTGATCAAAAGTATTTTAGAAATCCATAGAAGTAAAAAATATTAAACAAACATAAATACAAACACCATCCGTATTCCATTTGGTTGATCAACCCTTTAAAATAGATATTTGGGTGCTTATAAGGTCTTGTTGTTCAAGATGATTGCATGAATAAAATAATTTTCAAGATGGGGATGTTAGTATTCTATAAATATTGAATTTTATTAAATTTCATTTATACTTTTACTGCCATAATAACCAAATCATTATTTAATATTGAATGGTGATATGTTACATCCATATTTATTTCAATATCCATTGGAAACCTCCCATTTAAATTAGTATTCATCATGTTATAAGACATTTATTAAATATTGGATATTTTTTACCCATAATGTTTCTTGTTTTTATGAATCATTTGTGGATCATTAGTTTAGATTTAGAACTTATTCCTAATGAATGAAATTGACCACCATAACCATAAAATACTAATAATTGATTTTTCACTTAGTATTAGTGTGGTGTATTTTATCTTAAGAAACAAATTACTAACATTCCTTGAAAATATAAAAAAATATTGAAATTTCCCCTTCCTAATGTATTTTTAAATATTGAATGAAAAATTCACATTGAAAGTAAAAGTATTAAATTATAATATAAATTGCTCAGTAAAATTTAAAAATAACTTTTGAAAGGTTAAAAACGTGTCATATTTCATTATGTGATCAGACCCTAACACCTATTTCCCTGTACTCCAAGTAAATTTCACATATCCAAACTAAAATAAAATCTCTAATAAAAGTAAATATTTTTCTTCAAATTATTACTGAAATTAAATGCATCATGTTTCATTTAAAAATTGGATTTTCCATTTATTTTTATTTTTTTTAATTCCCATTTGATCAATTTCATTTATTAACCCATGTTACATCTCCCAACACAACACATAAGGAATTCAGGTCACTCATCTCTCACATGTGAAATATATTTCATGTTACGATAATATTGAAATCATGAAATTCATGCCATAGATATGGGTTACTTGTGAAAATCTATCTTTTTCTTACTAAGCCCACAATTCCTAACATATAAATTTCCATGAAATTTTTTTCCAATTTTTTTTATTATATAGAAAAATTATAATGTTTAATAAAATTAATCACATTCTATTATCCCTTTTATGAAATTCATGAGTCTAAAAAATTATTACGATGAAATATTAAATTTCCATTTTTTTAATTATTTTTTAAAAAAATGAATAAGGTAAAAATGAACATAAAATGTAAAAAATCACTTGTATTCCTTCACTAAATTAAATATCCACCTCACATTCCTCTATAATGTATCATATCCTAGTGATAAAGAAGTTATAACCTGATTTCCTCATACTCATTTGTAACACTAATCATGAAATTTAAATTATATTATTTCTATAGATGTAAATTGGTTTATAATATGGTCGACCAATAAACGATTATGTGGCTATAATTGGCTCTACAAGGGATAATATAATGGTAGGTATTTATGTGGATAAAAATATAGGTTTTAAAAAGAAATTCCTTATCCATCCTAAAATGTTTTATTATAAGAGAATATTTAATGATGTATAAAACAATGTTCTAAATCAAAAAAGTAATATTTTGTGAAGAATATTGGATAGTATATGGATATATGTATTATAGAGGCCCCTTGTGAAGACATATCTATAGATATTGTCATGGGAAAACCTATACTAAATGGTATATTTACTCCATCATTACGGTGGTCATTAAATTCTCAATGATATCACACATTAATCCTTATAAATATATGGATGTTTCTTTTTTATGTGCCTTTTTTATTCTTTTTGGAATTCATTCCACTCTATGTAATTTTTAAAACAATCTCATTTTATTAATATCCCTAATATATTATCCATTATTATAAAACACTATGTTGGGTGATTCAAACATAACTGAATTATAATAGCTCTTTCGGACCAAAAAAGGCAAATTAAGGATGTTAATTACACTCTCAGTAATCTTATTCACTAATTCTGGAGGGATTTCCTTAATAAATGGGATATTATTCTCACACATACAGTATTTTAATTCAATAATTTAATGAAAAAGATAATTTATTTGTATGTTTTATACCAATGTCTTCAAAGAAACAAACATGATTTAACATCATTTTCCTAGATTCCTTGGTACAATGTGGCTACTAAACACAAGGCCTATCACCCAAATTTTATCCATGATGAAATGGTTTTAACCATTGAAAACTCAAAGACTCGGTGTGAAACAGAATATAATAGGAATAAGAGATGATATATTCTTAGTTAGGGGTGTAACATCCCTGATTTTATGTACATTACCATTTTATTATGTAATTTCATCTTATATAATGATTGAGTTATTTTTTTGGGAAATTTATAGAGTTATAATAGGTTTTGGAAGGGGATCTTCCATTTTTTAAAAGGATATGCTAAAAATCATGTGTTGTAGCCTAGGCCATTGAACTTTGTGGAAAATATTGGAATAGATATGATTTAGGTTCCGAGGAGGTCAGTTTTTGCACCACTTCTCTATTTTAGGCATGAATATGGTATATTGGGGGGATATAATGTTGAGTAATAGGATTTTTTTTGTTGTTTTTCTGATTATAGGGTTGTCGTGTCATGGTTCTAGGGATGTAACAACATATTATTTAGATCTACTTCTATTTCAGGATTCACTAACTTTTAGTGGGGAAAAGTGGCATGGATCCCATTTTGGTGTCCCTACTATTTTAGGGGTAGGTAGACATTGTGTTTGTGATGTAACATAGCCTTACCCCAACTAAATAGAATCTACGTGCACCCTGTACCATGTATTTTATTGGTTAATCATGGTATGATTTTTTATTTATAATTTCTATGTCATAGTTTGTAGTCCGAGTCATGATATTATGATTCCAATCAATTTATAAAATCCTACCTTGGGGTTTTAAATTATTTTTTCAGATAAATATTCTCCTCTAGACTTCCAAGGCAACCTTAGATGATTTCTAATGATATTAGACTTTCATAATCTATGTCCAATGGAAAATAATGCATTTGATTATGGAAATATATTTTAAGAGATGGTGATGTGAACTTGGATCTAGAAATTTTAGTGTCATTCAATGTTTTCATCATCCTTTGAGAGGTATCTAGGTTCCAGATCATCTTCAATATTCTTTAAAATAAAACATTAGTTTTATTATTGGGGTTTGTTTATATTTTATATATATTGATTATGATATTTTATTAAATAATCATTTATCATTGGTGTTTTGTAATTATGGAATATTGAATAGATTTATTAAAAATCACATTCCATATAATTTTAAAAATATGGAATGGTTTTAATGTGACAAATATGTTTGTGAAATTATTTATAGGGAAGTAATTTATGTGGAATTAATTTATATAAAATATGGTCTTGGAATACACGGATGGAATAAGATCATTTCCATTGGATTAACCCTGAACAAGGGGTGTGTTCGATAAGGGAACCTGGATATTTTCCACATAATGATGACTTGGTGGATCTACGGGTAACCTCTCATGATTATAGAACTATCCGCTGATATGAATGTGTGTATCGGTTAGTTTGAGTTACATGGTCGTCCATTCCAATTGTATTGGAAAGAATGGTAATGTTTATTTAGTTCAATTTTAATCTTTATCTATATTCCTTGTGATAAAATATTTCTAATTTTCCACATCAATTTATTTAAATATTTTATATAAAATGTGAAATTGTTTTCACCTACATTATATAAAAAAGTTTATCCAATTCTTTTCCTTTTGACTTGTGTTGGGAAGCCTCTAATGAATGCCTATTGAGTTTATAAACACCCCAAGCTTGGTAAATTTGGTGAATTTTTAGATGTTTTGTATTATAACATTTTAAAGGTAAGGGTATCATACATATATAGTGATTGAACTTGATACACAGGGCCTGGAAGGTAGGTCCATAGCATGAAGATGGTTCAGGTGGTACTTTGGATATTATCACTTGATGCCTTTGAGTCATATTATCTTTTTGTTTTGTCTTTTGATATTTTTTGTTCCACTTTCACTCTGATATTTTTGTTCGGCTAAATTAATATTTTGGTTTTATAATTTATACTCATTAATTATCGCGACCTAAATCTTTTTACATGTAATATTTCATGTTTTTTTATCATAAATAAACATTATTATATAACAAGGACCCAAAATTCCTAGTGTCTTTATAAGAAAAAATTCATAATACATTGAAAGGAAACTAAAACACTACATACTAATCATATTCCCCATGAAGTGTTATTAAATCCATTTTTTCTCTTAAAACAACATATAAAAAACTAGGGAATACATACAATAAAAGGGTGAGCTGAAATTCCCAGTTAGGAAATAAACATTATAGTGACACAAAAATGTTCTTTTCAAAAAAATAACTATTCCCTCTCATTAAATTTTTATTTTTTTAAAATATAATAAAATATAAAAAATTTAAAATTTGATAATATCTTTGAACATTATATGTCATTATGAACTAGTACAACTAGAAAACGTAAAGAGATAGAAAGAACATACAAGGAACCAGAAACACTTTATTTGCTTATTTTATAATGTTACAGTTAGAATACAACAATACCCAATATAATAATGAATATTATAATGGGAATACTAAAATTGGTTAAATAAAAGAAAATACAAAAATTTGGGTTTCTATGATCCCCTAGAATCATCGCACCCATAAACACTACTACAACATATGCATAAATAGTTTTTAATTCAATATTTATTTTGTAAATGATATTTAACATTGATTTGAATCGAAGTGTAAGATGAAGAGAAAGAATGACTACACATTTTTAGGTAAATATAATTATCTTCTTTATGTTGGTCAACTAATATTTTTGTTAGTCATCAGGACCATTAGTTAATATGATAGTTAGTCATTCTTATTATAAATTATATCAACACATCTAAATTATCATCATGAATATCTTACAAGAAAAATTATATTATTTTCAGATAATACAAATATATTATATTAAAAATATTTTTTATGTAAAATATTTAAATAAAGTTTATTTATTGAAATAATGTTATAAATTAATTTTTAAATGAAAATATATCGTAAGAAGGCCTTAAGTAATTTTTATAATCTTAAAAATGATTATTTTTTCTATTAAATTGTTTATTTTAATTATAATAAATATTTTTTGAAAAGATACAATTATAATATATAGAGAATTATTTTGATGAATAAAATTTAATTTAGGGCTCAAAACATCAAAATTTTATCCATGTAGTTTTTTGGGAATTATGTGACAAAGGTTATTTTTGGAGAAAATTTTAAAATTGATTCTTTATGAGCACTGTGATTTTAGGAAGTCGTTATTATGCCAACATTAAATTAAATTTATAAAACATTTTATTTAATTAAAATAAAATCTCATAAATAAAAAAATAATTTTAATTTAGATGTTTATACTATAATTTTTTGTACAAAAAAAAGAATTTTAAAATAAAAAATATTTTTTGATTCTGAAAAATAATTGGGTAAGATGGATGGTATGGTTTTGTTATCAAACTATTTGAACTTCCATCCACACTATGCCACTAATTAATTATACATAAAATATTTTGAATTCAATTTACCCACAAGTGGATGGCTTATAGTGTAAAATAACCAAATTTAATCCCTTAAAACCCACCCCTCCTTAAGTATAGATACCACCCATTATCCATTCTACACATCTAAAAATTCATAATGTTTATTATTATGGTCATTTTACCTCTAAAATTGTTCCTCCAAGGATCCCTAATGGTTAAAATGCTACATTATATTACAAAAACTTTTTATCATCTGTTTATATCCAAAATAGTGTTTCACCAATGGTATACATTCATTCCCTCCCTTTAATATATTTTTTATACCTTCAGGTGGTCGAATTCTTTTCATGAATTCTTATCTTTTTTATTAGAAATTAAAATTATTTGAATACCCAATACAACTTTTTTCAATTAGTATTAACATAAATGAACACATAATATATTGATTAGGGTATTTATAAGTTTTAAACCTACATTACATTTCCTTGCTTTTAAAAAGATGCAATTTTAAAGTCTTCAATCACTTTTGTACACAATGTTTTAATATAAAACCCATTCTTTATTATCATCAGTTTATTGATGAAATGATTAATTGTGATCAATGTGGATGATAAGAATTAATAAATCTATATGGTGAACACTGATATAACTCCAATTCATTTTGTAAATACATAATCTCTACAGATGACATGTTTTACATTAGTATGGTGAAAAACATGGTAATTATGATTTGTGACAACCTGGTGATAGAACATAGTGAAATTCATATTAATGCATCACTTTTATCTTTTATCCACATTACCATGTTATGATTTATGTTATTTTTATTATGATATGCCTCGTGTTCATATGATCATTCCTTATTGATATTCCTCTTTCTCACATGATATATAATTCATTTGTTTATAAACTTACTGGTATTTATGGTCACCACCTTCTTTGATGTATGTCCCTAGTATAAGAGATGCAGATATCAAGTGGATTAGAAGAATGATTTATTTTTTCATGTATTATGTTCCTAATTTAAAAGATAGTAAACCTCAAAATATACTATGTACTATTAAATTTTGTATCATGTAATTAATGGTTTATATAATAAAATGGTTGGTCATAAAGTTTCTATAAATGGATTATTTGGTTATTTATTGAAATTAGGATTAAAAAATTATTGAAACCCTACAAATTGAGATTAAATATTAGATTAAAACGGAGTAATTTGTTTAGTAGTAAGTAACTGGTCTCAAAGAAAATACATATCTATATAGATACTACAAGTGGATATAGATTTGGTATATATTTACTTTGGGGTAAAAAAATTATTGATCTAGACTCGATTGTGAATTGGTGTATAACAATGAGGCTTGATACACACTTGGTATGAAAATATTGATTTATTTGATTTGTCTAATCAATATCTTGTACAAACCATTATGAATGATATATATATATATATAATGTAAACCATTTATTAGGATTGATTTATATCATCCTTGAAGTATGATATAATAAAATTTTAAGACTAATATTTCATTTAGAATTTTCATTGTAATATTCCTAATAGTTACAAATTTCTCACTTCGGTTCTCCCATTTTAGAAACAAATGGTAGTAACTAGATTGACTAATTCAAACAAATGATGCAACAAACATCATTAAGAATATCCTCGGAATATAAGTGGAGATAATGTAAGGTATATTGTATTTATTCCAAACTAGTTATAATGTATTATGATTAATATCTAGAATATATATGATTTTACAAATATAAAAAATAATAGAAAGATGAAGTCTCATAGAATTTCTAGAGATATGGATGAGAAAGTAATGAATATTAAATTTCCAACATGTAAAAAATATGGTAAGTGGAAGTATTGATAATTTATTAAAGGAATAAGGATATTATTTATTTTTTGTAAAATGAAAACCTATAGAGTCTAATTTTTAAAGAAAAAAAAGAGTTCAATTGTCTCAATTAAGGAGAAAACGTTTCAATCTAATGTTCCACCAATAGTTCAATGTCATATATTTGGGGGACTTGTGAACTATCTATCTTAATGTACAAATCCATGGGAGAATAAAATTTTATAGGCTCTTGTAATCTCAAAAAAAGGTAAATATTTAGGGACTATCCTATAAAGATTATAATCCACCACTCTAGATTTTTTTTTCTTGTTTTCATCCTAGGTTGAATGGGATTTTTATATAATTATCGATTAAATACATAAAATGAATTAATATCATCAAGATGAAAATATTTATTATTTTCATCACATGTAAAATTTTATAGGAATTTAATTCATACAAAGCATGGTATACCTCATTTAGTGTGATTTATTATTATTA
Organism: Viscum album; assembly: GCA_963277665.1. Lineage (NCBI taxonomy): Eukaryota > Viridiplantae > Streptophyta > Magnoliopsida > Santalales > Viscaceae > Viscum > Viscum album. The sequence goes on along the minus strand of OY728124.1, from coordinate 120,081,403 downwards.
AAAGTATTTGTATTTTAATTTATGTTTTTTCTAGTAAATGGATTGATATAAGAGGTAATTAAACATGTTAAATTTAGTTACAAATGGTTAATTTTATGTTTTAACTTTTTCTTTTGAACAGATCACTTAACATATTTAATGAAATAAATAGTGTACAGAATTATTAACCCACACATATCATTCGGTCATAAATATTATCATTTAGTCTAGTTTAAATAGTTTTAAAAGTTTTTCATATATTCAAATCACCTATAAGAAACATTTTTATCTACCTAATACCCTCTCATTTCTCTAAAAAATATATGGATATTGGATTTTATGTGATATGATTTCAAAATTCTAGTTCCATAATCTCTTTCGTGAAAGGAAGTACCAACAAGGGATTTCCCATTTCTATGATGTATTTCTGTACTTAATGTTGATGGATTATTTAAATTTTATCAATGTTGAGGAAGAACATGATCTTTTTATTTAAAGGAATTAATCAATAAGGGAAAAATATAAGTATACAATTTCTTTAAGGGTGAATACTTTAATTACCTAAAAATGATTTTCTTTGAGTATATGAAATCTTAAACCTCAATAACTTATTATTATGTTTTAATACATAATAACATAGGATGAATTATTTTTTCTATAAAAAAATTAAACATTTCATGTTGTTACGAACTAGTATAAGTAAGAATAGTAATGTGATAAAAAGAACATACTGGAGATGAAAATACTTTATTCTTTTTTTAAGAACATTAGATTTAGAATAATACACAATATAATACCAAATTTTACAATAGTAATACCAATATAGTTTAAATAAAGAAAAATATAAAAATTCTAGTTACCTCAGCCCCCTAGAATCATTTCACCCACAAAAAATGTTTTAATTGAGAAACAAAGAGTTAGTAATATAATATTAATTTATAAACAATGTTGAACCTTGATTTGAATTGAATAGAATAGTGAAGAGTAAGAATGATGGTGTAATTAGAGGGAAATATGATCATCTACCTTGTAGAGACCTGACCTAGAATCTTGAATCCATTGTCTACTATCAATTATATTGGCATGATTTCAAGGAATCAGTCAATGAAGGACCAATCTATTTTGTATTCTTTGTAAACCAGATATATAAGTGAGTCTTGTATTAAAAATGACTACACTAGTTACAACATTTTCGTCTTTATTACAATTAAATAACATCGAGCATAACCCTAATACATCTAGTAAATCCATCCATATTTTTAATAGTATGATTCTTGGATACATAGAGAAAGAAACATAATAAGGGTGATCTAAAATGATCAGTATGAGTATGTAAAGTGTAAGAAATAATTAATCAATGAGAATAGTCAATATTGAAAGGTAACTAATTAGACACACATAACATATAATCAGTTAACTGAATGGAAGTGCGTATACAATACAGAAAGGTAATAAAAGGAAATACATTCCATTAAAATAACGAGATAAGAGAAAATAAATATTGAAAGGTAAAAAATAGAAACACATGTCATCTAAATGACTAAAAAATGTATCCATATGTATGACCACGTAAAATCTCATGGATGAATAATAATAAAAAATTTCTCAATGAATTAAATGCTTAATTATTGATGTTATGTTTCCTAGGAACATGATACCTTTACCATCAAGAGATAGTTTAATCTATTCTGATTTTCACAACCAATTCATCCCAAGATACCATTGATGCACTGAGGGGATTTCATTAACCAGTCCCCAACCCATAGAGATTGCATTAACCATTATCTAACATATAGGGCTGGTATTAACTAGTCCCTAACCCATATAGTTTATTTCTAAATCATTAAAATAAAAACAATTCCTTATAAAAAAAATTACTGAATAAAGGATAGAAATTTATCAATATTTCTCCAAATAATCATATAGATTTTAATGTAAACACAATATAAAAAATGGTATATAGGTTAGTTAATAATAATATCTATGAAAAATGATATGGATATTTAGGGTAAATTCAATTGTCATATCATCATAGTAAATTGAATATTTCAAGGGGACAAAAATTAATAAAGGAAGTGAATGTGAATACTATCCTTGGAAAAATGAATCATAATCCATCCTTAATAAGATTAAAGATGGTATCAACACAACATATCTAATGTGGAGAAAAATAATCAGTTATTGTGGTTGATGAATAGAAACATTATAAAAAGATATTTTAAAAATAATATTAAGGAAAATATTATTTTTGTTTTGAAAATCATTTTGAAAATACATTAATTTTAAAATAACTTCTCAAATTATTTTCCTTAAAAATTATTATTTTTTAAATTAAAATAAATCCTCAATAAAATTATGGTTGGTAAATCCCTACAAGTGGTATGAGGTAAAATAATATTTCTTTTACATAGTAAAATGTTAGAAATATTCCTTGTTCATAAAGAGATAAGAATATTATTTTGAAAAAATTGGTAAAAGACAAAAAAATGTAACATTATCTGCACAAAATAAATTTAAAAACATTTTTGAAAACATTATTTTATAACATGTTTTTTAGAAGAAAATTGGTTCTCCAACTAAAGAGAGATACTAATTCAGGTTTTCTAAAAAACAATTTCTAAAACATTTTGAGTAACAAAGAGTGGAAAATGGGTCAAATACATGAAAATGTTTTTGAATGACTAGATAAAATTAAAGGGTTTCTTGAACAATTGTTTTATAATTTCCTCAAATGGAAATACCATTGAAATATCATTAAGGTTATTTTTGACGAAATAATCTTTAAACATTCCAAAGTGCCCTATACCACTTTGAAACATCATAAATTAGAATCCTTAGGAAGGAATAAAATTAATTGATAGTTTTAAATAAATTTTATATAATTTGATTTGTGATATAATATATCAAAATGGAAAGTAGATACACTACACAAAGTTTTATGTGGTGATCTTAATATTTATCTCAATGATGTAAAAAAGTGAGATGAAAATACCTTAACATGTGTTTCATTTTTTTAATGTCCTTTAAAATACTATATAATAAACTTATGATAATTTTCTAACTACTTTAGAAACATTTTTCGTTTAATAAATAATTTTATTTAACTTCTTAATATTTTGCATAAAACTACTTAAACAATTATGTTTAGGTTTTTTATTTTGACAAAATTTGATTTATGTGTCAAAAACAGCTTTGGTAGGTCAACTATGGTCTAATGGGTGATTACATAAAATTACCTAGAATAATAATCCTGACATAATTATTATATTTATAAACTAATTATACTTTTAAAATAAATATTTAAATATGATTAAGAAAAATTATTCAATGTTACAATCATAGAGATGGTGGGTCGTACGTATGTGTGAGTACCGTTCCCATTTTTAACGATCATTGGGGAAAACATTTATGTCACTAAAATATTTACAGAATTATCATTATATAATAAATAAAATATTGTTTAATCATAAATAATTATATATATAATTTTGTGATGTAAAATGAACCACATCATGTCAAGGAGGCAATATTCCATATTTCTAAGAACGACGTTATCACTTTTAATTTATATGAGAGGGTAATAAAAAATGATATATATCATATTTACATAAATATAATTATTTCATGAATATAATATAGATGTTTTTATGTCACATATAATTAATTATAACCATCATGTATACATTCAATGTATCATGGGAATGAATCACACTGCTTTAAGGGGGCGGTAGTCCACACTTCCTCAGACAATTTTATTGTATTAAAGTAAAATGGAATATATTAAATGTATGTATTATCAAAATTTTATAGAAGTATAAATACACAATAAATGTCATATTTTTCTAATAATGATGATCTAAAAGGCTATTTAATTAAATAAATGAGAAAAATACAAGATTCTAAAGTGGGGTGCTTTACATTAGTCTTTTTGGAAGAGATTAAGAGGTCACTCGAGATGAGTGTGTTGGAGAAAATGACTCTTTCATGCACTCCTTTGTTAGAAAGAGCATCCGTAAGTGAATTTTCTTCTCGATAGGTGTGTGTAATGATGTAGTTCATGGAGGATTTAAAGGTTGATGGTAGGATTTTTTAGAAGATATTTGGTCAGATCTTGGCTGAACCAAAGTGGTTTGAGATGTGTGAAGATGTGGGAGAGGTGGTGTCCTTCTATATGGAAGGAAAATGGGTAACTTGGAATTTTTTTAAAAAAGTTAGGTGTACAAATGTTCTTAACTTACACATGCCATACCAAACCAACCAGAATCAATCATGGAAGGTTAATGGACTATTTACGAACAACCAATGGTTGCTGGATAAGTTTCTAGGTCGTTTGGACCCTTAAGAAAATGGTTTAGTCCTTTATTAAGCTTATGTTTTCATTAATAATTATAATTAATTTTAAACAATTTCATTAATATTTATGATTAAGAAAAAATTTCTTATTAGACATTATAAATTTTGCTAATTCCAAATAAAGAATCAATTTTCTTAAAATTCAATCACAGAAGTAGCCAAAATTAAATTATAACAATCCCACCGATGGGACAACAATGGGGGTTTTTAGAGTTAAAATGCCCTAAAGTTTGCAATATTTTTATAATCAATTTCAATGTTAAATTAATTACAATGATATATATTGTATGAATTTATAAAAATTGTATCAAATTAAGAATTAAAACCATTTATAAGTATATTTTAACCTTTAAAATAAATTAGATGAAAAGGAGTTTTGAACTAAAATTCAGTATTTTTAACTATTCATTAATAAATAATATGTTTTTGAAAAATATTAAACATTTACCATAAAATAACTTTTCTGTTTCGATTTAAAAAATGAATTTTATTTTGAAATATTAAATCAATTAATTTTTTGTGTATTTTTTTAAAAAATAAATATATAACTATGTTATGTTATGTTAAATCAATTAATGTTTCAGAATTACAGTTTAAAATGGGTTCCCAATTAAATGGTAGTAAAATTACCTTTATAAAAATATAGGTTTTTATGTATAAAATATGGTTTGTTCTTATCTTATTCATTTCAAACATAATGGATAAATATAAAAAATATTTTACTGAATATATAACATATATATTTCATCCAAATAATTAACTAATGCAATTACTTTAATTTATTAGGATAAAATAGATTCGTGATCATAAATATGGTTTTAGGTAAAAAAACATTAAATTTATATACAATTGGTTCCTATATTAATTTATAATTAATATTTCTCCTATGAATTAATCTTATATTATTATAAACCATTTATTTTCATATGTAAGTTAAGATTACTCATAATCGCTAACATAAGGGCTAGGTTATATCATATTATATTAAATAATAATATTTTAATAATACATTTTATTTGGTGGAACTCAATATTGCATATTAAGAAATATATTAAGGAAGGTATATATTTCATGAAACTCATGTTATCGAGGAAGGTTTCTCTAGTGTGTAACTCAATGTAACACCCCGAGATTTTATGAAAAATATTCTTTTTTAATTTCATTAATGTCTTGTGTTATACGCTACACGAAAAGGAGCTTTCACAACACACATCTCTGACCTGTCTTGAATTACACGCAATCACGACCTTCCACGATAGCGTGTGTTGTACGCAACACCAAGTTTCGCTAAACAACGATATGCTATTAAGATATTATTAAAACTAGCCGTTATGAATAGTAATAACCACTTTTTGAAATTTTGTAAATTTTATTTTTCAAAATGGACTTCATTTATGGATTATGAATATCAAAATTAGCTTAGGGTGAAATTTTGGTGATTTTCGGATAACTTTCATATTTTGATGAATAGTGAAAATTACTAAATTTTAATTAAAAACAACTTTTTCAATCGAAATAATTAATAGTGATAAATTATTAATTTGAGTGGTTTTAAAGTATATTTAGAATATATTTTTACAATTTAATACAATGTTGGTCATTGGATGTAATTTCACATTTAAACCAGTTATAAACAAGTGTCAATCTTTTGATAGTTATTATCTCTTAAAAACACGCCTTTTGTTTTGACGACAGGAATTAATTTTTAAATTAATTAATGCAACTGATATGTTTTGAATTTGGTAAAATAGAAATCATTTTGAGTTCATAATATCAAATATAGCTTAGGCCTAATTGTTGGTATTTTTCTGAAAACTTTCAATTTTTGATGAATAGTGAAACCACTAAGTGGTAGTTAAAAAAAACTGAATTTTTCATAAAACTTAATTTTACCGCTTTTATGAGTGGAATTTCAAAAATTCGAGAGACACGGTTGATGTCAGTAAGTAAAATATGGTTCAATGAGATGAAAATAATTTTTGGTGAATAGTAACTTTTTACTTTTATTTACCACGGTTAAAAGTAAATAGGGTAATTAAGGGTAAAAATGAAATTATTATTACCCTAACACATGTCCTAATTCTATTGGATAAGTGTAATTCGACCGAAAACAACCTTAGGAATAAAATATGACCATTTAGGCCCACTTGAATTAGATTAGGACATTTATTATTATTTAATTCAAAGAAGAGTTAAAAGAGTTAAAATCAAAGTTTATTTAATAAAACATTTTTAATATAGGGTTATACATAAGATAAATTCGACTATAAATATTCATTAGAAATCTAAGAAGATTTCATACTTAATGGTATTTTATTTGTAATTTTTAGACATTAAATAATTTAATTTATTTATGACACAACGATGATGCAGTAATAATCTAATTAATGAAATATTGACATAATTGATGTTATAAATACTCAAATAAATATTATTTGAGACTTTTTATGAATTACACTAATTTTATAGGTTAATATGACATTTTAGTATTGATATAATTAACTTTTTTCGAACTTATCATTCTGTTAGGAGTTTCACAAAAATCAATTACTAAATAGTGTCAAAATTGACATAAAATAGTTTTTAAAAACAAATATTATATTATTAATTGTTATTTTATTCCTAAAAATATATGGTTCTTCCAAATGAATTAGATAACTTTATATATATTAATAATAAACAACTTGGTGTTCGTTTGGCTTGATATAGTAAGTTTATTAACCTTATAGTATAAGAACACAAGAAGACACGGTAAAAGTAAAATTATTTAACTTAATGTTAAATTTAAATGATAAGGTTACAATAGGAGCCTAAACTTGTCTAAATTCTATTGGATGAGAGTATTTCGACCCATCCCCACTTTAGCCTCAAAATAAATCAATTTTGAGCTATTTAAAACCGAACTTGACTTTATAATAAAATAATATTTTTAGTTTTCCAAAGGAGCCCCTCTCCTCCCTTATAAAAGGGAACCTCCTCCCTCTCTTCCTGACACAACTTTGAGCCTTCAAGCTCAGCCATCCCCTGCCTAATTCTCTTCTCCACTTCCCTAGAAACATCCTAGGGGTTCTGGTTTTCCTCAAAGACAAATTTTAGTGCCCTAAGAGGAGGTCTCAAGGAGGCGCTTCAAAGAAGAGGTAATTTTCGTTACCGATTCTTTCACCTTTATTTCTTCTTCCACTCCTTCTTCTTAGGTTGTTTCATTATGAAGTAATAACATAAGTATCAATAATATACTGATATGTTATTATAATTATGAAACAACCCTATTTCACCATCTATCCATCCTACGGAAAACAAAATCACCGCGCGTGCATACGTACGGAATACCGTCTCCACGCCGTGGTGAAATCTATTTTCCACCACCACCTTACATGGATGGGTATAATGGTGTAAAGACTAACTATACATAGTTATTAGAACATCATATTGATTTTTATATATTGTATCATCGACTCCAATTCAATTCAATAATTATGGAAACGATATCATCGCTCGTGCGTACGTACGGACTACCGTCTCCACGACGCGATGAGATTCATTCTCCATGTTAACCATTTAAGAGTGATTATAAAGTATATATAAGAAATAATAATGAAATATATGAAATTATAAAGCTACTGGATTTATGTATATATGTATGTCATCTAATTAATTCCATTCAACTCAATAAGGAAACGAAAACAGCGTTCATGCGTATGTACGGTCTACCGTCTCCATGAACGGTGTATTTCTTTCCATTTACTAATTAATTATATATATGTATATTCTGAATATATATTATATATAAATCATGTTTTATATTTTGCAATTAAGTAATTATGATCTAAGCAATCATATGAATAATTACAAGTCAAAACACGGACGACAAATGAAACAATTTAACCCAAAATGCTCTTTAACATAGAATTTACAAAAGAAAGGGTAATATAAAGTCATAAGTGAACCATATATGATATCATAACAATGAGTATGATTCTGGAATAAGTCAATGACATTATTTAAATCATTATACAGGAGTTTTGGACACCTACGAAGAAAATCAAACCTAAGGTAAGGGAAATATCACAATCTCATTTTTATCCGAGATTGTTTATACTTTGGAATTTACTGGGGTGTATTTTATCATCCACATCCATGTTTCCTCAATATGTAATATTTATATCCTTCTACAATATTTTTTATCGAATTTTACCCTTCGGTGAGTTTTTTAGTAAAAGATATGAAAGGAATCTTTTGTTGTTTTTCGTACAAGGTACTTTTTTACTTTTCCGACAAAAGTACGAAGAATATTTTTTTAACTTATACGGCATGAATGGATTTTTAAAACATTATTTCCAAGAAGCTTCCTTTACAAGTTTTCAAGTTTATTTTTATTCAACTTATTTTAGTTTAAAATAGTATGACATGTTAATAAAGGAAAAGTGCATTTGAAGTAGAAAGGATATTTTCCTCAAGAACGAAGTTCAAGTGTTTTATCAAAATTATTTTCCATCTAAGATAATAAAGGGTTCTGTTTTTATCCCTATTATTACATTGATTTGATTATGTTGTGATGGAATTATTTTTATGAATTCCTTTATCGTATATGAATTGTTTTATGATGACATGATGTTTAAGATTCCCTTTTTTATTACACGGGTTATGCAATGATATATGGTTTATGATTTTGTGGCACGCATAAGAATGGTATCATTATGATATGGGTGGGACCTATATCTCCCTCCAATGCATTGGGTAAATATTTTATATCTCATGATATAGACATGGCTGGAATGGTAGGTTATACCGGTTCAGTGAAACAGGACTGAAACGAGGGTGACTCGGTTCAGAAAGGGACTTTCTCCACTAAGATAGTCTTGGAAATGAGTCTTGACTAACAAGAAATGATTCTCTATGATTATGTGTGTATGACACAAAGTTTAATGTTTTAAGTTATGATTATTGTGATTACATTTCACTGCCATGAGTTATTCCAGGTTATGAAATTATGATCTCTTTTACAAGTTAAGATTTCCAAAAGTTCTGTGCTTATGTATATGATGTGATTGATATTTCTTTTCTTTACCCTTACTGAGCATTTGATCTCACCCTTTCATGTTTTCTTTTCCCTAGGATATAAGGAAAGGTTTTAGGTATAAAAAAAGGAAGATCTTTATGGGAGACATTGAAGATCTTTCACCAGGATTAGAAGATTATATTCCGAGTTTCCAAAGACACTAAACTATTACGATCCTTGTGTGTGTGTTTTTGTTATGTACTAAGTATTCCACAAATGTAATGTAATGTCAATGTACGTTAAGCTTCGGGTCTCTACAGTTTGTATCAGAGGAAAGGTTTAGTCAAACTTTGGAAACTAGGATGCGAAAGCGTTAGTGAGATCCCTAGAGATATTTCTAAGGTATGTCTAGGGATGTCCCTAAGGATAAGTATACGTATAGGATATAGTCCTAGAACTACGGTAACGATATTAGATTAAACCAAAGATGTTAGATATTGAAGTTACTCCCCATTTATTATGATTTTTGACTGTCACGCTATTCTTTTTGGGTTTTAGACGATGGCTGGAACCCGAAGGAACCGTGTTGATCAATGCAATGGACAATGCAATGATTTCCCTCCTGAACAAACAAATGTTATGGGAGATGGAGTGCAAAATCTTATTGCTATACTTACACAAGCTATGAATCATTCTGGACTTCCAAATGTGTAGAGAAGGGAACAATATTCTATTGAGTCCTTCATGAGGCAACACCCACCTTCTTTCAGTGGGACTTCTGATCCACTTGTTGCTGAACAATGGATCAGTACCACTGAAAAGATATTTTCAGTTCTTCAATGTTCTGAACATAATAAAGTCATCTTAGTAGTATATCGTTTGGAAGGTGAAGCTGATCAATGGTGGAATCTTATCAAGAATACGAGGCCAAGAGATGAAATTGATTCCATGGAATGGGACGAGTTCAAGAACTTGTTTTTCAGTAAGTACTTCCCTCGTATTCTTTGAACAAATATGGAAAAGGAGTTTCTTGAGCTGAAGCAGAAGGATGATGAAACTGTTGGTATATACAAAGCAAATTTTACAAGACTTGCAAGGTATGCATCTGGCATTATCATCCAACCTGAAAGTAAATTTGATCGATTTTTCAGTGTCTTAAAACCAAGTCTTCGAAGGGAATTAGCTATAAGATACTTCAGTAGCTATGAAGAAATTGTGCGTTGTTCTATCAAGGTAGAAATGGAAGTTGGTGTTACATATCCATCTCATGGTTTTGACAAGAAACGAAAGATGGATTTCAACGATAAATCTCAGAATAATGGTGAAAAGAAGATGAATGTTTCCTTATGCACAAAGTGTGTAAAGAAGCATGGTGGAGATTGTCTTAAAGGGACTAGAAAATGTTTTATGTGTGGAAAAGAAGGTCATCAAGCAGCTGAGTGTCGAAGTGATGGAAAATGGGTTTCTAATGATGTGAATAAATCAAACACTGCAGAGAACGCACCGCCAACACTTCAATGCTTCAAGTGCAAGGAAATGGGGAATTATGCTAATAAATGCCCTAATCCAAGGGTTAGTGATGATCGACATGAGCAACCGCTTAAGGAAAAGGAAAAAGGGAAGTCAAATGAGATCACTATTGGCGATGTTGAATATGAAAACGATGTGGTGGAATGATTAAGTGTTTACGTAATGGGATTCCAAAATAATGTTGTATCATGGAGTATTGGAATATTTATGTATTGGTCTAATGTGGTATTCAAAGTGATTGAGATATTTTTGGAAATAAGATGATATGCTCATAATGAAGGGAAAACGAGAAAATGAAATTTTTAACAGTATTCATGAGCTCATGATTGATATAAGGACTAAGTGATATCATGGCTTGTGTATATAGAATTTTGAGGATTTTGGTATGTGGAAAGTGTTAACTTTTAACTGCATTCATGTTTTCACTAAGGTTCAATGGGTATTCATTATTCAAGAGAATACATAATTAAGGTATTCACATGTTTGTAATTTGACCAACATGATATATCTTATGATATATGGGGGATAAATTATGGCATTCGCGTGATTGTTCTATGACATTTCAAGTAATCATTTTCTTTATACTATGAGCTTGGACCAAAGTATTTTAGATAAGCCTAAAGATTGGAATGGATTATGTTGGACACAAGTTAGTATTGTTTAAGGATAGAAGTTTTTTCGATATTATTTATGGGATGTTATAGTAATATAGTTTTAGAAAAAGGACAACCTGCTGGATGAGTGACAGCCCATCGCGTCGGACAAGGCTGTGGGAATTGAACCCACAACCGAAGTGCGACTGGCCTTTATCACCTACCACTGGCCTACAAGAAGTCCATGTTTAGTAGAAACTAGTTTTATTATATTAATCAGTATGATATATGAAGTATAAGTCCATTTTAGGAACCATATATGATTAATCTCACTAAAGAATGACTTATGTATATTTAATAACTTTTGCTAACCTTTTTTTTAGACAGATGGAATGACCTGTCATACTATCACATGATCTGCTAACACTTCACGAATAACAAATTCAACTTTATTTATTTAAGAGATGAAGTGGAAATTGTTCAAGGCACGAACAACAGTGAGATTGTACCAAAATAAAGTAAGTATTTATTCTAATTTAAATTCTTTAACTTTAGGGAAACGATCTTGAAAACCAAAAATGTTGTCCTAGTGATCTTATATCTGATTAATCAGATGGTACCTTAGATCATCACAAATTTATGGATTTGTGATTGCTAGCTTTTCCATAGCCATGTTCTCTACCACTCTCCATCAGAACATGATGGTTAGATTTCTCTTCCATATCCATATTTTCACCTATGTGGAAACCTAGTGATTAGTTTATTTGGGTAACCGTTACGTTTCATACTTTTGTTTTTAAAGATTGGTTTTGATATTCCTTTTTACAGTGCGGGTTTCGATTAAAGAAACTTTCGAATAGTAAACCATTTATAAACCCGACGAATTTCGAGGGCGAAATTCATTTTAAGGGGGGTAGAATGTAACACCCTGAGATTTTATGAAAAATATTCTTTTTTAATTTCATTAATGTCTTGTGTTATACGCTACACAAAAAGGAGCTTTCACAACACACATCTCTGACCTGGCTTGAATTACACGCAATCGCGACCTTCCACGATAGCGTGTGTTGTACGCAACACCAAGTTTCGCTAAACAACGATATGCTATTAAGATATTATTAAAACTAGCCGGTATGAATAGTAATAACCACTTTTTGAAATTTTATAAATTTTATTTTTCAAAATGGACTTCATTTATGGATTCTGAATATCGAAATTAGCTTAGGGTGAAATTTTGGTGATTTTCGGATAACTTTCATATTTTGATGAATAGTGAAAATTACTAAATTTTAATTAAAAATAACTTTTTCAATCGAAATAATTAATAGTGATAAATTATTAATTTGAGTGGTTTTAAAGTATATTTAGAATATATTTTCACAATTTAATACAATGTTGGTCATTGGATGTAATTTCACATTTAAACCAGTTATAAACAAGTGTCAATCTTTTGATAGTTATTATCTCTTAAAAACACGCCTTTTGTTTTGACGACGGGAATTAATTTTTAAATTAATTAATGAAACTGATATGTTTTGAATTTGGTAAAATAGAAATCATTTTTGAGTTCATAATATCAAATATAGCTTAGGCCTAATTGTTTGTATTTTTCTGAAAACTTTCAATTTTTGATGAATAGTGAAACCACTAAGTGGTAGTTAAAAAAAACTGAATTTTTCATAAAACATAATTTTACCGCTTCTGTGAGTGGAATTTCAAAAATCCGAGAGACACGGTTGGTGTCAGTAAGTAAAATATGGTTCAATGAGATGAAAATAATTTTTGGTGAATAGTAACTTTTTACTTTTATTTACCACGGTTAAAAGTAAATAGGGTAATTAAGGGTAAAAATGATATTATTATTACCCTAACACATGTCCTAATTCTATTGGATAGGTGTAATTCGACCAAAAACAACCTTAGGAATACAATATGACCATTTAGGCCCACTTGAATTAGATTACGACATCTATTATTATTTCATTCAAAGAAGAGTTAAAATAGTTAAAATCAAAGTTTATTTAATAAAATATTTTTAATACAGGGTTATACATAAGATAAATTTGACTATAAATATTCATTAGAAAGCTAAAACGATTTCCTACATAATGGTATTTTAATTGTAATATTTAGAAATTATATAATTTAATTTATTTATGACACAACGATGATGCAGTAATTATCTTATTAATGAAATATTGACATAATTGATGTCATAAATACTCAAATAAATATAATTTGAGACTTTTTATGAATTCCAATAATTTTCTAGGTTACTATGACATGTTAGTATTTATTTATTTAACCTTTTTAGAACTTATCATTCTGTCTGGATTTTTAAAAAAATCAATTACTAAATAGTGTCAAAATTGACATAAAATAGTTTTTAAAAACAAATATTATATTATTAATTGTTATTTTATTCCTAAAAATATAAGGTTCGGCCAAATGACTTAGAAAAGGTTATATATATTAATAATAATCAACTTGGGGTTCGTTTGGCTTGATATAGTAAGTTTATTAACCTTATTGTATAAGAATACAAGAAGACATGGTAAAAGTAAAATTATTTAACTTAATGTTAAATCTAAATGATAAGGTTAAAATAGGAACCTAAACTTGTCTAAATTCTATTGGATAAGAGTATTTCGACCCATCCCCACCTTAGCCTCTAAATAAATCAATTTGGAAATATTTAAAACCGAACTTGACTTTATAATAAAATAATATTTTTAGTTTTCCAAAGGAGACCCTCTCCTCCCTTATAAAAGGGCACCTCCTCCCTCTCTTCCTCACACAACTTTGAGCCTTCAAGCTCGGCCAACCCCTGCCAAATTCTCTTCTCCACTTCCCGAGCAACATCCTAGAGGTTCTGGTCTTCCTCAAAGACCAATTATAGTGCCCTAAGAAGAGGTCTCAAGGAGGCGCTTCAAAGAAGAGGTAATTTCCCTTACCGATTCTTTCACCTTTATTTTTTCTTCCACTCCTTCTTATTAGGTTGTTTCATTATGAAGTAATAACATCAGTATCACTAATATACTGATATGTTATTATAATTATGAATCAACCCTATTTCACCATCTATCCATCCTACGGAAAACGAAATCACCGCGCGTGCGTACGTATGGAATACCGTCTCCACACCGTTGTGAAATATATTTTCCACCACCACCTTACATGGATGGGTATAATGGTGTAAAGAATAACTATACATAGTTATTAGAACATCATATTGATTCTGATATATTTTATCATCCACTCCAATTCAATTCAATAATTATGGAAACGATATCATCGCTCGTGCGTACGTACGGACTACCATCTCCACGGCGTGATGAGATTCATTCTCCATGTTAACCATTTAAGAGTGATTATAAAGTATATATAAGAAATAATAATGAAATATATGACATTATAAAGCTACTGTATTTATGTATATATGTATATCATCTACTTAATTCCATTCAACTCAATATGGAAACGAAAACAGCGTTCATGCGTACGTACGGCCTACCGTCTCCATGAACGGTGTATTTCTTTCCATTTAATAATTTATTATATATATGTATATTATGAATATATATTATATATAAATCATGTTTTATATTCTGGAATTAATTAATTATGATCTAAGAAATCATATGAATAATTAAAAGTCAAAACACGGACGACAAATGAAACAATTTTACCCAAAATGCTCTTTAACATAGAATTTACAAAAGAAAGGGTAATATAAAGTCATAAGTGAACCATATATGATATCATAACAATGAGTATGATTCTGGAATAAGTCAATGACATTATTTAAATCATTATACAGGAGGTTCAGACACCTACGAAGAAAATCAGACCTAAGGTAAGGGAAATATCACAATCTCATTTTTATCCGAGATTTTTTATACTTTGGAATTTACTGGGGTGTATTTTATCATCCACATCCATGTTTCCTAAATATGTAATATTTATATCCTTCTACAATATTTTATATCCAATTTTACCTCTCGGTGAGTTTTTTAGTAAAAGATATGAAAGGAATCTTTTGTCATTTTTCGTACAAGGTACTTTTTGACTTTTCCGACAAAAGTACGAAGAATGTTTTGTTTAACTTATACGACATGAATGGATTTTTAAAACATTATTTCCAAGAAGATTCCTTTACAAGTTTTCAAGTTTATTTTTAATCAACTTCTTTTAGTTTAAAATTGTATGACATGTTAAGAAAGGAGAAGTGTTTTTGAAGTAGAAAGGATATTTTACTCAAGAATGAAGTTCAAGTGTTTTATCAAAATTATTTTCCATCTAAGATAATAAAGGGTTCTGTTTTTATCCCTAATATTACATTGATTTGTTTATGTTGTTATGGAATTATTTTTATGAATTCCTTTATCGTATATGAATTGTTTTATGATGACATGATGTTTAAGATTCCCATTTTTATTACATGGGTTATGCAATGATGTATGGTTTATGATTTTGTGGCACGCATAAGAATGGTATCATTATGAGATGGGTGGGACCTATATCTCCCTCCAATGCATTGGGTAAAGATTTTATATCTCATGAGATAGACATGGCTGGAATGGTAGGTTATACCGGTTCAGTGAAACATGACTGAAATGAGGGTGACTCGGTTCAGAAAGGGACTTTGTCCACTAAGATAGTCTTGGAAATGAGTCTTGACTAACATGAAATGATTCTCTATGATTATGTGTGTATGCCACAAAGTTTAATGTTTTAAGTTATGATTATTGTGATTACATTTCACTGCCATGAGTTATTCCAGGTTATGAAATTATGATCTCTTTTACAGGTTAAGATTTCCAAAAGTTATGTGCTTATGATATGATGTGATTGATATTTCTTTTGTTTACCCTTACTAAGCATTTGAGCTCACCCTTTCATGTTTTCTTTTCCCCAGGATATAAGGAAAGGTTTTAGGTATAAAAAAAGGAAGATCTTTATGGGAGATGTTGAAGATCTTTCACCAGGATTAGAAGATTATATTCTATGTTTCCAAAGACACTAAACTATTACGATCCTTGTGTGTCTGTTTTTGTTATGTACTAAGTATTCCGCAAATGTAATGTAATGTCAATGTACGTTAAGCTTTGGGTCTCTACACTCAAGCTATCGAGGAAAGTCTCTCTTTTATGCAATGCATGCTAACTTAATGTTGGATACATAGAAATATGTTGACTTTATTTTATATAGTAAATATATTATAAAGTATCTAGATATTTTATAAACACATGGTGTGGTATTTCATACATGCTATCAAATTAAAGGTTCTTACATTAGTTTTTCAGGGAATCAGATTCTCCACAACTAGTTTAAATTGTGTCCTCAGAATTTAAATTTGATCATAGTGATATATGGTTTGATAAATCCTATGTTTTAAATACCATATCATGAAAAGGGTTCATAAGTAATCCTCTATAAAATAAAAATTGGAAAGTATAAAGGTCACATGGACTGACATGTAACTTGGTCTCTATGTATAAGACCATCAGTGGAAAGTATACATACATTCATGGAGGGAAATCATAAATATTTATTAATTTTTAATGAGGTCATCAATAACAAAAAATTGAATTATCTATGGGAAGTTGAGGGAATCAAAGATATAAATCTAAGATGATTTATAAGACCATTGGTTCAATACAATGACTGGTTTCTGGAAAACATTATATTTCAATGTCATTTTCCTAATGTTGGGTAATTATTTTACAAATAAAGAAATATTCTTAATTGATTGGTTTCAATTTCATATGAACAATCCTATGCTTTAGTAGTGCTTCGATAAAATTAAAATCCATGAATTACATAAAAAATAGATTTTTAAAAATTAACATTGATGTATGAAGCACTAAAATAATCTTTTTAAGGATCATAAGGCCTATAAAAGAGTGATAAGTCAAATTATTTGTCTCTAAAATTTTTATGAAACTAATATGGTTAATTTATTAATCTATAACCCCAAAATATGATATTATTAGTTCATAATTAACAATTATTCATCAATTTTTTTACTAAATACATTGAAAAACTAACTAGGACATTGTGTAGGTCAGTGGTTGGTGTGAAACCCTTATAAACCTTCAGTCATGGGTTCATGACCCGTGGCCTAGCGGGATTTTATGGGTTTTCACCAAGCTTATAGGTTTTCCTTTTTCTAAAACCATATTAATATAATTTAGACAATTTTTATGATATACATCCTTGAAATAAGGTTAATCGTTGAATTTATTTTTAACTAATGTTTTCAATAAAACCTTATTACATAAATACTTCATCGATTTATTTCCACATAGGTCCTACCTTAGTCTAAGGTTTGTCCATAATATCATTTGTAGGATTTCTAAATATTTACACCTTATTTTTATATTTAAAACAACTTAGGTTTGAACTTGATCATTTATTTTCATTATCCACTGCAATAATTTATATTGGTTTTTATATAAAACATGGATTATCCTATGAAAATTCCCTAGGAGTGTCAAAATAGTGCCCAGTAAGGCCCGTTTTCTGGTATCATGTTACCCTAAATCATTCTTAGAACACCTAGGTACAACTGTTCCAAAACCATATCCACTTATATTTTCTAGTCAGTGATGAATTTCTAGGAATATTGACACAATATATACTATACCAATGTTCTTAGGAGTTTATCATATACTTATCCCTAAATTCTACCTTAGGGATATGTTCTTTAATCTCTTTTTTCCTAAATCTAGTTCCCCAGGTTTCATCTATACTCCCTCTCATACAAAATATAGTGACCCAATGTAGAAGCCCAAATATAGTGTCCGCTATCAATTAAATCAATATGATTACAAGGAATCAAGCCTTAAAGAACCGATAGGTTTATTAGTCTTGGTAAACCATATATATAAGTTACTCCTGTATGAAAAATGACCACTAATTAAAAAATATGTTATTATTCTTTCCAAATAAATAGATTCTAGAATTACAATAATACATCTAGTAAATCCATGCATATCTTTAATAGTATCCTTGTTGGATACCCAGGGAAAGAAACATAATAAGGGTGAGTTCAAACACCCAGTAAGGGTAAGTAAAGTAGATGAAATAATGAATCAAGGAGAATAGTCAATATGGAAAGGTAAATAATGGGACACACATACCGTATCATCAATAAATTTAAGGAATCATCATAAACAATATAGAAATGTAATAACTAGAAACACATCCCATTCAAATAACTAGATAAGGCCAAATAAATATGGAAAGGTGTAAAACTGAAACACATTCCTTCTAAAAGATTGAAAATGAAATGTATAAAAAGACATTTCAATGCAAAATCTCATGTATGAATAATAATAAACAAATTCTCAATGAAGGAACTACCTAATTATTTGACATCATTTTTCCTAAACACATGATAACTTTACCGTCAAGTGATAGTTTAATGTTTTCCAATTTGAGAAACTAATTCATCCCATGAGACTGATGATTCATTTAAGGGATTTAACTACTTAGTCCCCAGCCTGTATATCTTTCATTGAGTTGTTTTTAACTCTTATTGCTTTCATTATGTGGTCTCGAACCCATATAGTGCATCTCCGATGAATTTAAATAAACGCAATGTCTTATAAAATATCTATATTGAATAAAGTATACTAGTTTATAAATACTTTCTTAAATAATCAAATAAATTTTGCAGTAATTTTTTTTAAAATGGTATATAGTTTAGGAAATAATCATATCAATGAGAAATGATATGGATATTTAGGGGAAATTCAATGTCAAATAATCACATGAAATTGAATATTTCAAAGGGACTAAAAGGAATAAAGAAAGTGAATGTGAATTCTATCCTTGTAAAAATCAATCATAATCCATTCCCTGTAAGATTATGGATGGTATCAATACAATATAACCCAATAGGATTAAAATAATTTTGTTATTGTGGTTAATGAAAGAAAACATTATAAAAAAGATATTTGAAAAATTTTCTGGAGGAAAATATCTTTTTTGTTTCGAAAAACCTTTTTAAAATCCTTTTATTTGAAAATAGCCATTAAAAATATTCTATTTAAAAGGTAATAATTTAGAAATTAAAACAATTCTTCAATGAAATTAAGTTGGGTAAATTCGTACAAGTCGTACAAGGTAAAATAATATTTCTTTTCACGATAAAGGGTTAGAAAGATTCCTTGTTCGCAAAGAGA
The DNA here is from genome assembly GCA_963277665.1 of Viscum album. Taxonomy (NCBI): domain Eukaryota; kingdom Viridiplantae; phylum Streptophyta; class Magnoliopsida; order Santalales; family Viscaceae; genus Viscum; species Viscum album. Next base: position 120,061,757 of record OY728124.1, on the reverse strand, counting down.
CAAAAAGATTCATTTGAAAACATTGGTAAAAGGAAAAAAAGGGTAAAAATGTATTTAATTTTTTTAACCCATTTGAATACATTTTAGTAAAACATAGTTTTTAGAAGAAAACAGGTTCTTCGACTAAAGAGAGATATACATTCTAGTTTCCTGAAAAACATTTTCTAAAACATTTTGGGTACCAAAGAGTGAATAAATGCCACAAAAAATTTAAATATTCATTAATTTAAATATAATAATGAAACTATTTATTGAAAAATGGTTATATAATTTTAAAAAATTTAAATACCATTGAATGATCATTAATATTTTTGTTTAAGAAAATAATCATTAAACATTCCAAACTGTCCCCTAACACATTGAAACATTTTAATTCAGAATCCTCATGAAGGAATAGCATTAATTAAAAGTTTAAAACATCATTAATATAAAATTATGAATTTTATAATATATCAAAATTACATGTAGATATAGAACACAAAAGATGTAAGTGGTGAACATGTCTGTTATCACATAGATTTAAAAAGTGAGATGAAAATCCCTTATCTTGTGTTTTATTTTGTGTCAAGTCTTTTAAATTCATGTATAAAAAACATATTTTAATTTTATCCTTTATTCCGAACCATTTATATGTTAGTAATTAATTTTATTTCAATTATGGTTTTGTTGTATAAAATTACCTAAACAATTATGTTTACATCAGTTGTTTTGACCAAAGTCAGTTTATGTTTCAAAAACAGCTTTGGATGACCATCTATGGTCCAATGGGTCATTACATATAAATATCGAAAATAATAATCATGAAATAATTATTATATTTATACTTCAATTATACATTTAAAATAAATCATCAATTGCGGTTATGAAAAATTATCCAACATTACAATCATAGAGATGGTAGGTTGTACGTATACATGAGTTACTTTCCTATTTTTTAATGATCATTATGGAAAGCTTAGTAAATAAAATCATTATAGAATGATCATTATACATAAAACACCATATTATTTAATCATATATACTTATATATAGAATTATGTTATGCAAAAGGAATCACATAGAAGAGTCGGTAGTCCACACATCCACAAGCTACTCTATCAATTTTAATGTGTGTGAAAGGGTAATAAAGAAAATGATATATATTATATTTACAAAAAGATACTTATGTCCTAAATATAATTTATATTTTGTTTATCTCACATATTTTTAATTACAATAATCATTTACACATTCTATGTATCATGTGAACGAATCACATCGCTTTTAGGGGTGATAGTCCACACTTCTTCAAACGATGTCATCATATTAACGTAAAATGGAAAGTATTAAATGTAAGTATTATAGAAGTTTTAAAGAATTATAAATACACAAAAAATATCAGATATAAAATTTATAAATTGATTTCCCATCAAAATGGCCGCCATGAGAGGTGGTAAAGGAGAATTAAACAATCACCATTTTGTGAGGCAGTAGTTCACTCTACACAGAAACAATATGTTTGATTCCCATTAGATGGAGGTGTGTATAAGTGTAAGTTGAACCCTTTACATAAAAACATCATAATATATTAGGGATATTGGTTTTTGTAACACCCTGATATTTTATGTTATATATTCTTTATAATTTTTTTGATTCATTTTCATATACGCTATACCAAAATTAGTTTGTGCTATATGCAACACCGTATTATCTTGCAGTATATACAACACTATTTTTGGCTTGTGTTGTACATAATTTCAAGTTCCTTTGATAAAATTAATTTCACGCAACATTGAGTATAGATTATTTTTAATGTATAAACGAACTATTTTTGGATTATTTTATATGAAACACCAATGTAAGCTTGCAGTACACGCAACACTTACTTGTCTTGCATTACATGCAACATCGACCTTCCTCGATTTCTTGCGTTGTATGCAATGCTGAGTTTTTCTAAAAAATGATATATTATTAAAATATTATTATTTAATAAGATATAAACTAGATTTTATGAATAGTATTAACCTCATTCTGAATTTTATATAATATTAGCATTCATCTTACACATTTTCTAGAACATTATATCAGAACAAAATCAATTTTTCCGATAAAAGAAGTATTTTTTCAAAAAATAAATTTGTACCATCGTTTGATGGGGTACCCATTTTAAATATAATTTTTGACACTTTTATAAGATAAAGTATACAAAATAATATTTTTATTTAGAATTGGGACATAAAAATTGACTTTTTTTGAATTTTTGGTATTTTTTTAATAAAATTAAAATTTTAATGAATTATGAAAAAATACCGCATTTTAATTCAAAACTACATTTTTATCTAATTTCATTATATATTTTGATTGTATTTCTAATTTTTTTTAAAGTGTAATTGGATTATATTTTTATCATTTAATAAATTTTTGTCATTGGAAGTAATTTAACTTTTAAATTGTACATAAACACATGTCAATCTTCTGATAGTTATTACTTTTTAAAAATCCGCTTTTTTGTTTTTGACAGCAAGAATTAATTTGGAATTAATTAATGAAAATTATATGTCCTAAATATGGAAAAATGGATTCCGTATTTAGAATAATGAAGTTCAAATTCTCTAAATAGGTACCTTTTATTTGTGGACATTATGAGTAGTAACATAAGTAATTATTTTATTTACCATGGTTAAAGGGTAAATCCGGTAAATAAGGGTAAAAATTAATATTATAATAATATTAAACTACACTAACACATGTCATAATCCCATTTTATGTGATAATTATGTCCATGTTTATCCTTGCGTCGATTTTGGGACCCCATTGATTCACTTGGATGTGAAAATGACATTTCATATGAATTAATTTAAAGTAAAGATAATTATAACCTTAACATATATCTTTTACTAAATCGATTTTAATATAGTGTTATATAATTGATATCTATGACAATAAATAGTAATTAGAACTCTAAAACTGTTTCTTACATCATGGTATTTTATTTATAATTTTTATATATTATATAAATATATTTATTTATGACACAATTATGTTGTAGTGGTTACCTCATTAATGAATGATCCAAATAAATGAATTTATAAATATTAAAATAAATCTAATTTCAACATTTTGATTCCATATACAAATTTTATGGATTAAATTGACATATTATGGATGTGTTAAATAATTTGGTTCAAATAAATCAGGTTTTTATATTTTTTTTTAAAAAGTCAAGTATGAATAGTGTCTAAAATTGACATAATCCATAACTTAAACATTAAATTAGTTTATTAAATGATATTAAATTCATAAAATTATAGGATTCGTTACAATGGTAAATATAAGTGAAAATATTTCATTAATTACTTTTTTTGGGTCATTTGACATGATATAGTAATTACATTAACCCACAATGTGTATATAACATGATATCACAGTAACATTAAAAATGGTAAAATAAGGGTTAAACCAAATAGATAAGGATACAAAAAATTTAAAATTTTCCTAAAGATTATTAGATGATGAGTATTCAAACCACAATCATCTTATATTTGAAGTAAATAAGTCTCAAACCATTTTTAATCTAAATTAAATTTATAATAAATTAATATTTTGGGAGTTTTTTAAAGTGCCCCCTTCTCTCTTATAAAAGGGCACATCCTCTCTCTCCCCTTCACTCCATTTTTAGCCTTAAATCTCATCAAAACATTTATAATTTCTCTTATTAACTTACCTAGTTACATTCTAGAGGTTCTGGTCTTCTCAAAAAACCTACTCAAGTGCCCTAAGAAGAAATTTAAAGGAGGCACGTCAATGAAGAGGCAATATCTTCTACCGATTATTTCAAATTTATTTCTTCTTCTTACCCTTATTTAGTTGTTTCATTATAAAGTAATAAAATCAGTGTCAATCATATAATTATATGTTATTATAAATATGAGACAACCCTATATGAATTTCTATCCATCCTATGAAAAATGAAATCACCGTGCATGCATACATACAGCTTACCGTATCCATGTTGTGGCGTAATATGTTTTTCACCACCACCTTAATTGGATGGGTATAATGGTGAAAATAATAAATATATGTTATTATTATAACATGATACTATTTTTTAGAAATTATACACTATCCAATTCAATACCATTCAACAATTATGTGAATTATATCGTCGCTCGTGCGTACGTACTACTTAACGTCTCCACAACACGATGAGATCCATTCCCCACATTAACCATTAAAAAATGATTTTATAGTATATATAATAAATAATAAGGAAATATATGACAAAATAATTCTATTATATTTATGTATACATATATATGTTTCATTTAATTACTCAAATTTAATTTAATAAGGAATAAAAAACAGCATTTATGCATACATACGACCTAATATCTCCATGAACAGTGTATTACATTTCACTTATCTATCTATTATATATATATATATATTTATATGCTGAATATATATAATATAAAAATAATTTTTAAATTATGCAAATAATTAAATCATGATATAATTAATAACATCAAGAATGAAAATTCAAAACACATATGATAAATAAAATGATTATTACCCAAAACATTACTTTAACATGGATTTGAAAAATAAATGGGTAATATAAATTCGTAAGTGAAACATAAATGATATCATAAATATTATTATGGTTCTTCTACAAGTAAATAATATTTTTAAACCCACAATTCAGAAGTTCCAGACACATATATAAAAAATCATTTCTAAGGTAAGCGGTAACTTTTCCAATCTTATTTTTATCTGATATTATTTATTCCTAAGTATTTTCTGGGGATATATTTAGCATACATGTACATGTTTCTAAAAATGTTTTCATAAAATGTTTAATATTATTCTATGTATGTATAATGTCATTTTTACCCATTTTGACATCTGTTACATGGTATGGAAGGAATCTTTCATATGTTTACATATGAGGTACTTTTTTACTTTTCCTGTAAAAGTACGCGAAAAATGTTTTTTTTAACTTTACGGCATGAATGTATTTTTATAGTTTCATGATTCATTATTTCCACGCAAATTCCTTTTTAATATTTCAATTTTATTTCAAACTAAATTATTTTATTCTAAAATTCCATGGTATTTTGAGAGAAGAAAACATTTTTAAAGAAGAAAGGATTTCTTCCTCAGGAATTAAGCTCAAGTGTTTTATCAAAATTATTTTCCATATAATATGAGATAGGGTAATGTTTATATCCCTATTATTACTTTGATTTCAGTTTGTTTATAATCAAATTATTTTTATAAAATACATTTATCTTATATGGATTATGATGAAATGATTTTTAAGAATCCTATTATATTTCATGGGTTATTCTATGGTGAATGTTTTTATGTTTTTGTGGAACATGTAAGGATGATTTCATTATGATATGGGTGAGACCTATATCTCCCTCCAATGAATTGGATAATTATTTTAATCTCATGAGATATACATGATTAAAACTTAAAGTAAATATGGTTCAGTAATATAGGGATGGAACGACATGTAAATCCAGTTCAGTAATACATGGCTAGAACAACAAGTAAATATGGTTCAGTAATGGGCTTAATTCTCTATAATGGTCTTGGTAGAAATGCCTTAGCTACTATGGAATCATATTAGTTGACTAATGTTTTTACACAATTCAATGTTTTATACCAATTTTATTTTCTCATGGTTGTTGTTCCTTTATGATATATTCCTTATTAACTACCAAGATTTATTTCATAACTCGGGATTTTGATGTTTAAACTTTATGCCCATGTTTTTATATTTAAATTTATATGGTTTGTTTTACATTCTCCATATTTACCCTTACTGATCATTTGAGATCACCCTTTTATATGTTTTTTTGTAGGATATAAAGAGAGGTTTTAGGTGGGGAAAAAAATTGGAAGATCATTATGGGAGATGATGAAGATATTTCACCGTGATTAGAAAATTATTTTATGAGTTTCTAAATACACTAAACTAATATGGTCTCTAGGTGTATATTTGTGTAATGTATTAAGTATTCCGAAAATGAAATGCAACGTCCATATAGATCATGATTGGGTATCTACAGTTCATATCAGAGTAAAGGTTTAGTCAACCTATGGATACTAGGATTAAAAAACATTAGTGAGATTCCTAGAGATATATCTATGGTTTTTCTAGGGATGTTTCAAAGGTTAAGTATAAGTATAGGTTAAAATCCTAGAATTATGATAGAGATCCTGAGAAACCTAAGATTAAACCTAATATGTTAGATATTGAAAGTAATCCCCCCTGATTATGTTGTTTTATTATTATGAATTTTCCCTCCACAATGTTCTTTTTGGGTTTTAGAAAATGACTAGAACTCGAAGGAACTGTATTAATGATCTATCCACTGGGAAACATAATGATTGACCCTCTGAACAACAATTTTTTATGGGAGAAGGAGTGAAAAGTATTATTTTTATACTAACACAAACTAAGAATCATTCAGGACTTCAAAATGAGCAGAAAAGGGAACAACATTCTATTGAGTCCTTTATGAGGCAACATACACCTTCTTTCAGTGGGTCTTCTAATCCACATGTTTCTAAAATACAGATCAGTACCATAGAAAAGATATTTTCTATTCTTTTCTATTTTGAACATGAATAAGGCATTTTGGTTATTTACCTTTTAGAAGGTGAATCAGTCTGGTGGTGGACTCTAATTATGAATACAAAGCACCAAGATGAAAGTGAATCCATGGAGTGGGAAGATTTTAAGAACTTGTTTTCAATAAGTACCTACATCATATTCTTTGATAAAATATGGAAAAGGAGTTCCTTGATATTATGAAATAAGATGATGAATCTATTGGTATATACAAGGTGAATTTTACAAGGCATGCAAGGTATGATTATGGATTTATCATCCAACATGAATGTAAATTTGATTGATTCTTCAGTGGCTTAAAACTAAGTCTTTTATAGGAATTAGATACAAGAGACTTTAGTAGCTATAAAGATATTGTGCGTTTAGCTATCATGGTAGAACTAGAACTTTGTATTACAAATCCATCTCAAGGTTTTTATAAGAAACGAAATATGGAGTTCAAGGGAAAATCCCAGAAAAATGGTGAAAAGAAGACAAATATTTTCTTTATGCTCAAAGTGTGGAAAGAATCATGGTAAAGATTTTATTAATGGTACAGTAAATGATTCAAGTGTGTAAAAGAACTTCATCAAGTTGTTTAGTCCTGAAGTAATGGGAAAAAAGTTATTAATGATGTGAATAGGGAAAAGAATGTAGAGAATGAATCACTGACACTTCGATGATACAAGTGTAAGGAAATGGGGCATTATGTTATCCAATTCCATAATCCAAGGGTTAATGATGGTCAATGTCAGCAACCTATTAATTAAAAAGACAAAGAGATGTCACATGCGATCAATATTGGTGATTTTTTGTATGAGAAAAGAAGTGGGAGAATTATTAAGTGTTTATCTAATGGGATTACAGAATAGTGTTGGGGTATCTCATTTATAATATAATGAAATTTTAGAATATCTAGGTATTGGTTGATTGTGGTTTTAAATAATTATATGTTATTGGTAACCATGAAAAGTGATTGAAATATTTTTGTAAATCATATAATATGTGCATAATGAGGGATTATGAGATAATGAAATGTTTGATAGTGTTAATGAGATCATGAATGATATAAGGACAAAGTGATATCATGGTTTGAGTATATAGAGTTTTTGGTTTTTTTTGGTGTGTGTGGAAAGAGTTAATTTTGATAGAATGTATGTTTTCACTAAGGTTTTATGGTAATTTATTTTCTTATCTTGTTTAATGAGAATACATGATTAAGGTATTCACATGTCTAGAATGTGACAAACAAAAACATCCAAATGAGATATGAGAGACAAATGGTATGTCGATTTATTTTACCTCCTTCTAATGTTTTATATTTTTAGTTTCTGGATGGATTGTAGTGTTATCATTTTATAGATAATATAAGTTATTTTTCATTTGATGTCTATTAGAATAATATATTATCTCACAATAGGTGGAGTTATATATATTTTATTACCTATGAGAAAACTATTGTTGAGGTAGATGGAATTACATATCATTATATCACATGATCATACAACACATAAAGAATTACAAATTAAACTTCATTTATTTAAATAAAGTGTAAATTTTTCAAGGCACGAATAATGGTGAGATTGTACCAAAATCAAGTAATTATTAATTCTCATGAAAAAATATTAAACTTTAGGGAAATGATATTGAATACAAAAAATGTTATCATAGTACTTTCTAATCTGTTGAATAAGATGATCCCTTAAATCATCACAGATTTATAGATTTCTTAAAGTTAACTTTATACAGACCTTATTCTCTACCACTATCAATCAGAACATGATAGTTAGACTTCTCTTCCATGTCCATGTTTTCACTTCCCACCTATGTTCTCTTATTTGGAAACCCAGTGAGGAGTTACATTGGTTATCCATTTTGTTTCAAACATTCGTCTTTAAAATGATGTTTTATTAACCCTTTTTACAATGTGGGTTTTCATGAAAGAAACATTCATTAAGTAAACCATTTATAACCTAGACGAATTTTGAGGGTGAAATTCATTTAATGGGGGTAGAATGTTATACCCTGAGATTTGATAACATAGATTATTTTTAAATTTTTTTAGGTCTTGTGTTGTATGCTACACCAAAATTAGCTTGTTCTATACAAAACACTGTATTATCTTTATATATAAGCAACATTATTCTTGGCTTGTGTTACCCACAATTTCATGTTCTTTTGATAAAATTCATTTCACACAATACTGAGTATAGATTTTTTTCAATGTATAAATGAAATAAGTTTGGATTATGTTATATAAAACACTAAATAAAGCTAGTATTACACGTAACACTGAATTGTCTTGTGTTACACTTAAGAGCAACCTTCCTCGATAGATTGCATTGTACGTGATACCGAGTTTCACTAAACAACGATATATTATAAAATATTATTATTTAATGTGATATAAACTAGAAATTAGAAATAAAATAAAAAATATTTTCAATTTTAAATAACATTAGAATTAATATTTCACATTTCTAGAACGTGATATGAGAACAAAATCAATTTTTTAGATAAAAGAAGTATTTTTCAGAAAATACAATTTTACCACCTTTTGATGGAGAACCCATTTCAAATCTAGTTTTGACACTTTTAGAAGTTATATTTGACAAAATAAACTTATTATTTGGGAGTGGGACATAAAAATTTAACTTTTTATTATTGAATGTTTTGTATTTTTATTATAAAATTGAATTTTTAATTTATAGTGATAAAAAACTGCATTTTAATTCAAAATTGCCTCTTTATCTAATTTATTTATATAGTTAGTTTATATTTTTAATATTTTTTATAGTTTAATTGAATTATAATTTTACCATTTTATCAAATTTTGGTCATTTGAAGTAATTTCACTTTTAAATTGGACATAAACACAGGTCAATTCTTTGATAGTTATTTCTATTTAAAACCCGCTATTTGGTTTTGACAACGGGAATTAATTTTCAATCAATTACTAAAAGTTCTATCTTTTGAATTTGGAAAAATAGATTCAATATTTGGAATCATAATTTTTAAACTGTTTAAATAGGTACCTTTAATATTTAAGCATTATTAATATTAACTACAGTAATTATTTTATTTACCATGGTTAAAGGGTAAATATGATAAATAAGGGTAAAAATAATATTATAATAATATTAAACTACCCTAACACATGTCTGAATCCTAATTTATGTGATATTTCTTACCATAGGCATCCTTGGGTTGATTTTGGGACCCCATGGATTCACATGGATGTAAAAATGACATTTTATATGAATTAATTTAAATTAATGAAAATTATAACTGAAATATATATCTTTAAATAAATAGATTTTAATATAGTGATATATAATATATATATATATAAATATCCACTATAAAGATAAAAATATTTCCAACATCATTTTAGTTTATTTATAATTTTTAGTCATCGAATAATTATATTTATTTTTTAAACAATTATGATGTAGCGATTACCTTCTTAATGAAAGATCAAAATAAATGAATTTATAAATATTAAAATAAATTTAATTTCAACTTTTGGATTCCATACATGATTTTTTTGGAAGAAATTGTCATTTTATAGATGTGTTAATGCCTTTGGTTTTAAGGAATCAAGTTTTTATGAATTTTTAAAAAAAGCCCAGTATGAATAGTGGTTCCAAAATTCACAAAATTCATAACTTAAAACATAAAATCATTTATTAAATTATATTAAATTCCAAAAAATATAATATTTATCCAAATGATTAATATAAATTCAAATATTTCATAAATAACTTTTCATGGGTCGTTTGACATGATATTCTTATCACATTAACCCATTATGTGTAAATAACATGACATCACAGAAAGATTAAAAGGGGTAAAATAATTGTTAAACCAAAAATATAAGGATAAATAATATTCAAAACTTGTATAAAAATTATTTCTTTATGGGTATTAGAACCAAAATCATCTTATCATAGTATTAAATATTTTTTGGACCATTTTAAATCAAAATTGAATTTATAATAAATTAATTTTTTTTTTTGAATTTCCTAAAGTGCCTCCTCCTCTTTTATAAAAGGTCACCTCCCCCCTCTCCTCTTCACTCTATTTGGATCCTTCAAGATCGGCCAAACCCTATAAATTTCTCTTCTCAACATCCCTAGTTACACTCTAGAGGTTCCGGTCTTCTAAAAAAACCAACTCTAGTGCCCAAAGAGAAAATTTAACGGAGGCACGATAAGGAATAGGTTATCTCTTCTACCAATTAGTTCAAATTTCATTATTATTCTTCCTCTTATATATTTTTTTCATTATAATGTAATAAAATAATTATCAATAATATAATTATATGTTATTATAAATATGTAAGAACCATATTTCACCATCTATCCATCCTACGAAAATTTGAAATCACCACGTGTGTGTATGTACGGCTTACCATCTCCACGCCGTGGTGTAATATATCATTCACCACCGCCTTACATGGATGGATATAATTGTGTAAATAATAAATATATATGATTATTATAAAATTATACAAATTATGAAATATTATACACCATCCACATGAATATCATCCAACAATTATGGGAACAATATCGTCGCTCGTGCATACGTACGACCACAACACGATGAGATTAATTCCCCACATTAACCATTCAAGAATGATTATAAAGTATATATATAATAAATAATCATTAAATATTTTATGTAATAATGCTATTGTATTTATGTAAATATATATATTCCATTTACTTATTTCCATTCAATTTAATAAGAAAATAAAAAAAACGTTCATGCGTACGTAAGGAATACCGTCTCCATGAATGGTGTATTCTATTTCTCTTATCTACCTATCACACACATATATATACTGAATATATATAATATATAAATCATGATTTAAATTATTTAATTAAGTAAATAATTATATAAATAATAATAAGGATAATAAAAATTCAAATATCATACGATAAATAAAACGATTACTAACCCAAATTTTTCTTTAACATGGAATTGAAAAATTAATGGGTAATATAAAGACATAAGATAATCATATATGATATCTTAAATATTATTATGATTCTATTACAAGTTAATAATATGTTTAATCCCACTATACATAAGTTTCAGACACACATAGAATAAATCAGACATAAGGTAGGAGATAACATTTCCAATCTCGTTTTTACTTGAGATTGTTTATTTGAAAGTATTTACTGGGAATATATTTATCATACATGTCCATGTTTTCTAAAAATATTTTCATAAAATTTTTAATATTATTCTATGGATATTTAAAGTCATGTTTACCCATTTTTACTTTCAATACAAATTTTGGAATGAATCTTTCTTACGTTTACCATATGATGTACTTTTTAACTTTTCAAGTAAAATTACGAGAAGAATGTTATTTAAAGTTATATTGAATGAATATATTCATATGGTTTAATGATGAATTATTTCCATGAATATTACTCTAAAATATTTCAATTTTATTTTCAAAAAAATTATTTTCTTTTAAAATTGAATGTCATTTTGAGAAAATAAAATGTTTTTAATGAAGAAAGGATATTTTCCTCAGGAATTAAGCTCAAGTGTTTTATCAAAATTAATTTCCATATAAGACGACATAGGTTTATATTTCTATCCCTAGTATTAATTTGAGTTGATTATGTTTATGAAAGAATTATTTTTATGAAATACATTTATCTTATGTGGATTATGATGAAATGATGTTTAAGAATCCCATTATATTTCATGGGTTATGATATGGTGAATATTTTTATGTATTTGTGGTACATGTAAGAGTGATTTCATTATGATATGGGTGGGACCTATATCTCCCTCCAGTGCATTGGGTAAATATTTATATGTCCTGAGATAAACATTGCAGAAATGACAAGTAAATCGTGTTCATTAATACAGGGCTAGAATGGTATGGAAATCTAGTTCAATAATAAATGGTTGGAACAATAATCAATCTTGGTTCAATAATGGACTTCTTCCTCTATGATGGTCTTAGAAACAATGCCTTGGATACTATAGAAATCATATTATGTGCTAAATTGTTTTCAATAATTTAATGTTTCATAAAAATTATATTTTATCATGTTTAATGTACCTTTATTATCTATTCCTTATGAACTATAAGGATTTATTTCATGACTCGTGATTTTAATGTTCAATCATTACGATCATGTTTTTATGGACAAAGCTATGCGGTTTGTTTTATGTTATCAATGTTTACCATTACTAAGTATTTGAGGTCACCCTTTTATATTTTTCATTTCCCTAGGATATAAAGATATTTTTTAGGCTGTAAAAGAAAAGGGGATGATATTTATGGGAGATATTGAAGATATTTTACCATCATTAGTGGTTTATGTTCATAGTTTCCAAAGACACTAAAATAATATGGTCTTTGGGCATCCATTAGTGTCATGTATTAAGTATTATGCAAAAGAAATTTAACTTCTATGTACATAAATCTTGGGTCTCCATAGTTTTTTTATTTAATAATTTAATAAAAATAGTATAGGTAGTGTAGAATGGAAATGAAACTAAAAATATTGAGAGATGGAATTACCTCTTAATTGAGTAACTACTTTTGTGTTGTACCAAAAGGATTCATTGTATTGGTTCCTAAACAAAGGGAGGATTCAAGGTATAATATAGAATTTTTGGGAAGATATTTGGGAAGATATTGGATAAACCTAAGTGTTTTGAGAGATGTGAAAAAGAAGGAGGGGTGGTATCCTTTTATAGGGAAAGAAAAAGGACTCACTTGGAAACTTTGCAAAAAAGGCAGGTGTACAAATGATTTTAGCTCAAAAATGTTATAAAAACCAAAACAACATGAATGGAAGGTAAATGGACAAATTTTGGACATAAAATTTTTATTGGACATGTTTCTAGGTCATTTAGGGCCTAAAGTTAATGGTTTAGTCCTTTATTAAGCTTAATTTTTCAATAATAATTGTAATTAATTTTAATCACATTCATTACTTTTTTGGGTAAAAAACATATTTCCCATTATTAGAAATTATATATTATCATGATTAAACATATGGAATACATTTCTCAAAATTCACATCATAGAAGGGGATGAAATTAAATTAACAATAATCCTGAAGATAAGATAAAAATGCGATTTTTTTGAGTAAAAATGTCCAAAAGTTTTCTATGTTTTCATAATCAATATCAAATTGAAATTTATTTCAATGTAATAACTATTATTATTAATACAAATATTATCTAATTAAAAATTAAAACCAATTATATTTATTCTTTATCCTTATAAATAAATTAGATGAAAAAGCGGTTTTGAAATAAAATTCAGTATTTTTAACAACTTGTAAAAAACTTTATGTTTCCAAAGAATATAAAACATTTACCATAACCTAAATTTTACGTTTATATTTAAAACATTAAGTTTATTGTGACATATTATATCAATTTATGTGTCAAAAATAAAATTTAAATAGGTTCACTGTTAAAAGCCGGTAAAATTTCCTTTATAAAAATATAAGTTTTTATGTGTAAAATAGATGTTATTCTTATCTTATGCATAGAAAATCTAATGGATTAATCTAAAAAATATTTGAATGAATATATAACACATATATTTATTTCAATTAATTAAATAACTGAAATTGATTTAATTTATTAGGACAAAACTTCTTCATGAGGATAAAAATGGTTTTATATAAAAACATTCCATTTATATTCAATTAGTTCCTATATTATTTTATAATTATTTTTAACCTATGAATTAATATTATATTATTATAAACCATTTATTTTTATAAGTTATTTAATATTATTCATAACCACTAACATAATAGCTAGGTTATATCATATTATATTAAATAATAATATATTAATAATATATTGTTATTTGGTGAAACTTAGTCTGGCATATAACGCAAGCTGTCGAGGAATGTTGTTCTTACCTATATCTCAAAATATCAGGGATGGTATCTCTTTTTCTTGTAATTCACTCTAACTCTGTGATTTATTCATTGAAATATTTGTAATTTATTTTAAATAGTAAATATATCAAAAAATATTGGGATATTATATTGTCTTGCACGCATGGTGTCACATGTCTTACATGCTATCAAATACAAGGTTCTCACAATATTATCTAGGGCATCACATAAATTTATGTTTTAAAACTAATATGTTTGGTTTAAATAATGAACATTAGTCAATAATATTTTTTTTCGTTAGTATTTTTTGTAACAGTGGTGCATTCAAATGATGTTCGAGATTATCTAATAATAATAAAAACTTGTTTTCAAAGATTGTAAATATATTCCCATAACAATTGAATATATGTTTTAAAAAAATTTTATTTAATTAAATAATTTTATAAAATTCTTTTTAGAAGATAATATATTTTAATAAATCACAACATAATTTTTATAACGTTGAGAAAGTATTTTTTTCTACTAAAATGTTAATTTTCATTAAAATAAAGGTTTATTAAAAATTAAAAATTATCATAATTAAATAATTATTTTTGTGAAATAAATTCCATTTTTTGGGATCAACACATCAAAATTATCTTTGGGTTATTTTTTGGGAATTTTATATTGAAGTTGATTTTTCTGAGAAAAAATTAAATTTATTTTATTATGAGAACTATAATTTAAATATATCATTATGATGTCAGCATGATAAAAAAATTATGTAAAAAATTATTTAACCAAAATATAATTTTTTAAATCTAAAAATTAATTTAAAAATATTAATAATAATTTATAGGTTTATACTATGCATTTTCGAAGAAAAAATTGGAATTTTAAGAGAAAGAATAATTTTATGGATTCTGCGCATTAATTAGGTTTCCTAGATGATATTTTTGGGTTTATAAAGGCCTTTAATGTAAAACCATACACTCATACTAATTAATTATACATAGAATTGGTTTGAATTCAATTTACCTACAACTTCTTGGCTTATATAATAAAACAACCAATATTTATTCCCTTATAACCCAACCATCTTCAAGTATAAATACCACCAATTATCAATTCCTCTCAAAAAATTAATAATCCTTGATGATATGGTCATTTGACCTTATATTGCTTCCCTAAATGGTTCTCTAATGTTTTCAAGGTTACAAACTCATGTTTTATGAATATAATATCTAAGTTAAGGGAATTCTCCTCTTCCCCTTTTTAATTTAATTGTGTCATTTTTTCATGTATATAAATTATGAACTACCTTATATTGCAAGAATATTTTATCATACCTTTACTACCAAAATAATTTTTTCAAAATGGAATAATTTAATTGCCTCTATTTATCCCCTCTCATAATTAAATGTTTTACACTGGCATGCTACCAAATTTATTTACATAATTTCTCTCTTTTACATTAGAAATTCCAACACTATGAATAAAAAAAACACTTGTTTCATTGGTTATTCACGTAGAGAAAAATGTAATTTATCTATTCATAGAATTAAATTTATTAAACACAAATTTTATTTCCATGGGTTAAAAATGATATAATTTTCATTCCCTTAAGAACTTATGTACTCAATGTTTTCATATGAAAATAATTATTTATTTATTTAGGTTCTTAGTGAAATGATGTATTATGATCAATATGGATAACATGAATTAATACATATGAATGGTTCTCCCTAATAGAACATTAATTAGATAATTAATGAATTATTCTCTAGATATGACATATTTTATGATGAACTGGTTAAAAAATTAATAATTATGATTTATAACACCTTCGTGATAAACCGTGATAAACCGTGATGATATGATTATAAATAGATTCTTTTATATTTTATCCTCATTTCCATGTAATTATTTATGTTATTTATATTATGTTATTATTCATGTTCTATGATCACACCTTATTTACACACATCTTTCTCAATTTCTTTGTATTTCCTTTTTTTTATTCACTTGTTGGGATTTATGCTCACCCCTTTCTTTGATTTCTGTCCCCAGGATATGAGATATAGTAAATGAAACGTAACAAAAACAAATTCATAAGAAGTTCAAGTGTATTAGAATATTTTTTAATACTTTCATGATTTATGTTACTAATTTAAAAGACACATAACCTCAAAAGATTCTTGATATTGTTAAACATTTTATCATGTAATAAATTTTTTATGTAATAAAAAGGCACGATGTCATAAAAATTATAGAGGAACATAACATGTGTTTCAAAGGTATAAAATTATATAATGAAAGTGACATGACAATATAACATGGTGGAAGAAGTCTCATAATAGATTATGTTTACTCCATTATATCATACATAACATATCATGATAAAAAATACTTATCCAAATCATGGGAACTATATCTAAGAATACACATCAAATCATGTTCATCGTTATGTGTGCCATAAAAAGGAAATCAATCATATGGAACAAACAAAATAAATGCATTTGAGAGATGAAAAAAAGGCTTGAATTACCCCGTCAAAGGAATTTAGAATAATATATTTATATATGTGATAGAATTATATATATAAATTATTAGTACTCCATAACTATAAATAGATAGATAATGTGAGTTAGTGATAGTATGGTCACAACTCAAAGAAATAAAGGGCGGTTTAGAGATATATATTAGCTCAAGCCCAATTCATCATGTAAATTATTTATCATCAAGAATAATAAAAATATGTTACTTATTTAATTTCATAATCAAATTTTCTTCAATTTATTTTTCATCTTATTTTTATTATTATTATTTTATAGTCAATTACTAAATCATTTAGGTTCAAGTAAGGCGCTTTGATGATATTCAGATCGTATTTCCAAAATCACATTAGATAGTTCACTATGGTCAAAGATAATAAAATTTCATCATTTAAATATTAATAATCATTAAAAATCAATAATTTATATATAAATTACAAACTAGAAACCAATACTTATTTATGGTTTTGAAAAATCAACTATGTTACAGTCCTAGAGACAGAAATAAGATAATTATTATTTAATCATTATATAATTACCATTTTAACATAAATAAAACATAATTTATTTAAATAATACTAATATATATACCATACATGTGATTTATTAAAGATAAATGAATAACATCGCTATGTGAAGGTGGTAATCCATGCGTACGCGCAAAAGATGTTATCATTCTTCTATGAATGAATAGGTAAGAAAATATATGATATATTATTGTTCTAGAAGTATAAATATTTCATGAATATAATATATATAAATTATATACATCATCATAAATATCCCTGAGATGTAATGATGGAAAACAAATTACACTGTTTCACGAGGAGGTATTACACCTTACAAACAAATGTTGGTTTTGATTACCGTTTTATAGAAGAGCCAAAGGATTTATGTTATTACATTAACATAATAACATATTTTTATAGGGTAGATACTGGTGTTGTTATATAAACATAGTTTAATATGATTTTTAATAGGTGGAAGAATAATGAAAACAAAAACTTCTTGATTAAGAACTACACATCTTCTTAAGACAACAACTTACCGCTTACACAAAAATCATACCAAGGATGGATTAATTATTAAAAAAGGCCTATAAAACATGGGTATGAACTTAAGGAATGTATTGTTTCAGTTAATGGATAGTCCAAAAGGATGTTTAAGTGTGGATAGGAGAGGAGAAGAGGTGTCATTTAATAAGAGGCAGAGAGGACCCACATTGAAATTTATTAAAATAATAAAAAATGATAAACTCACTTCCAAGAAAAATGATTAAAAATATTGATATACTATAATTTTTTATTTAATAAGGATTAAATAATAACAAAAAATGTCTGATTACTGTTTAATTGGAAAACATACCATTATCTTTTGTTTTGACCCTTAATAACCCATTTTATCCTTAACTGTGGAAATTAATTTTTATTGTTTTTATTATTAATTATGGAAAAAATTATGTTCATATTATTAAATAATATTATGAATTTTTATTCTAAATTTGGAATTAATTTTATGAAATTCATTTCCTATAAGTGGAGGAATTTAATGTAAAAATGTCTAAAAAATGGTTTTTCAACAAATATATTTTTCAAGTATAAGTTGATGTTATATTAACTCTATTAATAGTAATCATTACTATATGAATGTAATTTCATATGTATATATAAAGTGTAAATTTAGTTTAATTAATCATTCATTGTGGGTTATTTTAATTAATTAAAATTTGGAAACATTATGCACATAAAATAGTTGTTTATGAAATATTTATTTTTAATCGTGAAAATATACTTATGCTAATATTCCCTATAAAGATGATTAAAATGAAATTAAGTGTATTTAATATAAAAAAGTATAATTATTAATTTGAAATAAAATTAACATAATAATAGAACTACTAAATTACTTTATTTACTAAAAATAGGTGACTTTTTAAAAAATTCAGTATTTTTCACTATTCAGTAAAAAATATTTCCAAAAAATCCCAAAATTTCACAATATTTTAATTTTCATATAATTATTTAAAAAATTATTTTAATTTTATAAAATATATTCTTTAAATATTCTAGAAATTAATTATAACTTTTCTCAGAAAAAGAAATAAAAAACAATTTTGAAAAAAATATATTATTTTAGGAATAAAATATCATCCTAAAAAAATTTCTAATTATTGACATATAATTTACTAATAAATTTATATTGAGTAGGAAAAATTGTTTTATAATTTTGGTAATCATATTCATACTTTTAAAATTAACATCTAGGTTTTAATGGTTATATTTAAATAATAATGGTTCATTTGTGTTCAGTGTTTCTTATCGTATATGCTTTCAAACATTGATTTATTATTAAACATTCACGTTGTTACATACCCCCCATAATTAATTACACACTAGGAATTTTATATTACATACTAATGTGAATAAATATGAGGGTACTTATATTGTATGTCTTCCTCTACTTCTGTGGTTTCCTCTTCATATTTATGGTTCCACTATAGTATTTTGACTTTGTGAGTTGTATTATTATGTAGAAATTTTTCTCTATGGTCCAAGAACATCACCTGATACTCCTCATAAGTGAGATAATTTTTTAAATTTACCACCACATAATTAATAACATGGTTTTAATATTTTATGAATTTCATCAAGAGGGATACAAGAAATTTGATGTGTTATTTAGTAAGGGTTCATGGGAGTTCTTGTTGATGGGTTAAAATTGTGATGCAATTGAGAATATAAAAGGAAATAATGTACATGGAGATTATCTTTCCCTTCTTATGAAATTTTAAGACTCTCTTCCAAAGAGATAAGTGAATAGATACATTATCCCTGACTTCAATATCTAGGTATTGTTGATGATTTTAAACATAAAACATCTATCGACTCCGAGTAAGCCTGATGTATTGCTGCATGATCATGACCTTTTCTACCATTTCCTATGATTTTTTTCCCAAAAAACATACATTCAACAACTTCATCATGAAACACATGTGTTTTAAATATATTAGCAGAATGTCCATCACAAGAATCCATTTTGATTCCAAATTGAAATATATTATTCTATATGAACTCAACCAGAGGAAGATATTGATATCCTTCTCCTTTGATGTAAATCAATCATACTCTCAATGTATCTTATAGTGTCTAAAGTATCCCCTCATATTGGCCATAATTTTTGGTGGGATAAGTCATTATAAATTTCAACTTAGTACTTAAAGCATGTTAGAGAATCTTCCAATAATAGAGTGTAAATCTAATATTTCTATCTGATAAAAACTGAAATGGGTTTTATATACAACCTCACCACCTCTCTAATGTTCATAATTTATTATTTTTTATGTTATATATCATCTTGAATTTTAATGAAGTGATTTTTTTGAAAGGTGATACACCACAACCCACATTTAATATATTCCTCTTGATGTATTTATAATACTACTAAACAATTTGATGGTGTTGTTTTCCCATTTCCATATAATTAAGGGTAATGGTTACATTATCCCCTTAGACTTTTCCCTTCAATCCTTAACTTACTATCATAATACAAAGATGGATGTACATGATGTGATCTTCTTTTTCTTATTATCATCCCAATAGGTTTCTCGGAGATCTGGATACATATTCATTCTCCCAGGGTAGATAGAGATGGTTGAGATATCTAAATTATTAAAAACACGTTGTTTATATCCCTATTTGAGGGTATTTTCTGGACCCAAATCATATAAAACATTATTCATCATTTTTAAACATTCAGGAATCCCATTTTCTTATCAAATCCACCTTGTTATGAATTTCCACAACATCTCTTTAACCATCCTTTATTTTCACTAGAATGGATGGTTGAGAAATCATTTGATAAAGGATTAATGATTCCCCTTCCTTTACGGTTCCACTATCCATACATTTTCTATCCATGTATATTAGATCATTATCAATTCTCATCATTGATCATTTTTTATGGATTCTTTTTTACATAGATAATCTTACCCTTCATTTTCTATCCAAAGATGTAAAAGGATTGAGAATTCATAGTCCTTTATATTCTCTAACCATATTTTTTGTTGCATATTAATCTCTTTCTTTGTGAATATACATTTTAGGAACTAAATTCCATTATATGTTTCTAACTCTTCCCTATAGATATAATTTTACCATATTTTCAATACTAATATTACTTCAACAAACTTCAAATCATTTTTTAGATAGTTCTACACATAATATTTCATCTACACTAAGGGTTATGCTATTAATTTTCCCTTTTTCATTTTTTAAGATCCCAAAACCTCCATTGAGGCATTGTTATGTACCATAAAAATTTCCCCACATGAGGGAATCATAGTAATGGTGTAGTTATAAGACTCCTTTTAAAATCCTTAAATATATCTCTGTATTTACTAGTATATTAGAACGTTACGCTTATAGAGTTATACTGGAAAGTGGGTTTTAAAATCATTATAATATTCTCAAAAATTTCTAGTAATATCAATCTTATCTATATGAACTATGGAGTTCTATGATAGATGTTTATTTGGGACACTCCTTAATTTCATTTATCTTAAAATGTTCTATTTATATCCCTTTGCTACTAATAATATACCACAAGAACATTACATTATCTATAAGTAAAATTTACTGTACTTTTCATATAGATTCTCTATTCACAAATTCTTTAGCACAAAAATGAAATGATCCTAATACTCCTTAATTTTTTATTGTATCAAAATATAATCTATATGTAAAACCAAAAATATGTCAAGGTAGTCTCTAAAGAAAATCCTCATTATTTCCTTTAATATTATTAGAGAATTATTGAGTCTAAAAGGCATCACTATGAACTCATAGTGATTATACCTTGTTCGGAATGCAGTTTCATAAATATTAACCTTCATCATATTTAATTGGTTGTATCCCAACCAAAGGTCCACCTTAGATAAATAATGGGTCCTACATTGTTTATCAAACAAGTCATATATCCATGGAAGGGGATAATTGTTCTTTATCATGATTTTTTGAGTTAACGATAAACAATATAGAGGAATATTAAGTCATCGTACTTGTCTAAGAAGAGGACCAAAATGCCCATAGTGAATCACTCAGATTTATAAAATTATTTTCTAGATCTCCCTGTAACTTCTTTTTCATATCTTCTAAATCAATAGAGTCTATTCTATATAGAATCTTTGATATGCATTGATATCTAGTTATATGTTCAATTGTGAACTCAACTACTCTTCAATAGGATGTCCGTGAAGCTGTTTAGGGAATGCATCAACATATTCCCTCACAATGGGCATGTCCTCAATATATATTCTATCCTCTGCATCAATCATTAGGGATATATATACTTTTTTAAGAGGAAATAATATCCATGATTAAATAGAAGATTCTATTGGATATTTATCATCATAATTACCCTTGCATGCAATTATATAATGAATTAGGAAGTGAATATTGATCTCCATCTCTTGAAAGTTGAAGGTTTATTTATATAAAGGAATCCAATCCATTAAAAATATAGTATCAAACTCCACTAAAGGATGTAATATGAGATGGTTTTGGATTATTTTTTCCAAAAAACATTTATCTGGTATGAGTTATATATCTAGAAGCAATAATTTCTCTATTTTTAGTTCTCCAATATTAACCAACCCATATATTTTTATGTGGAATTTAAAAAGTTCTACTAGACATGAAATATATGAAATTTTTTTAATAATGGAATCAAATAGAACATAGTATATTATTGAATGAATAACTAGTATACCTATCACCACATAATCTTCAAGAACAACAAAAAAAGTAGTGATAAAATATGACATTATTCATTCTCTAGTCCATGGATGTTGTTTTAATTAATTTTCTATGACCACCATTGTCTCAAGGAAATAGATTTTTAATAACTATTTTTCTTGTATATGAAATGGTGCACCGTAGAATGTGAGTTTAAATGAAACTTATTTCTCTTTTGAACATAATTGTATTTCTTAATTTCCCTTCAATACAAATTATCAAGGTTCCCCTATTTACCTTATTTGAAATAGATTTTCGTTCATATGAAGAAATTTTATGGTCACTCCCTCCAACAAATTTAGTATATTGAAATTTTGGTTTTCTTTACTCCCGGAAATTCATCTACTAATTATTTTGAAAAAAAATACATTTTATATTTTAATTTTCTATAATCCCATGAGACCACTAAGGGTCACTGATCTCCATATCAACCATAAGGGTACAATGGAATATCTCTTCCTAACAATAAATTCCATGAATCTATAAAGCCTCTCATAAACACGGATCTGACCCACAAATTAAATGATCTATATTACTTTTGGTGTTGATGAAAAATATAGAGGTTTCCATGAATGAATTTTGATTTTTTCCTCACACACCCTGATAGACTCTTCTTCCTTTTTCTTCGGTCTGCGAAACTACCCCTATATGTTTTGATGGGGGTTGTAGTGAAACCATTTATTGAAAAATAATATTTTAAGGCTTCTCATTCAAAGGAATTAATTCATGGTTGAAATAATTTTGAAGAATACACAAGATGGGGGTTAATTGTTATCCTTTAAAACCATTGAAATAATTAAATCAATTATATTATTATTAAGTAATTCTTTTATTCTCTATTAAACATTATTAAAAATTAGAAATAAATAAGGAACAAAATATAGCGATGTATTGTGGTTCGGGGCATAAAGATCCACTAATCCACTCCACCAATGCTCTTTCCATGAGCTTTTTTTATTTTCAATAGATAGGTCATCTTATAATAATGCCTTAGAAGTATTTTACATCTTCACTATAAGGATCTTAGTAGGACTTATGGTATAGGGAATTGTAAATCTGAAACATAGTCTGAAAGGCTGATAATCTACCACCACCATGACTGATTGTGAGTCGAAGAATCTCTAATTAATTAATATATATTTATTTTATTGAGAAAAAATATTTTGAAAAATTCATAGTTGCAATAGAAATATGTGGTTGAACTACAATAACATATAATTGTAAAAAAATAATTATTCAACGCTGTAAATGATTTCTAAAAACAATAGTAGAGATAACACAATATAGATGAATAAACATGTATGTCACGATAGTGTATCTCTAAAAATGAATTGTTGAACATTTATAATAAGAATTAATAATAAGGTATCATAATAACAACAATAATAACAAAAACTATATCAAAAAATGTAGTTATACAAAGTGCATCTTTGAAGGAGACCACACATTTTTATTTACAAGAACACAACATTTATTTCCAATATGTATACCTTTATTTTTTATTGTTGTATGTTTCCAATAGATGGACTTATCAATATTTATACTATTGGTCGAACAACTCTAGGTTAAAAAAATTCCATAAATAATTCATATTAAATTACAAATATTTGAATTCTAAATCATTCATGATATGCATAACTTTATGTAGATATATGAATGATTTAATACATTGAATACAATCCATTGAAAAATTCATAAAAACATTAAATATGTATTTACTTTTGAAAATATTGTTGTAGAATACATGATATAAAAAATTTAATTTAATCTCTAACATTCGATAGTAATGATAGGTTTCCCTCACCTTGAGATAAACTCCAAAACTATGGTTGAAAAATGTATGGTTGTTCAGAAAACTATGGTTAAAAAACCATATATTAATTCCATTAAACATATGGTTTATTCCAAATATAGGATTGTTGAACTATAGTTTTCTCATATTATAGGGTAAATGTTCCATAAATTTCATTCCAAATGCAGGGCTCTCAAACCATATATTTTTCTTACAAATGTAGGGTATGACTAGTGTTTCTAGAATACATTCAAACACATACTTATTATTTAAAAAAATTATCCAATTGATCAACTGCATGTGTATGATTTCAGAATAAATATTATAACGAATAATATTTTCCTAAAATTCACTTAATATAATCTTTATTATTAATATAAATGCAGGAGTTTGGGAGCATCAAAACAAAAAAGAATTTATCAAAATTATTGAATCAATACATGCTCCACAATATCCCCCATTTTGATTATCACAAAACCCAAAAATTAATAATTAAAATGAAGATAAATAATCCCATTTCTTTATTATTTTATATATTTCTCATAAAATATTAAACAATTTCCCATTTATAAAAAATATGGTAAGTTCCACATATTATAAATATATCCCTTTAAAATTTCTAAATATCATTAATTTCTCCTTTAAAAATGTCTTAAATAATTTTTTATATCCTAAATTTTCCATTACAAATTTATTCCCCTTTTTGTGACATCAAAAAGATTAGAATAAAACACAGTAACAAAAAATACCCCTAATTTCATGTAAGAATGATATAAAAAATAATCCATGATATTTTATAAATCATTATTCAATGAATAATAATAATATTCAATGGATGTATCAAATCATATAATTCATTCCATAATAGTAAAAATTTTAACATAACCCCCAAGCCATAGTGTAATTTTTAAATGATATTCAAGGAATTAATAAAATATTTCAATTAATTTACATCACATTATAAAAATTTCACAATGGATATAAATATATAACATGTTAATAAAATTCAATAACTCATAGAAATAGACTAATTTTACCACATGAAAAAAACAATTTTTTAGCAAAATAATCAAACCTTAAACACATGTTTACATAAAATCATAATTATTAAGAGTGTAAAACATCATTAAAATTGAACAATAACTTATAACACTTATGTATTAATTAAAAAATATAAACAAAACTATAAGATATTTATTTTAAATAACATACATTTAAAAATTAAATTCAAAGCGTTAAGAATAAATTGATGGATTATAAGAACATTACAAGCATCAAACTTTTTCAAATAAATATGCTACAACTATTGATAGGTTTTATATTCTTATATGAAAATCTATGGATCTATGATATATTAATGAAGCTAAAACATGTTTAAGAAAAAACACTTTTCGTTTTTCGCAGTTCAACTTAGTTACCGCTTCCCTTTCGAGTTACTCCACATGACAACCTTAAAATGTTGAAAGTTTGAAAACCTTATTTTGATATAATTTTTTTACATTCTTAAAATATATTTTATTTCTATCAAAAACTATTTTTGAAATGTGTTATTTATGCATCTCTTTATAAATTATTATTTATGTATTTAGATCATCATGAATCTTTTCTATCTCTTCATTCAAGATATTAACATTCATTAGAAGTTATTTAGAAGTAATTTCACCTTAAATATTTTAAGATGATGAAAATTAGGTTTCCCCAAATCCATGAACATACTTATCACTTCCAGATGATTATTTAAATTAATCCTTAACACACTAAACCTCATATTCTCTTAACTGATCAGAAGAAGGACTACCTTTCATTCTATTTTGAGGGATGTTTCTCTGAACGTTATGTTCTTTATCACATCATCTTTTCTAAGAATTGTTTTTTATATCTATGAAATATATATTATTAAGAATTAGAATAAAAAACCTAATATATTTTCAAAATAAATATTCTAGGGTTTTAAAGAATAAAATACATTCATTTCTGACAACTTACAGATGACACTTCACATTCTTCAGTTCCAAAATTTTCAATAATCGATATAGATTTTAACATTTGAGTATAAATCATTCATAATAAAGTTTATAAAAGATAAAATGTTACGTAAATAATTTTATGAACATGAAATTTTAAAAAAAATTAAGATTTTTAAAATATTTAAAAAAAGAATTTAGTTTTTCATAAACCTATTTTTAATATTTTCATAAATGGGTTATACAATCTTGTAGACTTGGTTTTAATTGTAAAATTCAAAGTGGAAGAAAGTGTTTAATAATTTTAACATAAAATACCTCTCTCCCCCATATATAAAACAATTAATGTAATAAAACATATATATGAGAAGAAAACACTTCCTGGACTTTTATTTCTAGTTCTATGTATTTTTTTGACAAAGAACTATTTCAGATTTGATTAATTATTTTTTAATATTGAGATTCTCATATAGTCATTAAACAAACAGTTAAAGATTTAATGACTTATTTTATTGGTTTTTTCCTACAAAAAAATTAATACAATTTCCATTTGGTACGCATAATCTTATGGGTCTGACAGTGTTTCCATGTAAAGTTATTGGTAACCAAATGTTTTAAATTTTTATAAAGATTAAACTATTATAGTAAAGTAATTATTTTGAAAACTAAACATTATTAATACCAAAATAATTTGTTTTTTAAAGAAATATTCATTTCATCATGTCTATTTATAACATAATAAATTCATTTAATAGTTGACATTTTTTTTTACAATTTAATCTATGTAAAAAATAATTCATATTTATCTTTGATCTTTCATAATTTCTTCCTATTACAAGTTTCTATATGTGAATTCTATTTTTCCAATGATTTAATGAAAATATTAATCTCCATTTATAATCAAATAAGAAACTTGTTTCAAATATTCAATTTCATCTAATAATTTCTTATTTTTAACTTCATAAAGATCACAAGAGTTTTTTTAAGAAATTTTTTAATATGTTTATTTTTGAAAAAATTTCATAATGTAAAAAAAAGAATCATCAGTTTCTCAATGTCTTTAATGATAAGTGTTTAAGGATTGAAAATTATCTTGTAGAAAAAATGATTACATATTTAATTCATTATAAGAATGTTTTTTAGAATTAGTGTTTTGAGAGTGGGAAGACTATGCCTCATCAAGGTGAGAAAAAAACATACCATTTTTTATGTCATAGAAATTATAAATGATTCATCATTTAAACTAGTAGAAACACTCCATGTATTCTTCATAATTATATCTACTTTTATTTTATAATCAGATATCATTTGATCTTTGCGTAAAGGATTGTTATCCATTGTGTGACCTTTCTCTTTTTAATCACTGCATCTATTTTCATTAGTCTCTTTTTTAACCTATTATATTGTTTTTCAAAAAAAAAATTAACAAGATATGATACATCATTGTCTGTATATGGTTTAATTGAACCATATGATTCATCCAAAGTGGTTTTCGGAGTATTTTCTTCATATTTTATAGGATTATAAGCTTCTACCAGCATATCTGTTTCATATACCGTCAAGGTTCTAATTAGTTCTTTCATTTAGAAATCATTCAATGAAGTTTATTTTCGTGTAAAAGAAAGTTTTACATTAAAATTTGAGATTAAAAATATAATAACTTTTAATTCCTGGCCTTAATTCAGTATTATATCTCCCAAAACATTAATATTATTGAAAATTTCGGTCAATCTACCATTCATTTGAGTGATATTTTCACCCGCATTCATTCTGAAAGTATCGAACTTTAACTTTGAAGTATTTTACCTAAATTATTAGACATTTATAATTTATAAAAATGAAATACTAATAGATTCCAAATTTCATAGTAAGTAGGATACTGAGAAAATTATGTAAACTCATCAATCCCTAAACCACAAACAATAACATTCATTACACTTGAATTTATATTTTATTACATTTCTGGATCCTCGTCCCATTTTTTAGATCACATTTAATAATTTAATAAGGCATAACAAAATTGAAATAAAATATTACTATAAGACTTTTAAAATAAATAATCTTATGGTATATCCAACATCCAAAATTATCATTATTAAATTAAGGAGGATGGATCATCAACTGCCCTTCTTTAATATCCACCAATTGAGATTTTTCTTTTTTAGAAACATTAACTCCAACTTTTTTTATTCAAAATAAACCATTGATAAAAATATTTTGGTATTATATTGAAACACAATTTTCAAGTATTTTTAAGAATAATATATAATAATACAGCCCTACCTTTGATTACACTTCTTGAATATAATTACATTGAAGAATACATAAGTGAGGGTGAATTGGTATTCTTTAAAACCATTGATATATTCAAATGAATTCTATTTTTATACAAAAATTATTTACTTCCCACTTAAGTATGAGTAATAAGTATAAATAAATAAGTAAAAGAACATAGTGATGTATAGTAGTTCATGGAACAAATATCCAGTAGTCCACCCCACCAACCCTCTCTACACGAGCATAGTGATTTTCACTAGATAGATCCTCTAAAAATAAAACCCTAACAGCTGAGTATAGGTAGTTGACACCTTTATAATAAAGATTTTACTAGGAATTTTCTTTATTTTATAGGAAACCATAAGTAAAAAATTTATTCCAATAAACTGTTTCTCCACCACCACCACGACTAAGTCTGAGAAGAAAAAAACCCATTAAATTAATTGATATTGATTTGAATGAGAAAAATTATTTCTCACAGTTGTAGCTGCAACTGAAATATTTGTTTGAATTTAAATATTTTATAGGAGTAGAAAAATAAATCTTCAATGATTCATTATATTTATTTTAAAAATAATTAATAAAATACTAGAAAGATGAATGAACATGCATGTCTCCAAAATTTATCTCTGAAAAATGCTTTAGAAAACATGCAGAAGAATATTTATCAATAAGTTATAAAATAAATGATAACCATAGAATAAAATCGATAAAATTGTACATGTCTCAAAAATATTGATCTAAATGCAACAGACACTACTATTTACAAGTAAATATATTTTATTTCAAATGTGTATACCTCTATATTATATTGTTTTATATTTTCAAAAGATGAAAATATCAATATTCATAATTTAGGTCAAACAAATCTAGGTTAAAATTATTCCAAAAATGCCATATAATAAATTTCAATAATTTGTATTCAAAATAATTCAACAGAGTTGTAACTTATCATATTTATAATAATGATTTAATCTACTGAACACAAGACTTTGAAACAATCACTAATCAGATTTAAAGTGATATTTAATTTTGGAAATACCTCTATGGAATATTCAAATAACATCATTAATTTAAAAATCTGTCACTGACCAGTTAAACATATAGTTCCTTCACATAATAATAAACTTCATAAGTACATTTGATAATGCATAGTTGTTCATAGAAGTAAATTTTATGAACCATAAATATATTACATTAACTGTTGGGTTTCATCGAAACATAGTGTTGTCAAAACATACTTTTCTAACAGTATAGAGTATATGATCCATACTTTTCATTACAAACATAGGGATACCAAACCATACATTAAGATTACAAATGTATGTTATGAATAGTGTTTCTAGGACACTTTCAAATGCATCAATAATACTTTAAAAAATATATTTTCTCAAGGATAAATGAAATGTGTATGCTTCCATAATTAATATTATAATGAATATAATTTTCCTAAAATTCAGATAAATGATGATTTATGATTAACCTAAATGTGAGCCCTTTTGAGCATCAAATTCAAAAATAAATTGAAGAATGTTTTGAATTATCACATGATCAACATCAATATCCTCTTCAAAATTTGTGTTGTTGATATGTGTTCACCACTTATCAACTTCCCATTAATGTGATGAATGTCTAACACAAAACTATCTTACTCTATTCATTTTAGGATAAATAATATCATCTCAATAGATTTAATGTTTTATTATTAAATTATGGTATCAAATGATCAACTAAACTTACAAGGCCTTTAAAAAAAATACTCAACTGTAACTATATCCTTCATCAGTGGGGGAGGGTGTTACTCATGATTCCAGTTATTATTAAACACATGATCCAGTTGATCCAGTGCTATCATGAAGTTCTAAATACATTCTCCCATTATGTTTTGGATATCATTGGTAAAATCATTATATTTCATTTCATGTTGGTTGTCGGGTAGTTTCAAATATTTCTTTCTATCAACTAAACTAATATAAAAATATTATAAGAGTAAATTAACATACTAAAAAAACTTATTAACGTAGGTGTAATAACTTTTAAATGATAATTATATCCAAATTTACTCATATCCATGTGTTAATCAAGGTGATACATGGAAATTATTCCTATTATTTTTTTCTGATTTCTTGACGTACATTATAATTTTCCAAAAGAGTCAATGAATTTACAAAGAGAATCTAATGGGAGTGTCAAACTAGGTATGCATAAAGTCTAATTTTTCATGCACCAGATGATGATAGAGTTAGAAGGTAATTATCAATTTTCATCGTTAATACCTCCAACATAAAACTATACATGAGGCACATCCACTTGTAATACCCAAACAAGGATGTAACTTCATGGAAACCTCACACTCTATCCTTCACTAAATATTCATAATATTTTCATATACTTATAATTGTCCCTGGGGTTATCACTAATGTTTTTTTGTTATTAATCCCCAAAAATAACTAGACCATCATTCGACACTAAATATAGAGACCCATGACTTTTTTAAAAAATACTATTTCATGATTCTAAACATAAATAACCATTAATATCAGACAAGGATTGAGAAATACTAGTGGATTTAGAAGACTACATTCATAATACATAAATTGAAAATAAAACAGGATATCATTATTTTTTTATCCATAATGAGATCCAAACTCCATTTGATGTCCTAAAACTACATAGTATAACCTAGGAGATACATAGAATAAATGTGTGATCCAAAAAAACCATTAAGAGAATAAAAATGATAAGGGAACATAACATGTGAGTCAAAGGTATAACATGATATCAGAAAAGAGAATGCTTATGAGTAATCACATAAAATAATATCACAAAGAACATGGTATCATAATATCAAAAAATAATATCCAATTTGGAAAAACATATGAAATATAACAATCATCAGTCAATGCTAACTACACGGGTAAAATAAAATGGAAGACAATATCCCATATAATATTAAGTTTAACCCCTAATCTCATACCAAATATATCATGATACAAATGATTTTCCCCATGAATTGGAGAGCTATATAGTTTCACCCATAATAACATAAAAAAATTAATATGTTAAAAAAAATAAATAAATCATAAGTAATTAACATCATTATTTCCTATGGAAAGAAAATTTGTTATATAATATGACCTCATATCATAATAAATGCAAATTTCACAATAAAGGGAACTAAGTGATAGACATAAGGAATGTATTACACCATTAAAGTAAAAATTAATAATATATGTATATATATGAAATACATATATACATAATTTAGAATCATTCCATAAAATCATATATATAAATAAAGTGAGTAAGATAGGTAATTGTCATAATCCAAAGAAAAAAATGGTGGATTAGAGAGATACCTTATACTGAACCTGATTTGTCACATTCATTAAATACATTTCTAAATAATATACTTATGTCAATTATTTATTGAGAAATTTTTTCAATTTTATTATTTATTTTATTTTATTTATTATCTTGTTATATTTAATTACATTATCAATTAGGTTCATGTTTGATGTTTTGAGGATGTTCGGTTCATGTGTCCAATTTTTTTTTTGGAAAGTTGACTAAGGTCAAAAATATTATTATTTCATCATATATAGAATAATAATAGTAAAATAATTATAATTTTTATTCATATATTAAATTTATGAAACCTATCACGAATTATTGTCATGAAAATAAAATTACGTTTCAATCATGGAGATTACAGCTCATACGTACACATGAGTAACTTTTCCATTTTTGAATGACTATGTTAAAAAAGGGTAATCATAATTTATCCTTCCATAATTATAATTAAATAATTTATATAATATTAAATATTTTTAAAAAAACTTATTTATATTATCTATGTGATTCGGTAGTTGAACAAAAATCATATCACTTTGTGGAGGTCGTAATCTACACATAAGAACGAATGACGATATAAATTTTCTATGAATGTAATGGTAAGAAAATATATGATATATTTATTTTTTAATAATGATAAATCAGACAATAATATTTAATATATAAATTAAATAAATAAAAATAAACACCAGTGAGAGGTGATTATGAAAAACAAATAACCCCGGTTTGTGAGGCGGTAGTCATCCGTACACAGGAGTGATGGTTTTGTTTTCCATTTTATGGTAGAGGATACAGATTTAGGTAATTGAATTAACATATAACATATTATTCAATTTCACATTTTGTATTTTTTACATCATTATGGTTGAATATTTTTGAAGGGGTTGGACAAATAAACAAAACAAAAAAAATTTGATTGAAAATTATACCCCTTCTTCAGACAACCACATAATGTTTAAACTAAAATATTCTCTAGGTTACTTTATAATAAAAATATGGAATTTAATACATTTTAAGGGAATTATGAAATATATTTGTTCATTTATTGGATTAAAAAGGATAATTATGTGTGGATATGGGAGGAGATGAGGAGTCATGTTATAAGTGGGGGAGTAGACCCACTATGAATTAAAAAAATAGAAAATTATAAATTCAATTCAAAGAAAAACGATTCCCATAATCCATAGATCACATGTTTTGATATTATAATTTTCAAATATATCCATAAAATATTATTTATATAGGTTTAATTTTCAAACATACTCTTATTTTCTAGGTTTAAGCCAATGTAAAATCATATTAATAATAACTATTGTCATAAATATTTAATTTTTTATATTTAATTATAAGAAAAAAATATGTACATATTATTAAGTAACATTAATTATTATAATTTACAATATGGAACCCAATTTATCAAATAGAAATCCTAAAATTGGTATAATTTAATTAAAAAACTTCTTGAGAAATGGTTTAGCAAAAAATGTATATTTCAAGCATATGATTATGTTAAATTAATTATATGGATAGAAATCATTATTATATGGATTTAAATTAATATATATATATATATATAATATGTACATTAAATTTTAATCATTAATCATTATGGTTATTTTATGTATCTAAAATGGAGAAACTTTATGCATTAAAAAAATGATTTCCGAAAAAATGGTTATAAGCCTTATAATAAACTTATATTGAAATATACGACAAAGATGATTGAAATGAAATTAATTGAATTAAATATGATAAATTAATACCTATTTTAATTTCAAATAAAATTCAATTCATACTGGTACTTATAAATTACCTAATGTGTTGAAAAAATTGTTGTTTTAGAAAAATCAATATTTTTCAATATTCACAGAAAAATAAATATTTTTTAAAAAAATAGCAATATATCACCGTAAGATAATATTTATATTCTAATTAAAAATATTATGTTAACATTTTAAAATAATTATAATAAAATTTTATGATATTTATTGTAATATTTTCTCACAAAATAAAGTTAAAATACATTTTAAAGAAAACATATTATTTGAATTATAAAATATACTAATTAAAAAAAGTGTTCTTATTTCCAATGAATTTATCTATAGAATTTTAATGTGTAGGAAATATAAATATTAATATTTCATAAATTTATTAATCATATTCATTAAAACCAATTAAATTTATAGGTTATACTGTTCGTATTTAAACAATCATTGTTCATTTGGGATCAGTCATGCATGTAACATACACTAGTGAACATATATTTTTTTTTTAAAAAAATAAGGGTGTTGCTTAAATCATATGGTTGGTTTGGATTTTTATGTTGTATGTTTTTATTTTGATTTCTTTTATAGGTAAAATCAACCCCCTAATGTTTCTTAATCACTTAGAATTTATTGCAAGCCTTTGTTATTTTGAGGATATGATATAATGTTAGAAGCACCCCCCCCCATTCCAAATCAATGGGTGAGGGGTGAGATGTAACAAATGTTATCTATACTAGTGAATTTTACTATCTCTTGGAATGGTGGTAAAGAGATAGGGATTTTGAAACATGAAATGTATCGCTTAAAAATATCTAGATAACATTTTCTGAAGAAATTCAGTTACCAAGATGTCTAGGTACAAAAGTGTTCTGTTAAACTTATATAGGAATTTTCAACTCATCATTATGAGATTAGTTGATAAATGTTCTATATCATACATTGTGATTTAATCTTCACACTTAGACTGTATCTTTCTTTCAAAATTTGATCTTTCATGAAAATGCATAAATGTTCTATTTTTCAAAATTAGGGTTATTTCTTAACACTTATAGTGATTATTATTTTTCTAATCCTTCAATTGCATGTGAGTGATGAATAAAATGTATGTTGTTATAGATATATATAATTGAATCGAATAAATATATTAATAATATTCATTAATAAGATGTGGAAAATATGGTTGAACTTGAGTCATGGTGATCCAAGCATTAGTCCCAAGCATCGTCCATGCATTCCAAGTCATTCATAGATGTATTATGAATGATCAACCTTGGAAAGTGGACCACACCATTCAATTTCAAAATAAGCCCCCCCATATTTCATGGAAATTATTATATTTAAAAATAATATGAGTAGATGAATAAGATAAATTGAATATTTGAATTATTGGGTACACCAGCTAGAGTAAAACTTATAGTAGAAAGATATATGCAGGAAGATATTATGTTCTAGTGGTGGGGATTAGCTATCAAAGCTAAAGTAAACAAATTCAGCATGTGGGAGGAATTTTATGAATTTATCAAAAAAAAAATTTCCATACACTTTTATAATTTCAATTCAAACAAATGTCTTTAGCATGGAAAAATTGTATCTATCCATCACAGAGTATCCAGCTAAATTCGCAATTTTAGTCTATTTTCCACATTTTTTCATCCTAGTGCATCCTTATAGGAACACATTTTTGTGTATGTGATTATATTAGAGATTATCTCTAAAATATATATTGTTTTTATTGTGGGGTACAATGAGATAGAAAATAGAGTATCAATGGAATAAATAGTTATTTCTATAAATCTAGATAGAGGAGGAATGTTTGACTCTATGGGAGTAGATGTGAATAAAAATTCTAGGAATATGTGTAAAAGGGACACTTCCAATGTGGTCGATCCACCTAAAATTAGACCATGGGATAATATAACATCCATAAATACCTAAGAGTAAGACTGGGTGCTTTCAGTTTGGTTCACTTGATCATTTTAAGATATAATTAAGGAACCACCTATTAGATGTTATAATTACAAAAATATGTGATAACTTTATCATAATTTTCATAGTTCTCAAAGTCTTGGTGTGAATGATACATCACATGTTTCTAAGACATCCCATTCTTCTATGGGGACCTATCATCATAATATTTTTCTTACATAGAAATGAGAAATTTAATGTTGTTCTAGGAACAACATCACTCCTCAGGTTTTGAAAGCTCAATAAGTAAGCAAGAATTATTGAGGTTCTTGTGAGTGGTTATACAATGTAAGTTATATTATCATGAATGATCAACTATGTCCTTAATTAGTGTATGATGTGATTCTTTTAAATTATACACTTATTTATGCCTTGTTTAGTGTGGTTGTATCCTAATATTTTATCACTTATCAGGTTGTATATCATAATATTTTTTCTGCAGAATGGATAACTTCTATTTTAATACACCCAACACCTCTAGGACAATGGGAGTGTTAAACATTTTAATGCCTATTGTGTTCAATAAAAACCAAAGGGACAGTGTTCGTTAAAGATATCTATGTTCTAGATATGGATATCTATGACCATATTATTGTGACATATTGGTTAATGAATTTTAAAGGACATATCAAAAAATTGTCACGGAAAGTGTTTATATATCTTCTCATGGAATTAATGATCTCATTAATTGATATTTTGAGGAAAATGAAAAAATAGATGGAACTCTGGTACTATTTTTTGATATATATCCTATTAGTTGGTATCAATTACATTGATATCTATTGATGATATAGAAAATAGAAATTGTATAGCCATTATTGAAAAATTTTGAGCTATTTTTACAAACTATTTCTATCATTTTCTAATAGAAATAAAAGTTTAATATACAATTGAAATATTAATAGGAACCAATACTATTTCACATCTGTCTTATAGGTTAGAACCAAAATAATTAAATTAATTAAAGGACTAATTATATTAGTTAGAAATAGAAAGGTTCATCTGATTGGCTATGTATCCATTGGAAGAACCAATCATTTTTGTAAAGAAGGTGGATAAACATTTTAGGATTTATGTGGATTACCATAAAATAAACTATGTTTAATAAATAACTTATATCATCTTCCACACATTGGAAAAACAAATTAATTAATTGCGGGGATCGCAATGGTTCTCAAAAATTGAAATTTAATTAGGATATACCTAATTATTTTTTTGGAAGTTTTATATTCTGAAAATATATTTCTGAAGTCTTTTTGGTCACTACAAATATTTTTCCATTCCATTTGGACTTATGAATTCACCATTGGTGTTCATGGAATTAATGAATTGAATATTTCAGTGGTATCTAAATTGCTTTATAGTACTGGTGATTCAATATATTCTTATGTATTCAGGGAATAATTCATATCATGTTGAACACTATTATTTAGTGTTGGGAACTCTATAGGAATATCATATTTATGATATCATTTCATAGTGAAATTTCTAAATATCAGAGGTACATGCCCTTGGTTATGTATTTTATAAAAAGGGTGTTTTAATGGATCCCGAAAAGATATGAGTTGTTGTCTATTGTAAACCCCCAAAAAATATTATACCTAGTTTCTTTATATTATAAGGATACTACATATGTTTCACTCCAGATTTTTCACTTCATTACGTACCAATGAAAACTTTAACAAGGAATTGTGTCTCATTCTAATAGAGCAATAACTTCCAAAATTAATTGCAAAAACATAAGGTTGGAATTATGTCAACACCTATCTATACATTTCCAGAGTTAGTACATGGGTTTTTGGTATCTTATGATGTATCGGTATTAGGTTTGGGTTGTTTTATCATGTTGGGAGATCAGGTCTTTGCTTATGGATCAAGGTAGTTATAGGTGAATGAGAAGAACTACCCAACATACGATTTTTGTAATACCCAAATATTTATTTGAAATATATTTTTCAAAATAAATTTAATATTTTTAATATTTCTCATTACATTGATAAATAAATTTATTACTGATTATAATAAATACCAAGTTAATCTTGTGTTACAAGCAAAATCGGGTTTAATTTCCATTACACACGACACTGCGTTTTAACAAAACTATGATATTCTATTAATATTATTAAAAAAGAACCATTGTAACATTGTAATTAATCATAGAGATAGGAATAGTAATAATAAATTTTAAACATTAAGTATAACAATTTTATATAAATAAGACATATGAATTAATAAAGTATTTATATTCTTCAAAAATAGTTTGCCCCTCAATAAATTATTCTTTTAATTTCCTTTTTTGAACCATAATAAAACTAATTTTGACACATTTAGATAATTTATTTTATAAAATGAAATTATTATTTTTTAAATAAATATATCAAAATTACCTTAGGATAAATTTTGGATAATTTTCTTAAAAGTTTATATTT
Source organism: Viscum album (assembly GCA_963277665.1). Taxonomy (NCBI): domain Eukaryota; kingdom Viridiplantae; phylum Streptophyta; class Magnoliopsida; order Santalales; family Viscaceae; genus Viscum; species Viscum album. The sequence goes on along the minus strand of OY728124.1, from coordinate 120,023,370 downwards.
TGGATAAATAGTGTAGAATACAGAATTTTAATTAAATGATTCCTTTTTTCATTAAATTATATATATAATAAAATTATATTTTTAAATTGTTTTTAAAGTAAAAAAATTATTTAATTATATTTATATCAATAAAATTTCTGTAATTTTAATCTATTTGATATTTATTTTTGATAAAAAAGCATTTTAAAGTTTTGAACATTATTCTCTTTAAACCCTGCTTTCTCGTCACATCTGTGGGATTAATTTTAACTTAAATATTTTCAATTATATTAATTTAATTTATAATAATGGATTGAAGCTTAATAATCATAATAATAATTCATTTATAATAATTTTAACTTTATTTTTGACCATAATGACTAGTAAAAATAGTGAAAATTTAATTATCATTATTAAGGTATAAATAAGGCAATGCACGTTACTTAGGTTTGCGTTAAAACTAATTTTCAACATCAATTATTTTAATTCAATAATATTTATATAGTATTTAAAATTTTTCTGCCCAAATTATATAGAAATACTCATTTTATGTTAGGATTAAAAGAAAAATTACCTAGTTTAAAAATAACTATTTAACGTGGTGAAAATTAGAATGGTAAAACATCGTAAAACTTAAAGTATATGGAATGACATTAAAAAAACAAGTGTTTTTATTAGTATAGGTGTTTCTATAAAATATAATACATCCCCCAAATTATTTTTCAAATCACTATCCACATGAGGTGAGAGTTACTTCCCATAATTGAATATATTTGGGTTTCTTCAAAAATATCACTCCACCTCAATTATAAAAGGTCACACACTCCAATGACCTGTTTAAAACCGTCATGAAATTTTTTTAGACAGAAAAACATTAAAAACCACTTCAAAACGACCCTAATATATTCCTGTAATCTTTACTTTGTAATAAATCCTATCTATAAATGCTTTTATTGAAAACCTATGTATGATTCCTGAACAGGAGGCAATGTCCTTCAATGAGCGTTTATATTTTATTTCATACTCCATAAAAATCAATTATTATTAATAAATGATTATATAATAACCGTAGAATTTTATATATAATTTTATTTCATATGTATAACTTAATTACCAACAAATATCACTACAAGCATCACATGTATTACAAATCTATAGTTCAAGTGTACGGATGACTCCCGCCACACGAATCAATGTTAGTAATTTTTCCATTACTAGCCCTAGTTGTTTAATATGATGATGTATATATAGTATATATTTTATATTTATAACCTAATTATATCTCCTAAGTCATTATATAATATATACATTTTTCATTCCATTATGTAGGGTATACGATAATGTCACTTGTGTGTACAACAAATTGCCACCTTACGAAGCAATGTGATCTGTTTTTTCACTAACTATTTACATAGAAGATAATATGGATAAATATATGTGGTTTACATGATCTAATTATGATATTAATTAAAAAAATATCTCTCATAAAAGATAATATATTATTTTATTTCGTACCAATTCACTCACTAAAAGATGATAATGTTATTTTTGTATGTGCGGACTACCACCTTCATGAAGCGATGTGCATCTCTATTTATCAACACATCACAAGGATGATATGTAAATATATATTTAAAGAATATAATGTTATTTATTATATTTTTATCAACCTATTTATATAATACATACCTTCTTTCCATAATGATCACATAAATAAAGAAATGTTAATCATTTGTATGTACGACTTACCATCTCTATGATCGTAAGGTACTTTATTTCTCAAAAAGAAAATTCATGATTGGTATTGAAAGTAATTTTTATGTATAAATATTATTCTATAGATTATGTAACCATGATTGAAGTAATAGTACTAGAAATAAAAAAAAATCAAAACCTATATAAAAAACAAAGTGATTATTACCTGAAATGTTTTTTTAAAAATGAATTAGCAATAAAAGCGTAATAAAATATCATAAGTAAATCATATATGTTATAATATATGTATATATATATACTTTTCCATACTAAATATATAATTAATTTATATGTATTATATAATAATTTACTACGTGTATGAAAGAATTCAGGGCTTATGGTAAGGGATTTCTAGTCTATATTTTATTTTAGCAAGACATATTAAAATTCACCACTTGTTTATTTATTATGGTGTACATACTAAAAAATATTAATTTTTTATCAATAATATAATTATTTTCATGATTTTTAATGTTTTATTTGATTCCATACATTATTATAGATTTTTATTCAAATGATTGCAAAAGCATTAAATAATTTTCGCCTAACTTTTTTACTTTTATGAGAAACATGCCAAATTCACCACATATTCATTTTACATGGTCTATATACATACAATAAATGTATTTTATGATTATTATAACTAAAATAATATGGATTTTTATATCCATTTTTTATCACTCTCTCATGGGGATTATGATTAAATGTTACCAAAGTGGCAATTTTTTTATGTTTAATTTCATTATTTTTTGAGATTGTTGGTGATTATGCTTCCAATGACAACATATTATGATCCATCTCTATAGAAAATCCTGAATATTTTCCTCTAATGGTTATTCATGATATTTATCTGTAATATTATCCTTTTAAATCTTTTTAAATATAATAATTGAGAGATTTATTTTAAGAAAATCAAACTTTATTTCTCATCACGATCATAACTCCATTTTTCTTCCAAAACAATATTTTCTAAATAATGTTTTCAAAAAATATTCTACATTTTTAAAAACATTTTCATAATGTTTTTATATTTTAAAAGTGTTTCTAAACAATGAATGAATATTTTCCCCATTAAATGTTTTAAATGGGGTTTTAAATATTACATTCTAAATTTTCATGGTTATTTTAAATTAAAATTATTTTATATTTTTATTTTGTTTTAAAAAATGGATATTGAAAGAAAATGTATTTTCATCAACAAATTTTACAAGTTTATTTTATTTCAAAATCTTTTTACATCTATGATGAAAACCTTTACTATGGATATGAACCAAATATACCTTTCTTACTCATTTTATAGATGGTTTATGTTTATGATGATAAGATATTTATGAAATCCATTTCTCTTCTACAGGTTATTCCATGATAAAATTATTCGGAATCCCACTTATTTTTCTACGTGTTATTATTTCAGGAGATTATGAGTCGATTATGTAAACCATTTCTTTTTATGGATTTCATTATGATGAATCATTTATTTTCTAGTGACACACATTTTTATGATTTTTATCATGTGTCGTGTAGGGTTTATATCTCCCATGAATGCATTGGGTAATCATAAATGTTCTACAATATCTTAGGGTACATGGTTGGTTATCCCATTATTAGAAATGAGGGTATATAAGAGGCTATTACAAGCCCAAAAATGTGGTTAAATGGGTAGTTATCCCAAGCCTAAAAAATAGGGTACATGGGTGTATAGCTCAATCCCAAAGTAGGTACATGGGTGGTTAGCCAAAGCCTAACATGTTATGAATGTCTTGCTTAGTAGTGTTGACATAAGTTTTTCTATTATTATATGTTTTTCACACATCTATGTATTATGAAAATTTTATACTTTGTCAGATATTTTTCATTGTTTTTTATGATTTATATATTGTTAACTTACAATATTTATGCCTTGAAAGAATATTATGATCTTTGACATGAAGGGTATAGTTTTAAATTTTTATTCTCATCTTATCATACACTTATGTTCATGTTATTCTTATATATATCACTTTTTTACCATTACTGAAAATTTTATCTCACCCTTTATTATTCATCATTTCCATAGGTTATAAAGAAAAGTTTTAGGTTCGGTATGTTTGTAAATAGTACTAAGGGGAAGATATTCATTGGATATTTTGAAGATATTTCTCAAACGTATAATACTATGTATATGGTCTATAGGGACACTAAAATATTATGGTCCTCAGGTGTGTGTTTGTGTAATATAATTAATATTCATTGAAAAATATTTAATATATGTGTATGAGAATCCTAGGTTGTTATAGTTGGTATGATAGGTTTTTCTAGTGAACAATGTGAAAATACTATGAGAAAACATTATTAATATCCCAAGGGAAATTTATAAGGATATGTCTAGGGATTTGGTTCTGGAAAAGAGGTATATAAAGGTAATAAATTTCAGAAGGGTGCATTGAGTTCGACTCGATCGTCACAGGGTGCTTAAAATTGGACCTTGCAACACATCTCGCTTGACAATTTTATGGGATATTCTTTGGAGGTTCACAAACAAATAATGGTCCTTGATGAAGGATTTAAATAGATGATGAATATGAATGAGCTATTATAAACCTTTAGTTTCATATATTAGATATAAAGTGTCATTATTTAGACATCCTATAAGTGTTTTTTCTTGATTATAAAGTTCCTCACTATTAATATTATTGTTCACAGTATGTTTTTTGTTTTTGGTAAATGGCATGATCCAAAAAGAACTTGGTGAACATAGAATGTGATGAACTGTTAGCTAGTGTGAATCCAAATTCGATGATGACTATATTGAATGATATTGATATTATTCTTAATCATTTATCTTATAACATGATTAAAAACATGCACCTTATCCAACTCTTAGGCACACCAAATAAGAGAATGATATTGTTCACTAACAGTTTAGTTAATGGAAACCATGGTGGAATTAATATTCAATATCATATATGTAATGAATCAGGGAAGTGTCACCCATGTGAACGTATTAAAAGAACAATAAGTAGTTCTAAATGTTTAAAAGAAGGACACAAAGAAATTAATTATTGAGGAAAAAGGAAAATTTTAGTTAATTCCATGGATGGGAATGTTAGTCTCCTAAATATATCATTGATGATTTAATGTTTCAAATTTATATCTATTTGGATTTATCGAAATCAATGTACTAATACGAAATATCATGACGATAATCATAAATGTTTTATTAGTAATGGTTTTTTATGATGAAGATGAAAATGACATATGAAAGGAATGAGGTACTGTGTAACAATGTGATAAATCCTAATTAATGGTTTGAGAGGGAAGTTGGATGATTTAAGTTTTTTTGTATTGGAATTCCAAAAATATGAAATATATAAGGATTGACCAGTATAAGGTTTTCATTTAGGATTTTTAATAATATTTTGAATGAATATGATGACCTATACAATTTATTTAATGGAAATGTTATATTATATGTAAAAATGATTAAGAGAAGGATAAACCTTGTTATCTTCCTAATGATGAGATAATTTTGTTGGGATAAATATATGATTGATATGGATAATGTAAATTAGATTGTAATAATTACCTTAGAACTAGTTAATGTTTTTAAAAAATCAATTTATGTTATCATTGATGGATTTTATATCATTTTTTGAATTTAAGGAATATAACCAATATTTTTTGTTTTGAAAAGTAATGAAAAAACATGCATGTTTTCATTATGATTTTATGGATATTTAGATTATTACCATGTTTCAAGAGAATAGTTGATAATGGTATTCACATGATTGGAATGTGAAAATTGATAGGTACATTATGTTTTCTTAGTGATTAATGATATTTTAATTTTGTATATTTAGTGTCATTATTTCTAATGTTAATGATTTTAAAATTTTTGTAAGGTTTATAAGGTTACCCATATAGGAAATGTTTTGTGTTGTACTTTCGATAAGGCTTTATAGATTAATGTTTAAACCATTGATGACCACGACAAATTTAGAGGAATAAATTCATTTAAAGGGGAAAAATAAAACACACCAATATTTTGTGAAATATTTTTTCCAAATAAATTTAATATTTTTTATATTTTTTATTACATGAAACATCAATTTAAACTTGTATTACACAAATCATCATGTTAAACTTGTGTTACACATAACACTGGGTTTGGACTGCATAACACATGAAAATAAGTTTAAAAAAACAACAATACCTTATTAATACTATTAAAACTCAACCATTATATCCTACCCACTGAACATAGTGATACAAATATTAATAAATAATTTTTAAATATTATATATATAGTTTTTATATAAAAAATACATATTATTCAATTATGTTTTTGTATTATTAAAAAATAATATCGTTTTTAAAAAATATTCATATAATTTATTTTTGTATCAAATAATAAAATAAATTTTTTTGTATTATTTAAAAGTTATTTTAAAATATAAACTTTATTTTTGAAATAATAATATTTAAATTACCTTAGGGTAAATTTTGTATAATTTTTAGATAATATCAATTGTTTTGATGAATAGTGAAAAATATTGAATTTTAATTGAAAACTACATTTTCATTTAACATATTTATAAGGTTAAATTATATTTTTGATTGGTTTTAAAGATAAATTGGTTAAATTATTTATCTATTAATAAAATTTCTATCATTATAATAATTATTATGTAAAAACATTTCGAACAGATGAACATCTTTTTTTTCAAAGACCTCCTTTCACATCGAATTCGCAAGTTTAATTTTAAATTAAATTTGTCTAATTATATAAATTTTATTTAAAATAATTTTTCCATATTTAAAATCAAAATAATTTATGTTATCTAATAAGGTAAACTTATTTTTTACAATAATCATTAGTGAAAATAATTAATAATTAGTTTTTATAATTACGGTTAAAACGGGGTATTACGCCTTACATGCTCTTATGATAAATTTAATTTTAAACACATTTTATTTTTTGATAAATTTAATGTCATATTTATAATAATTAGGTAAAAATTATATAACAAGACTCATTTTATTTAAGATTAATGAATAAATTACCTGTGTTAAAAAAACTAGTTACCCTGGTGAAAATTAAAATCGAAAAAGTGAGTAAAACATAAAGGCTAAAGAATCACATGTTTTAAAGATGTGTTTTATTATTTTGGAGGTGTGTATAATCCATTTAATCCCTTAAATACAAAATATATCAATTTTGGTTCCACATGAGGTGGGAGTGACCTCCCATTATTAAATATATTTGGGTATTTACAAAAATGTTACTCCTCCTCAATGATAAAAGGGTACTCACTCCCCTCACTTATTCACTCTAATCAAGCCATTTAGATCAAAAAAACCTTAAAAATAACATTACATGTTCCTTAATATCACCTTTAGTGCCTTATTATGGGAAACAAATCAAAAAAAAGAAGGATTTTTATGAAAACTATAGGAGGATACATGAGGAAGAGGTAATGTTCTTCAATGAGAATTTTAATTTAATTTCTTCCTCAAAAAACATGAATTATTCATAAGCCATGATGATTTTATAACCTTATAAAATTTTACATAATGATAATTTTTTAATTAAATTAAATAAAAATATCTAAATACATCAATTGGGTTATGAAATCATTGTTCAGGTCTATGGCGGACGTCTGCCTCGTGAACTGACGTCATTTGTATTTTTCATTACAACCTATCATGGTTGGGTATGATTATGTAAATAAAGTATATATATATGATATTTATAAAATATCCCTATTGAGTTAGTATATCAGAAATAAATTTTAAATTTCCACTTCATAGGGGATACGATAATGTCACATGTGTGTACTACAGACAACAACCTCTCGAAGTGATGTTATCCGTTTTTTACTAACATTTTACATGGAAGATAAATAGGAAAAATATATGCGATTTACATAAAATAGTTATGAGATTTATGACATATTAATAATTATTAAATGTTTGTATATCATTTTATTTTTTATCATTCAACTCATTAAAAGATGATAACATCATTCGTGTATGTGTGAACTACCGCCTTCACAAAGCGATGTGACTCTATTTTCCTAAAAAACCCTAAACAATACGTAAAATTATATTTAAATAAATAATATGTTATTTATTATATTATTATAATCCTTAAAATATAAAAAATCAATTTCCTCCTTTTTATAATGAACATAGGAAAATTAAAACCTTACTGATGTGTACGTTCAACAAACCATCTCTATGATCATAACATATATCATTTCTCAAAAACAAGTCATGATCAGTTATAAAAGAATAGTTTGTGAATAAATATTATTTTGTTTATATGATTACTATAATTGATATTATGGAACCATAATAAAATTAATATGACCAAAATAAATCATAACATATATGAAAGACAAATTGGTTATTACCTGAAACATTATTTTAACAAGGAATTGGTAATAAAAGGGTAATAAATGGTCACAAGTAAATAATATATGGTATAATATATATATATTTATGGTTCTATAATATATTTACAATAAAATTATATTTATTAAATAGGATTTTAAAATGTGTACAAAGGAAGTGGAGACATAAGGTAGGGTATTTTTAGTCTCTCTTTTATTTTTAGGAGGAATATGATAATTGAAAATTCATTTATATTGTGTTTTGTATATACTAAAGATTTGAAATAATTTATCATTTATATATTTATTTTTATTATATTTAATTTTTAATTTTATGTCTTTATTTATTGTGACTTATGATTCAAATGATTACTAAATCATTAAGGATTTTTTGTCTCACATTTTCAATTCTGTGAGACTCATTCCATATTCACCGTCTATTCCTTTTAGGTGGTCTATATACTACCAAGGAATGTATTTTATGATGATTATCCTTAATATTATGTGTATTTAAAACTCTATTTTAGGATTAAAATTTCAGGGAATTTATTATACAAATATTACCAAATCATTAAGTTATCTTTGTCTTAGTTTTCATTCTTGGAGGCATATATTATGTTATGAAGCTGCCTTCTTTTATAAGGTGTATATTCAGCCCCCCTTGACATGTAATACCACTAATTAATTTATTATAACAATATTTTATGTTTATTGTTATGCTTTAATGGGGATTATGACTCAATGTTACCAATGTGGTAAAGGTTTTATGATACAATCTCTTCATTTATTAGGATTGTTTTTGATTATGCTTACAATAATGAAATATTATGATCCATATCTCAATAAAATACTAAATGTAATTCTTGTAAAATGAGTGAGTAAATTTTTTTAATAAAACCCTACATTATTTCACACCTCGATCAAAAATATTTTTCTTCCAAAACCGTTTTTTCAAAAAAAATGTTTTAATTTTTTTATCATTATCAAAAGGATTTTCTTAGTGTTTTACTTTAAAAATGTTTTTTCAAACTAGAAAGGGTATCTTATTCAAGATGAGTTTTAAATTGTTTTTTAAATATTCCATTATAATTTTTCCAGGTTGTTTATTAATAAAGAAAAGCAAATATACCTTTAACCTGGTAGTGGGAGACCCATTACAAAGCTCGAAGGCCCAGTGGGCATATAGCCCATTACATGGCCCCTAGACCGAAATTTTTGGCACAAAGCCCATTCTTTGAATAGCACTTATACAGTACCCACACTGTTATAATTCTACACAATAACTTACACTGCTACAGTACCCCATGTTGCCACTATAGTGACCTGGCACCATTACAGTGCCACTCGTTGCTACAGTTCCACCACTGCTACAGTCACTACAGTACTACTACAGTCCCTTCACCCAATGGGTTTTGAACCCCCATTCCAGGTTGTTCTCAAAGAAAATGATTTCCAAAATGATTTTTTATTCGAAAAAGTGATTTAAAAAAATGTTATTTTCTTACATAAATGTTCAATGTTATTTTTATTTTAAAATAATTTTCCATATAAGATGAAATCATTTGACATTACATATAACTTACTTGGTATATGAACCAAGGATATCATTATTACTCTTTCTTTTCTATATTTTATGTTTATTATGACAAGATGTATTTGAATCCAATCTATCATCCATGGGTAATACCAAGATAAAATTATTTGGAAACCCTATTCATTTTCCATGGGTTATGATATGAGGAAATTATTATGTGATTATGAGACCCATTTATTTTCATGGAATCTGATATGATGAACGTTTTATGTTATTTTGACACATGTATGTATGATTTTCATCATATGATGGGTGGGACCTATATCTTTGTCTACGAATTAGGTAAAGATACATTATATATAAGATAATAGGGTATATGAGGGGTTATCCCAAGACCAAAAAGAGGGTACATGGGTGTTACCATAATATTGAAATGGGGGGTTCATGGGTGTTTATCCATAGCTCAAGAAAAATCGGGTTCACTAGGGGTTATCCCAAGACTGAAGCCGATACACTGGTGGATGGCCCTATCTTAACATTTTATGTATTTTTTGGTTGGTAACATTGATATATGGTTTTCTGTGATTATGTTTTTTCCACATATTTGTGTCTTATGTCAATTTTATGCTCTCATGACTCATGTTATTTTATTTCCTTCTGATTTATGTCTTATTAATAACCATTCATTAATCCATGACTCAAGATTATGATATTTGATATGCATGGTATTGTTTTAAAATTTTATTCTCAGGTTTTCATACACTTATGTTAATTTTAATACTTATGTATCTCCCTTTTTTACCCTTACTGAACATCTAAGTACTACGTTTTTTATGTTTCCATTCCCCAAGTTATGAAGAATGATTTGAATTAGGGTATTCCTATGAAGAGTACTAAAGGGGATGATCTTTATGGGAGATATTCAAGATCTTTCACTGAATTAAAAGATTGTGTACCAATATCAAAAAATAATAAACATTTATGGTTATCAAGCATGTGTTTGTGTAATGCATTTGAATATTCATCTAAAAAACCGTAATATATATGTATAATAATCCTAGTTATATTTAGTTTGGAATTTAATTTTCTTTTTCATGCCTTAGAAACTTTGAGTCATTACCATTTGGTGATAAATTCATCTATTTTATGGATCATAAGATCTTCAGATACATTTTAATATAAAGTGATTTAAATATAATTAAACTTTGATTGAAAGAATATCTATATATTTTTGTCTTCAAATTAATGTATACATCCGGTAATAGAAATTTAGAGGTAGATTTTCTGAGAAAGAAATAATATAATTAATGGGGTAAAAAACAGTCAGTTATGTTGCAGATAATGTTTGTCATAAATGATATTCATTTTTATTGTGTTGAGCAAGGTGATACTACAGTTTTCAATCCAATTTCATCTATTCATGATTAGTTTTAGTAGGATATGGTTACATAGAAATCTAATCTGGAATATGTGTCCATTAATTCAATACTCAACTATAGGTATGTCGTCAAGGGTTAGGATATTGGTGATAGATTTGTGCTATGGTATCGAGATTGTATTTTGGTATCTCCAACATATCAAGAAAATATTCCTTCTGCCTATATCTATTCAAGATGGGTGATTTATATAGGCATTAAAAAATGAATGAAGTACTAAGGGATCTATTTTCGTGGTCTTTAAGGAGGGTAAAAGTGACAATATTTGTTTCAATATGACTTACATATTAGTAGGCTAAGGGAGAGAAGAAATGGCCAATTGGTATATTTCATTATTTACTGATTCCCATGTGAGTATGGAAGTATATATTTATGGATTTTTTATATTTCTACTATAATTAGTTCATAAACAGGATGCCTTATTAGGGATTGTGGATCATCTCATGATGTTAGCTCACTTCATCCCAATTCATGAATCCAATATAGTGTAATATTTTTCCCAAAAATATGTATTTAGTAAGTAATGAAGATTTATAATTTTCCTATTTCCATTTTGTCATTATTGAACCCAAGATCATATCTCGGTTTTTTAAGTCCTTTCAAAAATATTTTAGAACCCAGTTGACCATGAGCACATCTTATCATACTCAAATGAATGGAAAATATAAATCATAAATCCAAATAGTGGATGAAATATTGAGATCCTTTTTAATGAATATTATAGGCTCATGAGATTAGAATATATTTTTTTTTTTGAGTTCTCATACAATAATAGTTATTAGTCTTCAACATGTGTTGTAACACGCAAATATTTGATGAAATAATTAATTCTCAAACAAATGTATTGTTTTTTATATTTTTCATTATACATAACATTAATTTTAACTTTTGTTACATGAAAAGTTGAGTATGAATTTCATTACATGCAACACCGAGCTTAGACAGAATGCAACATACTATTAAGAAATAATTATTTAATATAAAACTCATTACTTGGACATTATAATGGTGGGTATGAATAATATGAAATATATTATTAAAATTCATTATTTTCATATTTATATAAAAAACTATTTAGTGAACAATTAATTATAAATGAAAATAAGAACCATTTGGAAATAATTGAAATATTTTTCAAAAAAAACAAACTATTTTTATGTTCACAAGTGTGTTTTATATCAATAAAAGAAAAAAAATAACTTTTACTTAATGATATTAATGATATTTTTATTTGATATATTCAAAAAAATATTTATTATTAATCTAATTTTTTTTCTAGGTATAAGATAAAATAAATTCAATTTTACACATGAAAACTATATTTATTCAAATGCATTTTTGTCACATTCTGTGCACTAATTTGGAAATTTATTTGTTGTAACTTTTAAAAAAAATTAAACAAAATGAAATTTATTTTTGATATAATAATGTAAAAATTCTCTTAGGGTGAATTTTTAAAATTTTCATAGAAGATAAATTTTTAATGAATGGTGAAAAATACTGGTTTTTATTAAGGATTGTCATTTCTTTTAATGAAATTAAAAACATTAAAATTATTCTAACATGGTATTAAAAAATAAAGTTATTAAATTTATGTACCTATTAATCTAAATTATTTCATTTATATACATTAAATATTTAATTTTGGTTAAAATGTTTTTGTCATTTTGAATATTCCTCTTTGAATACTACCTTTCTCATCGGGTCTCCAGGTTTAATTTAAATTAAAAATTTCCACTTATATGGATGAAGTTTGAATGGACATATTCAAGTTTTTTAATTAGAATAATTTATAATTTATAATATTATCATAATTATTTACAAACACTATGAATTGTAAAAGCACTAAAAATTAATTACCACGATTAAGGTAGAATGGATTTATCAAGAGTTTCACTAAAACGATAAGTGTTAAAAAAGTTCCAAAACGTGTGCACCATCCATTTAATAGACATATTTATAAAATATCTATTATATGATCAATAATTTCCATTTTTTATTCCATTGGTATGTGAGAAATGTGGTACAACTTTATATTTTCACAAAATAAAATTATGCCACTTACATCACTTATAAAAGGCCACCACCTCTCATCTCCTCTTCAAACTTCCAAAAATCATTTCTTCTGAAAATAACTGACCAAATAACTTCCTTAATTCCTTAATTTTATCCTATAATGAATTTGTTTTCATAAATCCAACTTATGAAGCCTATTAGGGAAAACCAAAATAAGTTTCTTGAAGAAGAGGTAACGTCTCAAACTGATCATTTTATTTTCCTTCTTCATCCGCCCTATTTAATTTTTTTAAACCATGTTTATATAATAATGTTAAAATAATACAAATAATAAGATGTTATTATGTTAATAAAATAACCTGAATAATTCTCATCTTTTTTTATATGGGATATGAAGTCATTCTTCATGTGTACGGTGAACTACCACCTCATTAGAAGATGTTATTTGTTTTCCATCACCACATTTCATCATTGAATACAATGGTGAATTAAATTTTTATATTTTATATTTATGATATTATTATACCTTTGGAATTATAATACCATGTCTAACTTACTACTACTAAATATATTGTAAAACAATGAGGTCACTCATGTGTATGGTGAACCACCTCCCAACAAACCAATGTGATTTTTTCTTCATTTGTTTTTTATATAGATGCTAATAAGGATAGACTGAATAAATATATATTTTATTGGTAAAATATTTATACTTATAGAATTATTATATCACATATACATTATAATGTTCTATTTTTATGGAATAGGATAATGTTGCTCGTATGTATGGTGACTACTACCTTTCGAAGAAATATGATTAGTTCTTAATGGATGATTTTTATGGAAGGTAACAAAGATAGGTATAAATAAACATATATGATATATAAATTACATAGAAATTATTCTATAATGGTAATATATTTTTTACCATTATTTTGTTTAATATTTCGAGAAAATAGAAATAATGTTCATGCATACGTACGGCTTACTGTCTCTAGGAACGGTGCATATCATTTTCTATCCCTGTAATTTATGGATTATCCTAAATAAAAATATAATTACTATATATTATATTTAATTAATGGTTAAAATTATATATATATTTTACCCATGATCAATGTAAGGGTAATGAAAATAATAAATTAAATAATACATGAAAACATGTTTTTTATTATCTAAAAAGTGATTGTAACCAGGAATTCTTAATAAATGGGTAATAAAAGGTCATAAATAAATCTTATATGGTATAATTAATATAATTATAGATTTTTAAAAGATTTTTAATAAAATTAAATATATTATACAAGAGTTCTGGACCTGTATGGATAGAGTTGAGAGTTATGGTAATAGACTTTTATCCTCTCTTGTATTTGTTAGATACATATGAAAATTCACTACTACTTTATTTTTTTATATATGTACAAACTTTTTTAAAAAGTATATCATGAATCTATTTATTTTATTGATATTTAAATTTTTATTTTATATTATTTTTTATTGGTTCTTGTGATTTAAATGATTACTAGTGCGATAATGGATTTTCATCTCACTTTTATTATATGTGTGACACATGCCATATTCACCACATGTTTCACTTATGTGGTGTATATAATTTCCATGAATTTATTTTATAAGGATTATCCTAAAAAATTGGGTATTTACAAATAAATTTTTAGATCCCTCTTTCATGGGGTTTACAATTCAAAAGTATTCAAAGTGGATTGAGATATTTCGCTCGATTTTCCATATTTGGGACATAAGTTATGTTATGAACATATATTCTTCTATGAGGTGTATATATTAACACTTTGACTATTTATATAATGAATCTCAATTTTTAATGAAATTAAATGTTTCATTTGATGTTTTTTATTTATAGATCCTATGATTCAACATATACAAATGGTATAAAGGTCTAATATTACAATATCATTATTTATCAAGATTTAATATGTTTATCCATATGATGATAAAATATTTTTATCTATCTCTTAATAAACTCATGAAATTTCCTCTCCTTTATTTCTGATATGAGAATTATTTTTCCCTTCACATTCCTCCCATTGTGTAATCAATACATTAAATGAATATATTTAAATAAAATTAACTTTTTTTCTCTCTTCTGTGGAAAATCCTTTTTCTTCAAAAATGATGTTTGCAAAAAAAAATCCATAAATATTAATAAAATTCTAAAAATTCATTTTTAAGATATTTTTACTCAATATTTACTTTTCAATAGAATTTCCAAAAAAATATATATTCATGTTATTTTAAAAATAATGTTCATTTTTATTTTACTAAAAAATTTTATGGAATCATTGTTTTGGTATACGTGGAATGAAAAGTAGTTAAAACTATCATAACCTCTTAATTATTTAAAGCTTAACTTATATATTTTCAAGGTTATTTCCAAATAATATTTTCCTTAATATTTTTTAACTTTTAGAATTTAAATAAATTATTTCACATTGAAAAGGTATTTTTGTCTTGAAATGTTTTAAATTATTTTTAAATCTTACTTTATAAGTTTCAAAGGATGATTTCAAGGAAATGGATTTAGAAAATGTTTTAAATTTTAAAAACTATTTGTCAATGTGTAAAGGAATGTTTTCCTCGAGAAAAAATCCATGTTATTTTTCTTTCAAAATGATTGTGATACATTCTTATATTCCCATTTGTTATTCTATGATGAAATAATGAAATAATTATGAAACCCATTTCTCATCCACATGTCATGCTATGATGAATTTTTTATGAAATGATTTTCTTTTCATTGTTTATCATATGTTAAATTCATTATGATGTTATGGAACACATATTTATGAATTATGTGATGGTTGGGACCTAAATCTCCATCCAATGCATTGGTAAATGATTAATTTTATAGGATATAAAAGGATACACCGATGGATATTCCTATTCTGAAATAGTGTACATAGGAGATTTACCAAGACCAAAAGAGGGTTCATGGGAGGTTATCCCAAGACCAAAAGTGGGTACAAAAGAGTTTATCCCAATATCTAAGAGGATAAATGTGTGGTTAAACCAAGATTAAGATGTTATTAATTTCATGGTGTGTATCCTAAACGTATGATTTTCTATGATTATTTATATTCCATAAATTTATGTCTTATGCCAATGTGATGTTCCCTTGTATTATTTTCTTTTATTTTATTATGATCCATGACTTATCAACTGCCAATATTTATGCAATGACTCAATAATTTGATATTTTATTTACAGGGTATAGACTATATATGTTCTTATTATATTCATATACCTATATTATCATGTTATATTGATATATCCCTTGTTTACCATTACTAATCATCTGATCTCACCCTTTATTATATTTCATTTCCCCAAGAAAAGAAGAATTTTATTATGTATGATATGTCTAAGAATGGTTCTAATGATGATTAACTTAGTGGGAGATGACATAGCTCACTTATGGGATAGTTCTTTATGTGTAAAAGTTTCCAAATATAATACACATAAATGATTATAGAAAGAATCATTTTGTTATTCAATGAATACATTTCTTTTAAAATGTAACATTTATGCATGAGAAATTTTTTTCTCTACAATTTGTATGAGAGGAAGGTGTAGTGCACCATTGGAAAATAGGATGAGAATGCATTAGTGAGATCCCTAGGGATGTGTCTATGGGTATGTATTGGTATATATATAAGGATAATTCTAATCATGACTCAAATTATAAAAAAACATTAATGGACATTTTGTAAAGGATAGAGCGAGTGGTTTCTAATAAATTACATCCATGTTTGGATACTAGAAGAAGATGTTCATATCACATAGAGGTTCCTGGGTGTAATAACTACGAAAAGGTAACATTGAGTTGTACCTGATCATCACCTAGTACATGACATCGGGCCTTTTCGTACACCTAGTTTAAAAATCCCAACAGATATGCCTTGAAAATTAACAAACACTTTATTAACAATATTTAAGGATTAAAAAATGACGACTCTGAGTAAACAAGTATAAACAGATGGTTTTATATATTATAAATAAGGGGTCATTATTTAAACAAATTATAAGTCATTTTTCATGATTATGTGGGTCATCACTATGAATATTATCACTAACACTATCCTTTTTTGTTTTAGTCAACGATGAGGACCAAAAAGAACTAGATTAACATAGAATGTGATAGATAATGTATTTCCAAAAAACCTAATGGGATGCTTAGTAGATTGAAAGATGTTATTCTTATGTATAATTAGTTATCTTGATACATGATTAACAAATAGAACAATAAAAAACTCTTGAAATTACTAAGGAATATATGTATGGAGAATGTTCAGAGTATGGGTGGTGGACACCATGGAGGAAAGAATATTTAGTTTGCTATATGTCAATAATGTGGGATGAATAACTTAAGGAAATGTCATATTAGAATGAGAGGATAATTTATGTATGGATAAGGATACAAATTAATATACCTTTGAAGAAAAATGAAATTTTCATTTAACACAATGGATGAGAATAATATTTACCCTAAGATATCATCGCTAGTTAAATGTTTAAAATGTGGAAGGTATTGGACTTATAAAAATTGATGTCCTATGTGGAAGTTTCATGAAGAAAATTTGCAAGGTTATACGAGAAATGTTTATATTACTGATGATGAAGAGACTGTAGATGAAATATGAAAAGAAATATGTTATAAGGGATAAGATAATGACGTGAGGTTAATGTTGTATTAATAAAGTGGAATAATTAATGTGTTTATTTATGGAAATTCAAAGATTATATTTTTATAAGTGGTATTTTGGTTATTAGAATCATGAAACATCAATGGATTTTTCCATAGAGTTTTTCATTATAGAGTTTCAAAAATAAGTTAAATGGAACTAATGCCCAAGAAAAGTGACTTAATTAAAATGTTATATTTTAAATAAGGAAAGATGACAATTAATAAGTTCCTGATGTTGAGAAAATGGTGTTTATTTTGCAGAAAGAGATAATTGATATGGATAATGTAAATTTGACTATATTTATTACATTGGATATGATTATTGATTTGATGAAAACATGTTAATGTTATCATTGATAGATTTTAAAAAATTCAGATTTAAGGAATATATTAAATAATCTGTGATTTTATTTTGGGAATGAAAAAAAGTTAATTTTTGAAAGTAAATATTTTTCATCAATGTTTTATGATAATTCAAGATATTCCAATGTCTTAAGAAAAATATATGATCAATTTATTCACATATTTGGTATTTGACATTAATATCATCTTCATGTTATTTGGGTAATTACTGATAGTTTTATTTTGAAAATATAGTTATTTTATTTCTATACTTTTGAGAATCAATTTCTACCAGACATTGATGAGACATATGGTTAAATATTCATGGAATGAATTAAATTTAACTTTTGGTGTTATTATATAACCAATGATAAAAATTATATTATTAATAATAATTTGATAAATAAGGATTGAATTATAATTCTTTTATTCATCTTAGGACCCACTAGTGCTTTAGGAATTAAAAATTCATATTCATTTCATAGAGTAAGACAGAAAGATGAAATTGATCAAAGCTAAACAAAAGTATGAGTTTGTGATTATGAAATGGAATAAAATCAATAAATATATATTCTAGTTAAAATTACCCAACATTAAAAAATAGATCGTGAAATAAATATTTTTACTATGAATATCATTTATGATGATATCAATGTAACATTTCACACCACTCTGGGTTGTGGTTTTGTGGATGTTGAATTTCACATGATCACTGAATTTATTGTGAGCAATGATCTCTAACACTCTCCATCATTTGCTTGACATTACACTTTTTGTCTATGTCCAAATCATCACATCCCACATATGATCTACAATTTTGAAACGTATTATGTTTTTTTCTTGTTGACCTTCTAACATCGTTTTTTATCTTTTCATGATGAATTTTTTATTAAACTCATTAAAATGTTGGATTCCAATAAAGGGTTTTTCAAAATTTCAACCATTTTTGAAAATAAAAAATCAAATTGTGATTAACAAATTTATTTAAGTGGGTAACATATAAATCCCAACAATTTTGTGAAATATTTTTTTTTCAAATATATTACTTCTTTTAGATATTTTTGTTACACACAATAATATTTTTAGCTTGAGTTACACACAAAATTTATCGTGGAATATGTTATACGAAATATATAGTTCATCTTTAATTACCTGCGACACTGAGTATAAATGAAACATGACAATCTATTGAAATATTCTTATTTAATATGAAAGTTTTCACCAAGTCATTGGAATAGAGGGTGCGAATAAAATTAATAAAATTATTAAAAAATAATCTTTAAAAAATTATATAAAATTAATTCTTTTATGGCCAATTAATTATAAATTAATATTAGAACCATTTGATTATATGGGAAATCATTTTCTAAAAAATGATTTTTATGCGCATAACTATGTTTTATATCAGTAAATTAAAAAAATCTCTTTTTTTGAATTATAATAATGAAATTTATATATTTCATATTAAAAATAATATTTAATAATAATTTATTTTTGTATATATATGATATAAAATAAATACATTTTTTATGTTTAAAACTATATTTTTCTAAAAACAATTTTTTCTCATTTTACATAATTTTTTTAAAAATTAATGTTTTACCACTTTTATGAAATTTATTTTAAAAAATTAAATTTATTTTTCAAATCATCATGTCAAAATTCTTTTAGTGGTAATTATTGAGAATATTTTAAGAAAATAATTTTTTGACAAATAGTTGTAAATATTTCTTTTTATTAAGAGTTTTGATTTCATAAATAATTTAAAAACATCCAAATTATTTTAATATTATTTTAAAATTAAAATTTTAAAATTTTTATTTATATTAATCAATTTAGGTCATTTGAATCAATTTAATATAGACATTTTATATAAAATAATTTAAATCTTTTGAACTTGCTCTCTATGAAAAACTGCTCTCTCATCACCTATATAGGTATAATTTTAAATAAAGCTTATCTACATAAGTGAATTGAATTCATAAAAATGGATTTCAATGGAATCAAGAATATTTATAGTTTCTAATAATAAGTTCAACTTTATTTTTGAACATTTTTAATCTTTAAAACATCAAAAAATATTTATCACTGTTAAGGTAATAATATAATTTTTTGAGGTTAATATATAAAGATACAGGTTACAAATAACACAAAAATTGTTCCATGCCAATTTTATTTCCATATATTGACCTTATAAATCAATGTATCTATAATGGAACATTTATAATATCTTTTAAGGTGAATAACAAGGGTGTAACCTTTTCATTACAAAAATTATAAATGTACCACTCACTTCACTTATAAAATCCCCCCCCCACTCCTCTTATTTTCAAACATCCAATCCCCATTTTTTCAACTGAAGTATCCCCAAATAAATTCTTTACATCCCTCCTCTCATCCTAGAAAACTTATTTTGTCAAAAAAAACCAACTAAAGACCCCCTTGAGTGTAAATCAAGAGAATCTGCACGAAAAATGGATAATGTCTCAAACTGAAATTTTTATTTTATTTCTCCCTTCTCATTTTTAAATTATTATTAAAAATTGATGATATAGTAACCTAAATTTATCAAATATATTTATATTTTATTATTTTATTTTAACAATATAAATCTTTCTCCTCATCTATAAAATGGGATATGAAATCACCATTCATGTGTACGATAAACTACCACCCACGAACCTATATGATTTGTTTTCAATCTCAACCTTCCACAGATGGATATAATGGTTTATTTTATTTTATATATGATATTTATGGTATTATTATTCATTTATAATTATAATTACACATCTATCTTCATGCCTCCAAATCCATTGGAAAATTATATTATCTCTTTTGTGTACGGTGGACTGCTACCTCGTGAACCGATGTAATGTGTTTTTCATTTATATTTTATTTGGTTCATAATAAGTATAGATTGAATAAATATAGAAATTATTTGTAATTTTTTTTAAAAAATTGCATAAGATATCACATGAATGTCCTTAAA
The DNA here is from genome assembly GCA_963277665.1 of Viscum album. NCBI lineage: Eukaryota > Viridiplantae > Streptophyta > Magnoliopsida > Santalales > Viscaceae > Viscum > Viscum album. The sequence goes on along the minus strand of OY728124.1, from coordinate 120,002,222 downwards.
TTACATTTTGTGTGAATTTGATAACGTTTCTTGTGTGTTCGGCGGACTGCCGCCTCATGAATCAATGTGTTTCATTCTTCTCCTACTCATTAAATATAAGGTAATAATGATAAATTATAATAAGAATATGTGATATATATATTAAATAAAATTGATTATATAATGGTAATATAATATTAACCTTCTATTCTTTCAATCCATTGATAAAATGGAAACAACATTCATGTGTACCTACATCTTACCTTCTCAACGAACGATGTATTTAATTTTCTATCTCTATATTTTATGGATTGATATAAATATATATATAAATAATATAATTGATATTTATATCATGGATAATATTATATTAATTATTTTACCATAATTTATATATAAGGACCAAAATTAATAACTCAAAGCACATACAAAATACAAAGTGGTTATCATCTAAAACATGATTTTAGAAAATAATTGTTAATAAAAGGGTAATAAAAGATCATAAGTAAATAATATAGGTAATTATTTATATAATAATGATTCAATATTATATTTATGTGAAAATTATATTTATTATATAGAGGTTTCTAATGTGTATGAAAAATTATGAAAGTTAATGTAAGATGTTTTAACTTCTCTTTTATTTCTGGGAGACATAGAAAAATTAACCACATTTTTATTTTATCTAATGTATGTACATACCCCTTTTATATGTTCAATAGTGAATAAAATTATTTCAATTTTATTTAATATTTTGTTTTTTGTTATTATTTATTTGTTTTTATGATTCATATTATTTTTGAAATGGAAGGGATTTCTATTTCACCTTTATATTTTATGAGAAATGGGTCATATTCACCGCATGTTTCATTTCTGTAGTGTATATACTTCCCAGGAATTTATTTCATGATTATTCTAAAGAAACATTATTTACATCCCCATATCTATTTTAATATCTCTCTTTCATGGGGTTTATGTAAGAACTTGGATATTCTTTTCAGGTATGTTTTTCCTTTTTTGGATTTTTTTATAGAGGAGGAGTTTCTGGATATTTTTGAAGTACAAGCCGTGTACTTTATGAGTACTCGTCGTGTACTTCGTTGTCGCAAGAGGCCATGTGTTGGACGTGTTCTGGACACACACACGGTCGTGTGGGGTGACGTGGAGGCCGCATAAAGCAGATTACGGAAAAGGAAATAACACACAGTGTGCTCCAAAATTACACGCAGTGTACCTTCTTCTTTTTTCATTAAACACAATGGGATCACGTGTGATGGACAGAAAACACTCCTTATAGGTTTCGTTCATCCGAGAGCACCGAGAATATGTGGATCTTTAATGATACCTCGATCCTTCGTCCTTCCTCCGATTCGAGCACTGTTGATTGCATTAGAATAACATCGGTGAGTTATATATTCTTCTTGAGCCTTGTTTACTAATTTCTCTTCATTTCCATGTAATCATGGGTTGAATTTTTTGGACGTTTTCTTAGATCAATGATGTTTCAATGAGATTCAATCTTCATGGTTCAAGTATATTGATCTCTTAAACCCGAGGTTGCTGGTTTGTGCCTTTCCGTTCTAAGTCTTTGAGTATTATGTTCAAATTCCACCAATACCCTTGAACCGGGTATTGCGTGTTTACCATTTTACCCCTGTTGTTTTCCAACCATGATTTTATGCTTGTTTAAAGGTAAATTAGATATGAATTGGGTTTATTATAATGCCTTGGTTTTTCTGCTCACGCTTTATTCTGTTTACGACCATTTGGTCCTGTTTAGCATGTCGGTCGTTTACCTATTTTCCATGCCTTGTGGTCATAGGATGGAGTGTTGTTTTCTAACATGCGTGAGATGTTGTAGACTGGTTATCCAAGTAGTTATGTAGGTTTACCTTGTAGTTATATCATTACTGTGCATTTAATTACATGGGTTCATGAGAACCTGGTGTTATAGACTCTAATAGGATAGATCAAGTGAGCTTCCTCAGAGAGTCTTTAGACATTACAGACTATAATAGGATATATTGAGTGAGCTTCCTTAGAGAGTCTTTGGACATTACAAACTATAGGGGGGATAAACCAAGTGAGATTCCTTTGATATTCGTTGAGATTTATAGACTATAAGGGGATATACTGAGTGAGCTTCTTTAGAGAGCCTTTTTTTACTTGAATTAACTTGAACCACTCCAGGATATAAGAGGAATTGACTGGATGAGCTTCCTTAGAGAGTATGTGAATGACCTGTGGAAATAAGAGAAATTTACCAAGTGAGCTTCCTCAAAGAGTATCTTGACCTTGGGGCTATAATGGGAATTGACCTTGTGTGCTTTCTCAGAGAGTCCCTGACTACCCTAGACTATAATGGGAATTGACCGAGTGAGCTTCCTCAAAGAGTCATATAATTTTAGTATTACCAAACCAGAAGGGTTATGCTGAGTTTACTTCCCATAGGGTTGTTGGTATTTGTTACGTAGGACCATAGGGTATGGTTGTGAGTACTTACCAGAGGGTTACCTACTTTTGTTTAGCTTCATGTTAGTTGTTGCTTGATATTGGAAATATGGATTGTTTACTGTTGAGTATTTTCCTTTTTACTAATTCCTGTACTTTTACCTGCCATATATTCACTGACTATTAGGTACAGATCTTCGGTTGGTTTCCTATTGAGATTTAGTCTCATAGCATGTTTGGCCCATGCTTTTAGGCCCAAACAGATTATATTGTTGCAGGTATAGATAAGGGAAAACGCCCTTCCACTTCATGTACTTAAATTTATATAGAGATGGAGAGCATGAGACCAAGTCGAGGCTTGCGATGCTGAGAAGTTGTTTATCTGTTTCCATTGTACTTTGGTTTAGTACTATTTTTATTCGTCATTGTGACTTGTTTGGATGCTTCCTAGACATATGTATCATGCATCATTTATATATGTGCTCCCCTTGTTTACACTTTTAGTCTTCGACTGTTCACTATTGTATGGATGTTTACTGCTTATTCTATTGTATATTGTTTCTCATCCATTGTGTACATTTCCAATGAGGGCATATTTTCCGCAATATCACAGCCAAGACCCTCACTGCTAGTCAGTAGCCTCTGGTGTTCGGGGAAATGCCCCTGAGGCCATGTGACCAACCGAGTACGGGATGCCTCTGGGTGGCTTCCAGAACCAGGACATTAGAAAGTGGTATTAGAGGAATTATTTTCTCTTAACTTACTGTTTGGAGCCTATAGCCAGGGATAGAACAGAATAGGTACTTGGTAATAATTTGTGCCTGGGATTAGGTAACCCGTGTACAGGGAAAAGCCAATCTACCCCGTTTATTGAAATTTATTCTGGTTTTGCAAGTTTACGGTTGATTTTATTATCACCGATGGGTGACTCACATGTTTTGTGTTGTTACTGTTGATATTAATGGGGTTCTATTTTTGTCGCAACCCGATGAGATGAGGGTATGCCATCTCATGCATCATATAGGCACTTGCTAGAAATCACATGTCATGCATTTTTTCCATGCCATTTAGGGTGAATTAGCGATTGCATGTTGTTGTGATAGATGTTGTGTAGAATATACTTGTTGTTGTGATAGATGCTTGATAGAATACCTGCTTTCAATAGGTATTACTATACGTAAGGTCTTATTTGAATGAATGCCATATTTTGATTCTTGAGGTGTTATGGGCCCTCATGAATCAGAACTTGGTGGATCTTTGACTTCTTTCCCTTTTATATAGATGCTAAGCTTTGATTCACGGGGATTAGGGGCCCTCTCGGATTTGGATTCGGCACCTTAACGTTTTCTTTCTATGTTTTCTAGAATCCGTAGCATATTTTGAGGCTACTATATGGAAAAACCCAGGATACACGGACTGTACTTTATGAATACTTTTCGTGTAGTATTTAACCGTGTCACTGATTGTGTGGGCAGGGACACGGGGTTGTGAAAACAAATCTTTTAAAAATACGCCGTGTACAGTACGTACATGCCGTGTTGTAGTGACCGTGTGTCTACCCATGTGACTAATGACACAAATGGATGAGAATTCGACTATGCACGTTGTATCCTAATTTCACATGTCGTGCTGCATACCCTAGATTCGCGACCATGTCACAAACAAAACATGTTGGGAAAATCCTTCAAGTACACGTCGTATACACATGGAGCATGCCGTGTGTAGTGAACCATGGAGCTGGCCCTGTAATTAACAACCCAGGTTGGTGTTATCCTTTCTTAGTACACGTCGTGTTTGTTTGGATAACGCCGTGTAGTGTAACCTAGGAACACAGGCCGTGTCACTAACAACACGGGCCAGTGAACCTTGTCTAGTACATGTCGTGTCCTTCGTGAACATGTCATGTAGTCTAGGATTAAGAGGACCATGTGGGTTATCCTTGTAAGTAGAATTAGGTATGGTAATAGAGTTCAAGTACATGATGTGTGTGGGGACAACACGCTGTGTGGTTGGGGTGTTACATGACCACTTGTGACAGAAGTACACGCCCATGTGAATGGCTTAAAAGAAAACACCATGTAGTCATGTTTTGTAAAACTTGAATGTTTCATTATCTTGTTCCCTTATTTTACTCTTATGTTTTCACTCCTTGACAATCCTGATCTAAGGTGTGCGTTTGACATTTCAGAATTATTCCACTAAGATGTCCTCCTGTGGTATTCTAGTTTCCAGATGGTGATCAGACACCAGATATGGCTGATCAGGGACCTCCTGCAGATCCTCTTACTGTGACAGCCTTGGCACAAGAAGTTATACCCATTGAAGGTGTTGATAAACAATTCAGGTAAGGATTTATGAGGATAATGCAGGCTTTTCAGGGAGCACTGCCTCTTGCCCCGTCTATGGAAGAGTTGACACGGGTTTTCCAACAGCAGCATCCTCCATCTTTCTCAGGAGATGGAGGACCCCATGCTGCAGAATCCTGGCTAGAGGCCACACTAACAATATTCGAGCGTTTGAAAATACCTCCAAAGAAGAGGTTGAAGCTCATTACCTCTATGCTATGAGACTCCTCCAAGAGGTGGTGGGAGGTGATCTCACAGTTAGGACGCCAGCAGGGTATGACATGGGACGAGTTTCGACGCATTTTCAACGATTACTTCTACCCAAAGACCTTGAGGGCCAATCGAGCCTGGGATTTTATGATTCTGTAGTAGGGTACTCTTTCTGTTATGGAGTAATTATCTCACTTTACTGAGCTGGAGCATTTCACGCCTATTCTAGGAGGCAATGAGTTGTTCATTGCATGGATGTTCGAGGATGGTCTGAGGCATGACATCTGGTCGAAGGTGAACATCTTCAGGTTGACTTTGATATCTTCTATCGTCAACCAGGCGCTAATCATTGAGCACAATCTGAGGGATTCTGAAGTAGTGAGCCAGGGCGTTTCAACACCCAAAGTTAGTATTCCTCCTATTGATAGTAGGAAGCATCGTAGGGATACTTCACAGAGAGATCAGTGTAAGCGGGATGTGTCTTTAGGTATCCAGATAATATGCTACCAATGCGGAAGGAGTGGGTATCCTAGGACTCAGTTCCAGAGAGACCTGATGGAGTATCGATCTTGCGGCAAGATGGGTCATCTTCAGCGTTTTTGTCAGATCTTCTCACCTGCAGCTGGTGGCAGGGGTTCTTCTATAACCCTGTGTTCAGGTGAATCATCACCAGTTTCTCACCAGTCTGGGAACTGGAGTTCTTCTGGCCATTTGGGCTGAGTTGGAGGTCACGGCCTTGGTGGTCAGCCACCAGGATACCAGTGACAGAAGAGTGGATCATCTCAGAGTGGTTAGGCAGGGTCACATGCCCATGGAGCAGGCCAGACCTTTGCAGTGGATAAGACCCATCAAGAGCAGGATCCTGACCCCTCTATATTTTGAGGTACGATCTTAGTAGACTCAGTTTTATCTTCAGCTCTTTTTAATACAGGGGATTATCATAACATTATATCTATCTCTATTGTAGATATTCTTGGTCTCTATATCTTTTATTCTACCAACATATTGACACTAAACACACCGTTGGGGACTTGGACAACTAGTGTACGTCAGTGCAAGGAGTTCCCTCTAGATATTGGTGGGTATCACTTTCTATGGGACCTGTATGTCCTAGAGATGACAGGCTATGATGTCATTCTCAGGATGGACTGGTTAGTTCCCTTTCAAGCATTCATCGACTGTTATCTCCGTAGGGTGAGTTTCATATCACCAGAGGGTGGATATTTTTTTACAAGGGCTAGTGGGATGTCCAGGCGAGTAGAGTAAGACCCGAGCATCATGGGCTAGGAGGAGTTAAATCCCAGATTTCTAGTCTATATCTGAATGACCAGGGGACTTTGGAGATGGAAATTCCCCCAGTGGTGGATCATTTTTGGGAAATCTTTCCAGAGGTCTTTTCAGGGTTGCCTCCAGAGCATGAGGTAGAATTTTCTATTGAGCTTGTGCCAGGAGTAGCACCAGTGTCTATTACTCCTTATAGAATGGCTACACTTGAGTTGCAAGAACTCAAGAAGCAGTTGGAGGAGTTGTAGAAAAAGGGTTTCATCCAACCCATTACTTCTTCTTGGGGTTCTCATGTCCTGTTTGCAAAGAAGTTAGACGGTACCCTTAGGATTTGTGTGGATTATCGGAAGCTAAACTAGTTGACGGTCAAGAACTGATATCCCTTGCCTAGTATTGATGAAATTTTTGATCATCTTTGAGGAGCCCATGTGTTCTAGAATATTTACTTGAGTTCCGGTTATCATCAATTGCGCGTTAGACCATTTGATATACCTCTCATAGCCTTCCGGAGAAGGTATGGTCTATACATGTATATGGTTATGTCATTCGGTCTCACGAACACGCCTACAGTTTTCATGGCACTGATGAACTGAGTGTTCCATCCGTACTTGGATTCCTTCATGGTGGTTTTCTTGGATGATATGTAGGTGTACTCTCACACTCAACATGACCATGGTACCCATATTGATATCGTTTTGATTGCACTGAGGCAGCATCAGTTATATGTTAAGCTCTCGAAGTGACACTTTTGGATGGACCATATTCACTTCTTGGGTCATGTTATCTCAGAGACAAGAGTATCAGTAGACCCATAGAAAGTGAGGGGAGTAGTTTCTTGGGAGAAGCCGAAGAACGTTTTTGAGGTGCTGAGTTTTTTAGGGCTGGCTGGATACTATAGATGCTTTATTCATGACTTTTCACGTTTAGAAACACCACTGATAGGTCTGACCAAGAAGGGTGTTAAGTTCATATGGTCAGATTCATGTGAGTTTGCTTTTCAAGAGTTTAGAGGGAGGTTGGCTTCAGTACCGATACTAGTCTTTCCAGAGCCAGGCAATAACTATACTATTTATTGTGATTCTTCAGGTATCGGTCTAGGAGCTATGCTTATTCAGGGAGATGGAGTCATTGCGTACTGGTCTCAGCAGTTGAGGCCACACGAGAGGAACTACGTGACACCAAATCTGGAATTGGAAGCTGTTGTTCATGTCTTACTCTGTTGGAGACATTATCTATTGGGAGATCATTTTGTGGTTTTCACCGACCAAAAAAGTCACAAGTACATTTTCACCCAGCGTGACTTGAATTTGAGGCAAAGAAGGTGGGTTGATTACCTTCAGTCCTTTGATTTCGAGCATTCCTATACTCCGGGGAAAGGCAATGTTGTGGATGATGCACTGAGCAGGAGGACTCACATACATGCACTTTAGGAGGCCAGTAGTGAGTGGAAGCTTATGGATCTGTTCTCTGAGATGCATTTTCAGGTGCACGATAGACATGAGTAAACTTTTCTATCATATGTAGCTCTTACCTCTACCCTTCCTGACTGAGTATGAATAAGGAAACTATCAGATTCTTAGGGCCTAGTCTTACCAGAATGCGTGTCAGGAGAGGACCCTATTCCTGGGTGGACCATTGGTGAGGATGAGGTATTGCGTTTCTATGGGTGCGTATGGGTTCTAGTAGATATACGTGAGGAGATAATGTGGCACTCTCATTCCTCAGTTTGGGTAGTTCATCCTGGCGTCACCAAGATGCATCGTGCTCTACACCATCAATATTGGTGGCCAGGTATGAAGAAGGACATTGTTGGTTTCATCATGAGGTGTTCCACTTATTCACAAGTAAAGGCAGAGCATCAGCGACCATTAGGGATTTTACAGTAGTTACCCATTCCCGAGTGGAAGTGGAACGAAGTCGCGATGGATTTCGTGACAGGGTTGCTGAGGTCTCCTCAAGTGAACGATGCATTATGGGTTTTCATTGACAGACTTATGAAGGTTGCTCATTTCTTACCGATCAAGGAGACCTTTAGTGTTGATGAGCTGGGATGGTTTTACATCTTTGAGATTGTACGTCAACATGGAGTTCTGTACTCCATTGTATCAGATAGGGATGAATGTTTTACTTCTTGGGTCTGGCAGGGGCTTCAGAAGGCTTTGGGTACACAGGTACTTTTGAGTACACATTACCACCCCCAAACAGATGGCCAGTCCGAGCATACGATTAAGGTGCTTGAGGACATGCTCCAAGAATGCATCCAAGATTTTAGAGGTTCTTGGGAAAGGCATATACCTTTTGTGGAGTTTCCTACAACAATAATTTCCAAGAAACTATTTAGATGACACCTTATGAGGCTTTGTCCGGTAGGTCATGCCAATCACCCTTATGTTGGATGGAGGTAGGAGAGGCAGCTATGTTGGGACCTCGTCTTGTTCAGTAGACCACAGAGCAGATATAGTTTATTCAAAAGAGGATGGATACTGCACAATATTGACAGAAGTCTTATTTTGATCAACGGAGACGACCTCTGGATTTTGAGGTCTGGAATCATGTTTTCATTCATGTCAAACTGAGGTTGGGACATAAGAAAATTAAGAGACAGATAAAGCATTCGCTGAGGTATGTCGGGCCGTTTGAGGTGTTGGAGAGAGTTGGGCCGGTTGCCTATCGGTTGTAGTTACCTTATAGGTACCAGGATATGCATGACGTTTTCCACATTTCTCAGCTCCGACGTTACTTTTCAGACCCGTCTCATACTTTCCAACCCAAGGAAGTCGAGTTAGAGGTGGATGAATCTTTTGAAGAGCATCCTATCCGGATTGTTGACCCCAGTACATTGGTTCTCCGTGGCTGGTCTATTCCTCTGGTACGGGTGCTATGGTAGCATGAGAGGGTACAAGATGAGACTTGGGAGAGGGAGTTCGATGTACGATCACAGTGGTCGGAGTTTCTCGAGGTTTCTTCTTCTACGCCACGCTAGAAAAATTCCGGAATGAATTTCTTTAAGGGGGAAGTTTGTATGAACTAGAATCTTCTTTTCTGGTATGTTATTTCTTTTTCTGGAGTTTTTGAGAGAGGAGGAGTTTCTGGAAATTTTTGATGTACACACCGTGTACTTTATGATTACACGTTGTGTACTTCGTTGTCGCAGGAGGCCGTGTGTTGGCCATGTTATGGCCACACACATGATCGTATGGGGGCACATGGAGGCTGCTTAAAGCAGAGTATGGAAAATGAGAGTACACACTGTGTACTACAAAAGTACATGTCGTGTACTTTTTTTCATTAAACGCATCGTGGTCACGTCTGGTGAACAAAAACTACTCCTTCTAGTTTTTGTTTGTCTGAGAGAGTCGAGCATCCGTGGATCTTCGACATGCCCTTGATCGTCCGTCCATCCTCCGAATAGAGCACTATTGATTGCGTTGGAATCTCATCGGTGAGTTCTCTATTCTTCTTGAGCCTTGTTTTCCAATTTCTCTTCTTTTACATGTTTTGGTTGGTTGAATGTTTTGGATTTTTTCTTATATCTACGATGTTCCACGGAGATTCAAGCTTCTTGGTTCAGGTATACTGATCTCCTAAACCCGAGGTAGGTGGTTTTTTCCTTTCTGTTTGATGACTTTGAGTATTATGTGCAAATTCCACCAATACCCTTCAAAGGGGTATTGTGTGTTTACCATTTTACCCCTGTTGTTTTCCTACCATGCTTGTATGCTTTTGTAGTGGTAAATTGGATATGAATGGAGTTGATTAATATGACTTTGTTTTTATGAAAACATTTTTTTGTTTACGACCGTTTGGTCCTATTTAGCATATTGGTCATTTACCTATTTTCCATGCCTTATGGTCATAGGATGGAGTGTTTTTTTCTGACTTGCGTGAGATGTTGTAGACTGGTTAGCCAAGTAGTTTTGTATTTTTACATTGTCCTTATAGAATTATTATGCATTGAATTACATGGGTCTGTGAGAACCTGGTGTTATAGACTATAATAGGATAGACCGAGTGAGCGTCCTCATAGAGTCTTTGGACATTAGAGACTATAAGAGGATAGACCGAGTGAGCTTCCTCATAGAGTCTTTTGAAATTACTGACTATAGGGGGATAGACCGAGTGAGCTTCCCAGAGAGTCTACAGTCTTTATATACTATAAGGGGATAGACCGAGTGATCTTCCTTAGAGAGTCTTTGTTTTACTATAATTACCTTGAACCACTCCAGGCTATAAGAGGAATTGACCAGGTGAGCTTCCTCAGAGAGTCTGTGAACGACCTGGGGATGTAAGAAGAATTGACCGAGTGAGCTTCCTCAGAGAGTCTCTTAACCTTGGGGATATAAGAGGAATTCACCTTGTGTGCTTCCTCAGAGAGTCCCTGACTACCCTAAACTATAAGGGGAATTGATCGAGTGAGCTTCCTCAGAGAGACTTATACTTTTCGTATGACCAAGCCAGAGGGGTTAGGCTGAGTGTATTTCCCTGAGGGTTGTTGGTATTTCATAGGTTTCACTAGAGGGGATGGTTTTGAGTACTTCCTAGAGGGTTACCTGATTTTGTTTAGCTGCATGTTAGTTGTTTCTTGATATTTGAACTATGGGTTGTTTACTACTGAGTATTTTCTTGTTTACTGCTTCCTGTACTTTTACCTTCCATATATTCACTGACTATTAGGAACAGATCATCTGGTGGTTTCCTACTAGGATTTAGTCTCATACCCTATTTGGGCCATGCTTTTGGGCCCAAAAATATTATATTGTTGCAGGTATAGATAAGGGTAAGCGCCCTTCCACTCCAGGTACTTGACTTGCTATGGAGCTGGAGAGCATGTGACCAAGTCTAGGCTTGCAATGCCGGGGAGTTGTTTATCTATTTCCTTTGTGATTTGGTACATTACTATTTGTATTCAGCACTGTGACTTGTTTGGATATTTCCTAGACATATGTATCATGCATCATTTATATATGTGCTCCACTTGTTTTCACTTTTTGTCTTCGGATGCTTACTCTTGTATGGATGTTTACTGCTTATGCTATTGTATATTGTTCCTCATCTGTTGTGTACTCTGCCAATGAGGGAATAGTTTCCCCACTATCACACCTAAGGCCCTTGCTGCTAGTCAAAAGCCTCTAGAGTTTGGGGAAATGTTCATGAGGCGATGTGACCAACAGGGTATGGGACGCCTCTAGGTGGCTTCCAAAACTGGGACGTTACAGTTTAAGTTAAAAAAATTTAAAGTGGTAAGGGGTTTTTCCTCACTTTTTATTCTTTTTTACATAAGTTATCTTTGTAAATTATCTTCTTATATGTGTTATATATAATTAACATTTAATATGTCATATCATAAATATATTTATTTTCATGATATTAAAAGTATCAATTGATTTTATTCATTAAAGGGGCATATGATTCAAAGTACACTAAAGTGATAATATTTTGATCTTATAATATCTTTATTTATCAGTATTGTTTATGTTTATGCTTCAAATGATATAATGAAATTATCCATCTCTGAATAAACACATTAATTTTATTCCCTTTAGAATATTTCATGAAAATAAATTTTTTATTTAATTTTATTATCTTTATTTACTTAATAAATCAAAATAATATTTTTTTAAAGAAAACAGACTTTATTTTCCACTTTGTTCGAAAATCCACTTGATTCTAAAATCATATTTTCTAAAAATAAGTTCAATTTTTTTTGTAACATTAGTTAAATTAATTATTAAATACATTCTTACCCATGCATGACTTTTAACAAAATACCTTTAAAGGGATATTCATTATATTTTCCAAACAATGCTTGTTTGGATTTTACCAATAATATGAAAGGAATCATTTTTTTAACATACTCTACATGAAAAGTATTTCTCACAGTCATGATGGATCAAATATTTCAAGGTTACCTTATATGTTTCCAATTTAATTTTCAAATAAATTTTTTTCATTAATATTTGGTATTTTTTATATTTGAAATAAATTATTTCAAAGTTAGAATTTATTTTCATCAGGAAATTTTTTCAATAATTTTAGAGATTACATTATTGGTTTCCAAGGATTACTTCAACAAAAAGTATTTTCAAAATATTTTATTTTTTAAAAAGTGTTTTCCACTATGTAAAGTCATTTTTACTTAATAAACATTTCTTGTGATTTTTCATTCAAAATGATTTTCCATCTAAGTTGACATTCTTTGATTGTTCTTATGATTTTTTAGGGATTTTATCAAAGGAAAAAATTCGTATTCATTATCTAAATGGTTTATTTTTATGATAAAAATATGTATATGAAACTTGTTTCTCCTCAATGGGTTGTACTATAATAAAATTATTATGAAAATGTCTTATTTTTTTCCATGAGTAATGCTTTTATGAAGTGATGAAATGATTATGAAACCTATTTATCATTCATTGGTTATGTAGTGATGAAATGTTTATAAAACCCATTTTGATTCATGAGTTATGATATGATGAATGTTTTACGATATTATGGCTCTTATATGTATGGATTATATGATCTATGGGATCTATATATCCTTACAATTTATTATGTAATGATTAATGATATAGGAGATTAAAGGGTATATGGGATTTTATCCCAAGCCCAAAACACGTTACATGAGAGGTTATACCAAGCATGAAAGAAGGTACACTGGAGGTTATACTAATAAAAAAAGATTGTACATGGGAGGTTATCCCAGGCCTAAATAAGGTACATGAGTTGTTATCCCAATCCAAACATGTATTTAATATAATGGTGGGTAACCTTGACATAATATTTTCAATGACTATTTATATGAAAAAAATCTATATCTTACTCAAACATTATATTCTAATAAACCATGTTAATTTATTTAATTATGATTCATGTCTTCTGAACAACAAATATTTATTCCAATACTCATGATTTTACTCTATGATATACAGGGTATAGTTTTCATATGTTATTTTAATGTTATCATACGTATATTATACTGTTATATTGATATCTACCTTATTTACCCTTACTATACATCTGATCTCACCCTTTTTTATGTTTCATTCCATGGGATATGAAGAATGATATTATGTTTCATATTTCTATGAAGGGTGATAGTTATAAAGAACATAATGGTATATGATGTAGCTCAATTATAGATAGGTTTTTTATGTTTCAAAAATTCCAATTAAACTAGACCTAAATGATTCTATTGTGGATAATTATGTTTTATAATGAATATTTTTCTTTTATTATTTAAAATTTATATATGATAAATTTGGGTCTCTACACATATGGATCCTTTAGATGAATTGTATGGTTTTATGTGTTGTTCTCCACATTATTGTGTAGAAACAAGTGAGACTTTAGTTATCATACCTAGCCTACTACATGAGACAATACAGAGGGATCAGATTATTAGGAAGAGAATAGTGATGACCCTGAGTGATCAGAAACATTATATTGATCACCATTGATGATTGTTATCATTTTAGTATGATTTCCATGTTTTCCTGAGAATCTCACCAATGATAGGGCATTTTCATTTTGGTGTGAAAGGAATGTTTTCAAATCTATACATTATCCCTTTATGTGGTACATGAATGATTAGGTGATGTGTCATATGAATTGGCCTCATCACCAAATTTTTGTTTTCTTTCATGATGTGCTAGAAGTGTCTTAATTGAAGAAGTACTAGCCATCTCTTAACCAAGGGATTCTATGGGGCAATGTTGAACTTCAACAAGACACTACATTGATTCAAGTGCAAGTTCATATTTTGGTTAAAAAAATTCCCCAAGGGAAAAGCATTGGATTGGTATGTGTTTTAAGGAAACATGGTCAGATTCAAGAAGAGTAATGGGAAAATGAAAAGGAAATTCTAGATTAATTTCCCAAGATCTTCAAAAAACCACTATTTTCCTCATTCTTAGGATGGAAAGATAGATAATGAGGTTGATTAAACACCCATCATTTAATCACATTACCCTTATATTAATTATTTATACCTTATATAATTCTTTTGTTTATTCTATGAGTTTCAAAAGGGTTATATGTGGTTTTTTAAGGGGATCTTTGATTTTTTGGAAAGGTAACATCATGGGGGCATGAGCCTAAAAATAGGCCTTGGAGATCTTTGGTGTGGAGAGGAAGATATGTGGTGTAGGGGATCAATATGGGACATTATATACCACTTGATTATTTTTAGAATGACTATGGAGTAGAGGGGAGCTATAGTTTATAGTACTGGAAAGAGTTTTGGGATGGTTCTGAGGATTGGGGGGTTGCTTCATTGTCGATCTTGGGTTGCGACATAGCATGTTTTGGTGCTAATTCCTTTTCAAGATTGGATATAACAAAGACATGATCAACTGTGTGGTCATATTGATAGTTGTTTTAATGTGGATAAAAATATACTTAATGAAAATACCACGAATAAATTATGGGATGTATATCATAGATCAATCCCTTGTTAGAAGACACCTCACTCACCCCCCAAAAAAGTGTCCATATGTAAATCCTACATTCATTCCAAACCGCACTACATAGGCCTCGGCTGACATGCCTAGTAGCCTTGAGTGACACACCCATGGTCGGAATCTAAATTTCACACCTTCATGAGATGACTCCTTTACCCAAGGTCCCATGTTTTCCTATAAATAAGACCCTATGGCTCTATGTTGGGATAAATAAAAAACCTAGAGAAGTTTTGAAGCACTGCTCTCCCTAATCAATTTCATAGGACCTTAAAATCAATGAGGTAGCTCTTAAAAACCCAAGAGAAAAGGGAAATAAGTGGGATAGTGGGGTAAAAGTCCCTTTAGGGTTTTAAACAACAAAACCCCTACATGAGGATAAAACACTCCCAAAATATAAGAGGCTAGCATGAGGGTCCCTTCCCAAACCTGGGACCTATGCGACACCCCTCCAACTATGCTTGAGGAGACCATTTAGAGCCTAAATTAATGCTTCTCCCAAGTGTTGTTTCCAATGTTTTCTATTCTTAAAATGTAATCTATTTCTCATATAATCCTACCCTGTGGGAAACACTTATGATCTTTGATAGCCTTACCTTATATGAGACCCCATTCAGCTCACTCATCATTTTCCTATGTGATAATCTTTTGAGCCCTATTTTATGCCATAAATGGTAGGGAACCTACTTCATTTGGAATTCCATCTAAGGAAGACCGAATAAATTCCTCCACTCAAGCCTCCAGAATTGAACGACCATTAAAAGAGACACACCAACATGACTCTCATTTAGTTATGTATTCATTTATTCTGAGGTTTCCCACACTCATCCAACTCTACCATTAGGGTCCTCATGGTATATGAAGTTATGAGTACCCATGGTTAAGAGATCCCAACTCTGGAAGAATATCTAGGGTCCTCCCTATCTCAAACATGAGATTTTTTCCATTTCCCTTCCATCAGTGTCTCTAAGACGAGGGACTTCTAGTTTCAGGTGGTAAGGGAGGGGATAAAAATTAATTTTTTCTTTAATGGGGATTAATGACCTTTCCTCTTATCTTATATTGAACCATAAATAGGAAATCACTCCAGGATTAAGACTATATCCTTATCATTTGTTATTTATCCATATAGTATTCAAATTTACTAACCTGGATACAAATCGAGAGAGCATATAGAAACATAAAATCCCTTTCTTCTTATCCCAGAACCGTGGCCTCTTCCACTATAGTAAGAAGTAATGTTTAGTATTCTAGATCATCTACTTTCTCTTATTTATCATATTCAAAAATGAATAACCTGGGATTATATTTCAGAATTGATCATGAAAACCTCATTGTTTGAAGCATGTATTGTAAGAGACTCTAGTTCCAGATCTTCCTCTTGCCTTTCTTCAGAGTGAAACTAAAGGTGTGGGTCCTCAAAGTCATGTATACAACCACCAAGTCATCCTCCAATATGGATTAAGCCCCGAAATCATCCCTTGATATTAAAATGGGAAATATTCCAAATTAATAAAGATAATGGCTCTTTTATTTGATATAATATCCAACTCAATCCTCTCAAATGTCCACATTATCAATGAGTAAAAATTATAGAGGACCTACATAGGTGTAGGTATTCAACCCAAAATAAACAACATGGGATTTGATTCCAAAATAAATGGGATAAGTAGGATGCCTCCTTAAGCTCCAAACCCAACACTCCCAATCAAGCCTAATTATCTCTGGGACACTTTCTGAGCAATGTAATACTTAACTTGGGATCCCAAATCCTTGTCATGTTACTAGGGCCACAACAACATACGTCCCACAAAAACCATTTTTAGGAAATTTTTTTCTATACAGCCCTACCACATGACATTATACTCAACTATTAGGTCCTCATCACATGACCTTAGAAGGTATGATGTGTCCTATTAAGTGGCACCAAACTATGTGGATTTTGATTCCTTTCACTATGAGATATAAGAAGACCATATCACAGGCCCTATCCCGACCTCAAAACAACTCATTTATTCCAAGATGATGATAAAATCAATAGTTCCCCATTATGTGCCTTAAAACCATCATTGTATTAATATATGAAAAAAAAATTATAATCCTTTCATGAAAGGTTAAAAATGAATGAGAACCCCATATTCATAAATATTTAACCATCTATGAGGAACCTTAGATAGATATAGAAGATTGTAAATTCCATTTAGGCTAATAATTGATTTTTATCCATAGGTAGAACCTTATTATACATGGGATAGAATTAAGTATTGAAAAATATTTCTTAAAACATTAAGAGTCCTGGAGTTGGAAATAATTTTCCCTAAAAATTTGAGATGAACCAACCTCCCATCTTCTTGACCAATGTTACTACCTATGAAAATTTGGAAAATTTATAAAAAAACCTCTTACATTTGGGAAGAAGGTTTCTAAAACATCTTGAGTAAGGTGACCATTTTGGACTTCTCGATCAAAAAAACCGTTGGAATCCACTCAATAATAGTGTTCTTGAAATGGATGATTCTGAAACATTCATACTACTACAATTAACCATAACGGTTGAGAACACATATTCATCGGAAAAAAATATGGTGAACTAAACATGAATTCATAGCCTAGATGATGTATCCCATAGATCAGTCTCTTTCACTGTAAAAATAAACGGGGGTCAAACAAGACAATCAATAATCCATGATTTCATATATTGAGAACATACATTGATATATCTTTCTTGTTTTTTATTGTCACTTATATTATAAGAACCTTCGACATGAACCCCCTTATATCCAAATGGAATCATACCAGTTCTTACATATTTATGCCCCTAGTACCATTCATACTGGGTACTTGTCTAAGCAGATGACCGTTTTTCTAACCCATCATCTTTTATGCTGGGTCTAAAATTAACTAGTCCATATTTACCACCAAAATGGTACCATCCATCTCCGAGAGTCTTCTTGATAGGACCTCTAGATTATAAAGGCCAATAAGTCATCTATTTGTTGATAGTTGGTTATCCAGAAGTAGGTGACAGGAATCACCCTCTCCAAATATTTTGGGATCTTATTCTCACAATGTATTAATTTGATTCTCACTTATCATAGGTAAGTATATTAGCAAGAAAAAAAAAATTCCTCAATAATAATAATGATGTTTCCTTTTAAAGGTATCCTTACGATGGTCATTAAAACCAATGGTGTGTAACAAGGAACCCTCAACATAATGGGGGTGTTATCCTTTGGAGTTAAACCAAGTTCACTAAGATTGGGGAATGCAAGATGACCCACCAAGGGAAACCATTATAGAATATGGAGTAGGTCCAAGCCAGTGTTTCTTCCCAAGAACTCATATCATC
Organism: Viscum album; assembly: GCA_963277665.1. Taxonomy (NCBI): domain Eukaryota; kingdom Viridiplantae; phylum Streptophyta; class Magnoliopsida; order Santalales; family Viscaceae; genus Viscum; species Viscum album. The sequence continues at coordinate 119,984,148 of OY728124.1, read as the reverse complement.
GAATTTGAGGGAAAACCATGAACATGAACAAAGAGTTTACTACATCAATCAAGACATCCACTAGCCTCATCTGGTATTATCCAAAAAAGCATTCTAGTCAAATTTTGTGAAAAAACATGAGCAATAAAAAAACCTTACCTCGCCAATAAATTCTTCCATTTAAATTTTACATCAAACCATGAGTAGGAACACACACATTCCTACATCTATCATGATATACTATAACCTTGTTTGGTAGAACCTAATGAAATTAGACAGAAAGTCACAATAATGATAAGGGGGATATTCATACCCCCACCCCCACATATGAGAACTGTGAGTACCCACATTTAGTGAATTGTGGATAGGATCATAAAACAGACCCTACTCTAGCCATAGAATGGGCATAGACCCCAATTTCAACTGATAAATTTACCAATCACAACCAGAAAATGTTGAAAGGGTAGACTCAAGATACTTTCCACATCTTACAAACCTTCTGGGAGATAATAATAGTAGTGATAGTGGAATAAGGGTAGATGAAAAAACTCTATATCCCCAAACGGAGTGGCTCAACAACAAGTAACTATGGGGTAGACAAAGAAATTATTACCCATAGATGAGGTGCCTCATCAACATGTCACTCCAGGTTGAACACAGAACTCCATAACCATAAATTGTGTATGTCGTCAATATATCACTCTAGAGTAATACATATATATTCTTCTATACAAGATGTCCATGTTCGAAATTCCCAAATGATATATAGATAAATTGATCGGGTCTATACCCCCATTACAAATTGAGGTAATTGACATATCCCAAAGGACAGTTTAAGGCAGGCACAAACCCCTAAAAATTCCATAAACCTATCATAAATTTCATATAGTAACACAAGATCTAACAAAAAAATAATTTTTATGTCAAAAACACTTACCCTCATAAGTGTCCCTAGTCGTCCCCATGAAGGGATACAAAAAGATGAATCACCAAAGGCATCTAGAAAATGAAAAATTAATCTATGGTCTTTCTCTTTATAATGGTACAGTTCATAAATGTTTAAGAAAATTATCTATAGAAGACCAGGATCCTACTCCCCCATTACCATATTATGTTAATAGTAGAATTAGTTTCGGAGGTCCTGTATAGACATCTCACCATGAAGGATTTCTTCATCTCCAAAATCTAATCAATATTGAGAGCCCATATTCTAATGAGATCCACAATAGCCCTCCATGGGGCCATATAATCAAATAGTAATAGGGTTCTCCCTTTTATAACTTCTTCCCCAAAGGTCCTCCAAAGGGTATACATTGTAGGAACTCTCCCACAGTTAGATGTTATTATATGATGGTAGTCCTCCCCATAAAAATGTTTAAAAATATCAAAGAGGTCCTCCCCTTGGTGATTTAATTATGATAATTCCTTCCTATCATAGAGAACTTGGGAAAATGAGTCCATTCATGCCCAATGATCTATCAATAACAAGTGAAATCTAGTCACATATAGAAGATATCTCAATGTGACAATCATTCTCTAATGTACCCTTAGATTTCATGTCATCCAATATCATATAGGAAGTACCTACCAATGTTTATGCTTATAATAAAGTAGTAGGTAAGTGTCCACTTGGGTTGGACCTGGTTGAGGAGTATCTAGAAGAAGAAAAAGAAGAAGTCTTATGGAACATGAGGAAACAACTAGATAATGATGACATACCCGTAATTGTTTGGCCTTTACCCACTCCCCAAAACAACATTGTAGGGGTGTTTTTGAAAGATTGTGTGCATGAATCCAACCTAAATATATAGAAAACTATTCATCACTTAACATAAAAATTATCACCTTATGATGAATATCTAATCCACATCAAGGTAATCGAATGGATACACTTTCAAATTTACTTGGTAGATCTCCGAGATTTACGATGTCCAAAATTAAGGAAACAACAAGGATCATCTTAGAGAACATGTCTTAGTATCTTACAATAATCACATTAGTTGATCAATTATTCCCTATCCAATGTACACATTAGAGGATTGGGTGAACATGGGGTGTTTAATTTCACCACGCTTCCCAATCATCAAATCATTCCAATGGTGACATCGTGAAATGTCATTTATTTAGATTGTCTTCAAAAAATAGAATCAATTCACAACAAAAGGTACACTCAGAAAAAAATATGCCTTGATCAATTATCACTAAAAAAACCATAATAGAGTGAACGATTGAATTTGTTGTCATCAGGAATATTAAAATAACGATTAGACCATCCACTTAAAGTAAGAAAATATCTAGATAACACAAATTTCCAAAATTTTGTAAATTTCATCACACATAGGTGGATTATATTCAAAATAATAATGAATTTGGCCATTATTTGAAGAATAATCTATAAAATAAAGAAGACAAACATTGTAGTAGCAGCCACAGAAATCCAAGATCAACCCCAGCCTACATGGTTGGGGGATTTTTTAACACAACATTTGAGGTCAACAAACCATCCCAAAAGTATGTGAAAATGAAGCAGAAAAAAGACCTATCCCATAGAGAGGAGGTATTTTCTACCTCCAAAACCTCCCCCTTTATAGAACCTAGTATTATGAAAATTATGGGGAATTCCAAAAAAAATTCCTCTCTGTTCATCACATACCTTGACCAAATGTCCTCTCTCAAAACACACATTTAAAAAAATGTATAGAGATTCCGTTTGGATAATTGTTCGTAAAATGGTTCCAAGAGAACCATTAATGTAGAGAACAATACCTCATCGAGGTTGAAAACAAAGTAGGTATTACAAAAAAACTAATGACACACTTATAATGTTGTACATATTAGTGAATTTCAATAACACCACCACTACAGACCTTACAAAACAAGATGACAGTTTAGAGGAGGAGGAGGAGGAAGTATTAGTTTATAATATGGTCCACACTAAAACTATTTAAGTGGGTGTGTGTACATGGAACTAGAGTCTTGATATAAATGTCATAATTCCCTCAACCACTCAATTACTACCTCTTTATAGATCATGCAACAAAAAAAGGGTAAATGTAAGGTTTCTCCTCATCCACCCCCAAAAGGGGTTGATCCCCATAGACTTAGGGGATGATTTTATCAGCAATAGTAATACTGAATTACACTTAGGAAACATTTCTACAAGATATGTTCTACAAATATAGCCTCAACTTGCACTCCATAATAGTGTACCTCATAAAAGTGGGTTTAGCCTATCAACATTGATGGAGAAAAACATCTTCTCAATGAACAGGATTGACAAACAGTATATTTGGACTCTAAAAGAGAAAGATATATGGATTTCCACCCCTTGGGAACAAAACCATGATTGGTTTAGAAACATCCTCATGAACATGTCCCTATGAATTACCCACCACATGTATGAATAAATCCACCATAGATTCCTTATAGTTTGTTTCCCCTCATCATTATCATGGATAAAAAACCATATCTATGGTGATCATCAATACAATCAATTCACTAATAGCTCAAATGGAATCAATGGAAAAATAATATTCAATGGTACTACCAGAAAAGAGATCTTACCCTAAATTTATAGATTTGACCACTCCCATACCATGTTTTGAGAACCTCAAGTTTATAATTTTTAATTATTTGTGGGACCTAGAGAAATATTTGATACATTTCATGTCCCACAATGATCCCATGATGGAGACTCTTACACAACAATAAATAGACAAACTTAGATACTTCGTACAAACATTGCTAGAGAAATACTTCAAATGGTACACAAGTTTTCTAGTATGGTAAATCACATGACCTAAAGATATTCATCGAAAATTTCCCTTTCAATTTAGCTAAATGTTTCAGATGAAAATAGTCATTGTTCTCTCAAACTAAAAATAGCAAGAGAATCAGCTGGTATCCAATTTCATTTCTATAAGGAAAGGGTTAACCAACTCCCTAAACCTATATGTTCCCCACAAATGTTTTTCGTCAATCTGTATAAAGAACCTCCTTGATAAGTTCTGTATATCACTCATACTTATAATATAAACAATAGGCATCAGGTATATCCCATGGTTTCATAGAAAATGGATGATTCCATCTTGTGAAACAAGAATAAATTCTGCATAATTCTAAAAGATCAATGTAAGATAATAGAAATATTAGTGGTTTATATTGTTATTATTAAGCTAGTACATTCCCTAGAACTAGCTCTAAATAACATGATATACCTTAAACGACCTCTTCAGAATTAGTATAAATTACCAACTCATAATTATGAGTGAAAATAACAATAGATAAACAAGTTTGAGGATCTAAAGAAAAAGGTTTATTCATTATGAGTAGACGATGTCCTTGGCTACTTCATGGCGGCCTTGTAAAACAATATGATCAAGTTTAAAAATCCCAAGAGGCCTAATCTGGATGGGCTTGAAGATATTAAAATATATTTCCCATTTTAATGGAAATTGGTGATGAAAATCTAGGAATTATTTGTTTTTAAATACCTTCTGCAACAAACAGTGGACTCTAGACATGTAAAACTAGGATTTCCACCAACACATGTAGCATGTGTTTCTACCACCAATATAGAGGGAGAGGGTAAATGGTAATAAGTTAATAACTAATTTATATATAATTTAATGATTGTTTATTAAAAATATGATCAAATATACTCATTTTATCCACTGAGAATAGATGAAACATCAAACAATTTCTGTAACTGCTTCCACTATGACAAAGTTGACTCCATCAGCGTCACAGTCCTCTGAAAGCCTATCTACCTTGAATCTACATGGCCAGAAGATCAGGAAGGAAATGAAATATTATAAACCTTAACCAAGGACAGAGATTTATTTGACTATATCGGACTTCATTCCTTCAGTCATAGAAGCATGGGAACCACCACACCAAAATATACAACAAGAGTCGACATGCCAGACAGAATCCTCATCAGACGAGGATTTAATCATTATTTCTATTAATGTTTTTCACTTAGTGTAATACCTTATCAGTTGATGAGTGTTATTAGTAAATTGAGTTCTCTTTATTATATTGTGGTATTATTGGAAGAATAGTTAAGATCTATGTATGCATGGGAAGATATGATTACAGTAGAAGTCATCACTCTGACCATATCCCTGCTCGGGCTGTCTATATGCCCTAAACACATCGGAGATCCCTACAGAGATCCCAATAAAAGTGATAACATATCAAAAATATTCCACATATTTCCATTTCCAAATCATGATATAAGAAAAACTAGAGTATATGGAATCACCAAATCATCCTCAGCATGTATGCAGACCTAGTCGACATAACCCACCAAGGACAAAAGTGCCTCATACTCCTATTCAAAGGGTTGATCCACCTACATCAATTACATCAGTTCCTAAATTTACTAAAGAATATAATACCAATGCTATAATAGAATAACATTATATTAGAAGTTTTAATTTTAAATTAAATTTCTATTGTTTCCAATCAAATTGTCTATTTGGGATGCTCTGAGTCTGTTGAAAGACCTTCAAGAAGCACTCATAAAGGATTTTCTAATCCATCAAGAATTTTAAGTTGATGTTTTTTTGAGAAATTATATCATATAGATACATATCATAAATAATTTCACATGATCATATATTTCATATAGTATGAAAAATATTCCATTATACAATGACATATTAGAACATTATGTATATCAAGACAGATAAATTATGTTAACATATGAAGAGAAATATTTGACAACATCTCAAGATTCAACCACATTCTAGTCTGAACACTTTTCTAAATGTGTTATAGTGAGGTCCAATTTCCCCCCACATATCTAACCATATAGTTTTATGATAATATTGATAAAAACACCCCACAAAATAATCAATATTAGGGCCCTGTTTGGGGACCATGTATATTACTCATTATTTCTAGTTGTTTGGCATGACATGGATTTCAATTTTTTGTGGGGAAGATCATGGGTGCATCAGCATGTTGAAATCCAATCATCATACCAAAATGATCTAAAATATTGAATTAAAGGATAAATTGGAATGTTTTATGGTGATAATGAACAATTAGAATCATTTGAAACTCATTACATTGATTTGGGTTTCTACCAGGGGGACAGGAAGAAACCCATGACCTACAGTGTTGTTCGGGTCACAAAACTGAATGTTCTAGAAGTAACCTTGGACATTCCCTTAAAATATTTCAATTAATAATATGTGTTTTATATCGATAAAATTAAAGTTATATGACCAAATTAAAGTAAATATTCAATATACTTCATGATAACTATACTGAAAACCGATCCCAACAGTACTAAAAAAGTCTCGGACCCTCTAGAATGTTATATAAGTTTGAATGAAAATTACCTCATTCTATCCCTAGATCCCTAACTAATCATTGGATCTAAAAGAGGATAAAGATACTCCATTTATATCCCTAATTCCATCCCCTCCAGAGCTATAAAAATACACCTCACTATCATCAGGGTCTGAGTGATTTGCTTCATCTTTCGAATGCCAAATGTGAACCCCATATCCAAATTCTGGAGAGATCCCTTCATTACCTACTTCCCATCAGTGAAAGATAAAAGAGGAAGATAAATATGAATAAGAATTGTAGTAGGACCACAAGGATTCCCCTCCAGTATTTTTGGAATGTGTATCTACCATAATTGATGATCTCAAAGAAATAAATCTTTTTCCACGAGAAGATCAATGACCCACTTTGATAACTGTTGTTATGTGTTACAAAGAAAAACTGGTATATAACTGATTCTTGATGTATCATTGGGATGTGTTAAACTATATTTACAAAGAAATTCTAGACCTCAATTGCATTGTTGGGACTCACTACTTAGGATTTACAGAGAACCACTGGGGGTACAAACAAGTAGCCCGAAAGACACACCCATCTCATGCTTCCAAAATTGAGGCTAAAATTGATAACCTAATCAAAGATAATTTCATTCATAAAGTCAAGTATCTAACATTAATATCCAATATTGTCTAAAAAATAGACATAATGGAAAAATTATGGTTCAGATCGACTTTAGATATATCAATCCGCACCATCCATAATTTGATTTTTTTAGTTTTGATAATTGAGCTACTAATTTATGAAATAACTGAATATAAAGACTTATCATTCATGGATGGATATTATGGGTATAATCAATTCTGACTGGTCTATGAATATAAAGACTCTACCACCTTTGGATCCCCTTATGGATTATTTTTTATCGGGTAATTCCCTTTTTCTTTAAGAATTCTAGTTCTAGATACCAATGTCCCATGAAACACACTTTCAAACACTTTATGGAGATGTTTGTTGATGGTTAAGTGAATATATGGTTGTTTAAGTTTCAAGAGAGTTATGGACACTTGGCTGATCTTGGTATAGTCTTCAACAAACTATAACAATAAATTCTCAAGATGACCCCTTAAAATGTTCTTTTGGGTTCACCTCAAAGAAACTCCTCATCCTCAACATACACCATCATCGTAAAGACTTCGACATTCGGAATACAAAGGTTATCATCTATATGTCACTACCTCAGAACCTCAATAATTTTAATGGTTTTTAGAGATAACACTACTTTATTCAATTATTTATATAAAACCCTAGAGGAAAGGATTTCACCTTAACCAAATTGAGGAAGAAGTGGGTCGCATATCTATGGACCGATGATTACCAAGAAGCATTTGAAAACATCAAGAAATATATCTTTCTCCCACCAGTACCCACACCACTAGTTTAGTGGAATCAACTCATTTTATATGTGGTGGTCCTGGAAAGACCACTAAGTGATATTCTTCCACAAAGGAATGATGTCGGCAATGAAAACAACCTTTATTACCTCAATCAAACCATGATCGACACAGAGAAATGTTATTCAAATATAGAGAAGAGCTATAATAAATTAATATTCATACTCCAGAAACTGAGGCACTATCGATATCACCATGAGGTCCATTTGTTCTCTCTCAATAACCTACTAAAATACATCATCATTCATCCTATGTTGAATGGGAATTTGGCAGGGTGGGTGATTACCCTACAACATTTTGACATAAATCTAATTTCCTAGAAAGCAGTTAAAGTCCTGGATTTGGATTATATTCTTGCAGAACTTCCATCTATCGAAGAAATATCATTAAAAAAGTAGTTACTGGGTAAAAATATCATTTTCGTTTAAGATGGTCCCCACACATGGGAAATGTATTTTGATGGATCATCTATAAGACCAAGAGTGATGAAAATGGAAGACCCTAATCTCAAAAAAGTAGGGATGGGATTTATTATAATCTCTCGAGAAAAATCATCTCTTCTCTAATCCATCCTACTATCAAAATAACGTACAAATTATGATTCTGAATATCATTTCCTCATTATAGGCTTATAACTGGAACTTCAAATGATAGTGCTCCACCTAGTGGTAAAAGGATATTTAGAGTTGATAATAAAATATATCAATGGGGATTATTCTATAAGAAAAGAATATTTAACCCCACTATATGGAAATGTATGGTGACTAATGGTGAAGTTCCCATCAGACCCCACATTCACTCACATCCCATGACTACATAATGGAAGGAAGATTCATTGGGGTAATAAAACCATGACCCATGCATCTCTATATTTGGATGAAATAGTCTTAAAATTTTCAAATCAATAAATTGTCTCACCTTTTTTTTCCTCTCATCATGGGAAAGACTAGTATGGTTAGTACTATCCCTAAACCAGATGGTCTTACCACTAGTTGAATTATACCAATTTTGGATTGCCTCCAAAATGGAGTGCTCTCACCAAAAAAATATTGGAAATATAAGATCCAATATCTTTTGACAACCGTTACACTTTATGATATACCAAATCACCAGAAATTCCTTTATAAAAAATGATTTGATAGAGTTTATCTTAGATGCATTGATGGAGAAGATATCGTTGAGGTCAGTAAAGATGTTCATACAAGGGCCAATGGTGACACACCATCCATGGTTTATGCACTCCTATAAAATATAATGGATCAGATAACTTAGGAATTCAATGAAACATGATTTCATATATTTCACCATAAAGTTTCATTCATAACAAGTGCATTTCATCTTTATCCATAAACCCCCAGGGTTTCTACATACACCTAAAAATCATGGAAATTTGTTTCATTGGGAATGAATATTGTATGATAGTATCCTATAAATATATCCAAGTTGTTGAATTACATCTTTAATGCTAGAGACTTCAAATACAAATGAAATGATGCAATACCTCATAACTAATTTAGGACCAAAAACATTGGAAGCTTTATGAAATCAAAAATCATTACCACATTTGGTGTCCCTCATACAATACTGATGGGTAATGATAGTAATTTTTATTCTATTGAATTGTAGAAGCTATATCCAAAGCATAATATCAAATCCAACCACTCTTTATAATATCATATAACAACTAATGGAATGATATAGGGAATAAACATGGACCTATTAAATATACTCTAGAAGATGGTGGATAAGGATAAAAATACTTGTCCTAATAAGAAATTTTGTACCTTGAGGGCCTATTAGACTACTTCCCATACCACTGCATAGGAGATCATGTAGTTACTCATATACAGGGTAGAATTAGTAATGCCCATTGAAGATTGATTTCCATTTCTCCGTATTTCCATCTGTAATCAGATATCCATATGTGAACAATATAATAATTGACTTGATGAATTGGCCAGAAATGATGATAAAAGTCTGCATACCTTGCCTCACTTGGAGGTCTATCAAAATTTTATTGCTAAAAATTTTAACAAGTATGCCTCTGCTAGTTCCTACAGGGAAAACTAGTACTGGTCGTCATGAATATGATGATACTAGGGTAGAAGCATCCAAATATGGAACAAAAATGGAAGGGACCTTATTCATACACAAGATCCACTATAACAGGAATTTTTCCCTAATATATTTGGATGGAGAGCCCATTATGGCCCCTAACAATTCAATAATTCTGAATAAATACTTTTTGTGATAAAATATTATTGGTTGTCTCTGTTGCACAATGTCAAACCACATAGTCATTCTTTTTCACATGACCTCAAAAAGAAAGGAATGTTTTCCATGTCACAAGATGATAAACCACATGACACCAACATCCTTTCTCTATGAAATTAAACCGTATATCATCATTGTTCGATATTCATGAACATAAAAGGTGGATAATATGATTCTTGTCATATGAACAAAAAAAAATACATTATAATTCGAGCTATAAGATATTAAACAACAAAGCCTAAAATCCTAGTTAAATGATGATAAATTATATGATAATGACATTACCATATAATGTAAAATTTTATGGTTCTTGTCCTTGTTACACGATGTAAAACTGCATAAAATTTCAATCAATGCTAGAGAAGATCACAATCGTTAATGCTGGTATACCAATGAACCTTTATTCAGGAACTACATGTGGATTAATTCCTAGAATCACATGATACAAAGTGATACCTTCATATCCCATCCTAGGTCCAACAGAAACATAAAAAATATCCCTCTCCTTGTATATAGGCCATACCTTTATAGTGATCCTTACCATAACTATGTGTGGATTGATTATCACACTCATGAGATATATAGTGATGAGTAGATCATAATCCTTAGGTTCAATCACAAAGAAATAAAAAGTTACCATCTCCTATAGAAAAGAAAATATCTATGCAAGAGACCCTAACCTTGACTACCTCATTATGGGGCCTATCATGGAAACTGGAGGATTACTCTCCCATATGTAATTAATGAAAAACTATTCACTAAATTCACACTACAAGTCCAATACCATATGAAATGCTTCCTTTTTTCTCATACATCTTCCTTCCACTTATCATACTCCTCGTATTGGGAAATTTTGGATATCCATAATCTTAACATGGAAATAGGTTATAAAATGTTAGATTCAGGAATATTACACTATATAACTATGAAATAATACACCCTAATGGGCTCTATATAGGTCACCCACCCAAAAGGGCCTCTCATATAGAGGGTCCTATTATTTGACTACACATTAATACTCCTGAGTTGTCCTTGTGTAATTCTACCACCTAAAAGGGCCTATCAAAAAGTGGTCTATTTTTCCTAGGATATAAACATTATATCTATGTAACCCCTTTTCATTTTTTACATATCACATTTTAGATATTAGAATCCCCGTGATAATGGTATATAGTTTCATACTTCACATCTAAATATTGCCAAAGAATCCTTGGCCCATGAACCCTTAAATCAATCATTATTTCCATGATAGATATGTTCCTAGCCATATAATCTAGAACTACAATACACCATCGTCCTTATTTCAGGATAATAAACTGTGTTGATAATGTTCTCATCTCATAAAAATAAACTTTAGGGTCTCCCAGAACTATGTGTAGACTTATTCTCACTCTAATGAGATACATAGTGATGCATGCATTGTACATTATTTTCCAGCCACCGCAACTTCAAAACATCCCAATACTTCCTTTTCGTGACATTTTTGTAGTGGAATATACCTTTGGAGCTCCTTTCTTCTCACACTAATCAATGCTCACTTGGGATTTTGAGTTTTGGTAAAAGATTAGATATATGATAAACATATATCATTTCACATCAAAGTTACTATATTCATGGTTCCAAGACCATAAAAGGAACACCAAACACCCTTACAACTTTATGATAAAGTAAACAATTTTCATATCTTTCATGTTGAAAATTAAAGAATTATGAGTGTCTTGATTCTTAAAATTAAAGGACACATAGTGACACCCAGATGCCTAGTCTTGGGATCGACCCATATAATTCTTTTTCACATTAGGGAACCCACACCCACATATAGAAGGAGTGTTAAACTACATGGTCTTTTTACTGGTCACACAAAATAAAACTACATGATTCTTCAACCCTAGTCATGGAGGATCCCCCCCTCCCCTGATGTGGGTGTCTAATATATTGTTCCCTATTTTCCCAAGACAAATTCATGTAGGACCTATTTCTCATTCATGGAAAGTGCCTATATAGATGATCACTTAATTATTAGACACCTTGACATGAAAAAACCCTTTATGGTCTTTCGAATTCTAGATCTTCACAAACTACTTCACCATCGGTAGTGGAATGTCATATTCTTGAAGTCACAATTCACAAAATATGTAGTAATATGACCCATTTTTTTCCATAATTCATTAACGAAAATATAATTTCATCTAGGGGATTACACTCTTTTATTATGCACCAATACACCCCAATTAGCTTTTCACGAGTCACCCATAGAAAAGGGTCTATAAAACATAGGTATATTAGTCACAGGGAGACACCTCTTCTATCTCTATAATCCCCAACGACAAAATCATGTTAAAGACCACCTTTTGAATATGGTTTTTATTATTTCCTTGTATGTTTGTATCACATCATGTTTTAGAATAGAAAATCACAAAATTGTGACTCAAATTCCCCCTTTTTTGAATCTAAATAATTTTTGAAAATTATCAAACACTAAACCGTTCTTGGACAATCATTCCATAAATCATGAACAAAGATATTCCACCAAAAACACCAATCACATTTTTCTTGTAAATATGACATTAAACTACCCAAAAAATGAGAAACAACACTCATCAGGTTTAAATACATCAAAAGGGAATGCTGGACAAAATTCATGTCTTATCTTGCTAGACTTTCACTCAACATGGTTTAAGATGTAATGACCCTAATCGGGAGCCACTCAACTGGTGCCCCATACCTAGTTCGCCAAATGAACTCAAGCACATTTCCCTAAACTCCAGAGGCTGCCAAGTACCAGCGAGGGACTTGGTGAGTCATTGGGGAAATTATGCTCTCATTTGGTAAGGTATACAAGGGAAATGAAATGATAGTCAATAGCGGAATCAATAAACAACACACAATAACTAAAACTAAACAACAAAATAAATGAATATATAATAATGATGATAATGATGCAGAACGTAGAAGTGTCTAAAGAATGAATCAAAAAAACAACTTGCTGAAATACAACTGATAAACAAAGTACAAAAAGTAAGCAGTAACTCCAGCAGCATCGCAAGCCTATGCTCGGTCCTATCCTCTCTGGCTCCAACCAGAAATCATGTACCTGAAGTAGAGGGGCCACAGTACCTATCCATGCCAGCAATCATATAACATGTTTGGGCCAAAAAGTAGGACCCAAATAGGGTGTGAGACTAATCCCAGTAGGATACCACCACTACATCTGTGCCCTACTATCAGTGAGGAATATAGAAAATGTAATGGAAATAATGCAGCAGAGAAACAAGAGTATGCTAAAGAAAACAATACTACAAATCTCCATTCACATTTATTTATTAATTTAATTCAATACTTTAATTATCAACCAAGGAATCTAGAAAACAGCTCTATAATCCCAAATCACAACAAGTAACACCATAGGTATCTCAGTAGACCACCTAAACAACAAGTAGTACAAAACCCAAGATTGTTCTTTGGCTTGGTGGACTCGTCACAACCAACCAAACAATATTTAAAATAACTCTCTAGGTGGCTCACACTAGCTGACCCCTCTAGTAAAATACTCATACAAGGCACAAACACTCTGGGAAGCTCTTAGTGTCAATTCCCTTATGGTCTTGCAATGATATCTATAGACTCTCTGACGAAGCACTTACATCTAATTCCCCCTACAGTCTCGATACGTAACTAAGGACACTATGAGGATGCACAATGTCCAATTCTTATAGGTCCTTCAAATGAGACTAATTTATAACAGACTCTCTAGGGAATCCCTTAACCGTCAATTCACTATTTAGTCTACCACACTAGTTTCACACAGCCCTGAGCAGTCCCGTCGTACTTAAACGACTATTAACATCCCTAATTAATTTCAAAAAACTACTTGTATAACAACTACAATGCATCAAAATCATATAAATAGTGAGAAATACATGCAATCAACCATATCGAGGTAGGCAATCAATGCAACAAGGTCTGCCTCACAGGCAACCTAAGCCAAATGGTGATAAACAGCCAAAACAAGGGAAACACCCATGGGGTGATCCTCGAACATGCGATCAAACAATCATTATTCATCTAATAACCTAAATCATATAGGAAATCTAAGGAAGATACTAATGTAGAGTCAAAACCCTATCTTGAGATACCAGATACATGGGAATCCGGTACTTTTGCACAAAAATTCAAAGAATTTCAACATAAGCCAACAAAACCCCTACATCAATCCCAGGAGATCCATATTCTTGAACCACGAAACATGAATCATCCTAGAATGGAGAAGATCTGCAAAAACGTCTAAAACATTCAACCCACAATAACTTGAGAAAGAAGAGGAAATATAAGATGAAACTCTAGTAGAAGAAAGAGCTTACTACTGCGGCTCCAATGCAATCGATGGTGGTCAATTCATAGAACAGACAGAGGCTCGGGGGATCGGAGAATATCTTCGGTCGTACCCTCGCTCTCAGTCAAAGAACCTAGAGAATACGGTGTTTTTGGGGTTAAGACGCTACCTCGGTCTGTTTAATGAAAAAAAAAGAAAGTACACAATGTGTAATTTTGGAGTACACGGCGTGTACTACGCTTTTCTGTACTACGCATTAAGCATCCTCCACATCACCCCTGCATGGTCGTGTGTGTGGCCATGACAAATCCAGAACACGACCTCGAGTGGCATCAAAGTACACCGCGTGTACTTATAAAGTACACGGTGTGTACTAAGAAAATTTCTAGATTCTCCCCTTTTTCCCAAAAATGACCATAAAAGCAAAATCATACCTAAAAAAGATATAGGTTCTTACAAACTTCCCCCCTTAAAGAAATTCTTCCCCAAATTTCTCTAACAATGTGACGAAGAAGAAACCTCAAACAAATCTGGCCACTATGATCGCATATTGGCCTCCCTCTCCCATGTATCATCTTGTACACGATTATGCTGCCATAGCACCCGTACCAGAGGAACAGACCGGCCATGAAGTACCTTTGCACTATGATCAACAATCATGATGGGATGCTCCTTGAAAGATGCATCCTGCTCCATCTCAACCTCCTCAAATTGAAAAACATGAGACGGGTATGAGAAATAGTATTGGAGATGAGAAACATTGAAGACATCATGCATAGCCTGGTACCTTTGAGGTAACTGAAACCTATAATAAACCAGCCTGACTATCTCTAGAACCTCAAAAGGGCCGATGTATCTTGGTGAAATCTTAACCTGTCTTCTGATCCTCTTCTTTCCCAACCTCCGGGTAACACATAAGAAAACTTGATCTCAGACCTTGAACTCCAAAGCTCATCTCCGCTGATGAGTATAAGATTTCTGCCGGGACTGTGTAGTAGTCATCCTTTTCCGAATAAATTCCACTTGTTTAGTGGTATCCTGAACAAGACGAGGTCCCAGCATAGTTGACTCTCCTACCTCCAGCCAACACAAGGGTGATCGGCACGGCCTACAGTACAGATCCTTGTAAGGTGTCATCTAAATAGTTTCTTGAAAACTTTTATTGTAGGAAAACTCCACTAGAGGTATATGTCTCTCCCAAGAACCTCTAAAATCAAGGACGCATGGTCGTAGCAAGTCCTCTACCACCGAATCATGCGCTCTGACTGGATATCTATCTGGGGATGGTAAGTTGTACTTAGAAGTACATGTGTACCCAAATCCCTCTGAAGCCCTAGCCAGAAATGTGACATAAAGCAGGCATCTCTATTGGAAATGAGAGTACATGGAACCCCATGCAAGTGTACAATCTCATGGATGTACAACTGTCTGATTTCATCAACATTGAAGGTATCATTAATCGGCAAGAAGTGAGAAACCTTCGTGAGCCTGTCAATGACAACCCATACCGTGTCATTACCTCAAGGTGATCTCGGTAAAGTTGTTACAAAGTCCATCATGACATCATTCCACTTCCACTCAGGAATTGGTAGTTGTTGTAAAAGCCCTACTGGTCACTGGTTCTCCGCCTTCACCTACTGACAGGTGGAATACCTCATGAAAAAACCAGCAACATCTCCCTTCATACCTGACCACCAATATCGGCGGTGTAGATCACGATACATCTTGGTGATTCCAGGATTTCCCATACTGAGGAATGAAAGTCTCGCATCTACTCCTCGGTTATATCTTCTGGAACCCATACGCATCCTTGGAAACGCAAGATCTCACCCTTGCCTACGGTCCATCCGAGAAGAGGGTTCTCTCATGACACGCTTTCCTATAGGACTAGGCCTTCAGAATCTGATAGATGCCTCATTCGAAATCAGTCAATAAGGGTATAGGTAACAGCTACATAAGAACGAAAAGTCTGACCCTGCATGTCGTGCACCTCTAAATGCATTTCTGGAATAGAGCCATAAGCCGCCACTCGCTGCTAGCTTCTTGAACTGCATGTATCTGAGTCCTCCTACTAAGTGCGTCTGCCACATTGTTGCCTTTCCGAGACATATAAGCAAGCTTGAAATTGAAATACTGTAGGTACTCAACCCACCACCGCTATCTCAGATTCAGGTCATGCTATGTGAAGATATACTTGAGGCTCTTCTGGTCAGTATATACCACAAAATGCTCTCCCAGATAATAATGTCTCTAGCAATGCAAATCATGACCAACTGAAGCCAACTTGAGGCCGTGCATAGGAGAGTTTCTCTCATGTGGCCTCAACTGCTGAGATCCATATGCAACAACACGATCCTCCTACATAAGCACTTCTCCAAGCCCGATGCAAGATGCATCAGACAAAACTATGTAACTCTTGCCTGGCTTTGGAAGAACTAGAATCACTGCTGAAGTCAATCTCCCCTTCAGCTCTTCAAAGGCTGAATCACAGGATTCTGACCAAACATACTTCACCCCCTTCTTTTTCAAGCCCATAAATGAAGTTTTTAAGCATGATAAGTCTTGTATAAAACACCTATAGTAACCAGCCAGCCCTATGAATCTTCGTACCTCGAAGACATTTTTCAGCTGCTCCCAGTTAACTACAACTCTTACCTTCTCTGGGTCTACTGATACTCTGGTCTCTAAGATTACATTGTAACACCCCGAGATTTTATGAAAAATGTTATTTTAATTTCATTAATGTCTTATGTTGTATTCTACACCAAGATTACCTTGCACTATACGGAACACCATATTAGCTTGCAGTATACGCAACACTATTCTTGGACCGTGTTACACACAATTTTGATAATAGTTATTCTACGCAACATTGAGTGTATATATATATATATATATATATTAAATGTATAAATGAAATATGGTTGGATTATATTATACGAAACAACGAAGGATTCTTTCACAACACGCAACCCTGACTTGGCTTGCATTACACGCAATCACGACCTTCCTCGATAGCATGTGTTGTACGCAATACCGGGTTTTAAGAAAAAATGTTATATTATTATAATATTGTCATGAACTAGCCGTTATGAATAGTATTAACTAAATTTTGAATTTAATAACATTATTATTCATCTTACACATTTTTAGAACATGGTATAAGAACAAAATAAATTTTTCGGGTAAAATAAGTATTTTTAAAAAAATGAAGTTTTGTCGCCTTTTGATGGCGCACCCACTTTAAATCTGTTTTTTGACATGTTTATAAGTTCAATTTGACAAAATAAAATTCTTCTTTGGAATCAAGAAATAAAAATTTACTTTGGATAAATTTTTCATATTATTCTGGTAACTTTCACATTTTAATGAATAGTAAAAACACACTATATTTTAATTAAAAAAAACTTTTTTCATCGTAATATCTTATGTGGTTAAATTATAATATTGAATGGTTTTAAAGTATAAATAGAATATATTTTTACCATTTAATATACTTTATGTCATTAGCATTGATTTTACCTTGAATTCGTAGGTTAAATCAATTCAATCTTTTGCAATATTTTAAACAAAAAACCCGTTTTTATTCGACATCGGGATTAATTTTAATTTAATTTCTGCAACTTCTGTGTTTTGAATTTTAAAAAATGGATTCCATATTTGGAATCAGTGGGTCCAAATTATGTTAATAGGATACGTTTTATTTTTGGGAATTATGAATAGTAACTACGGTAAATTTTATTTACCATAGTTAAAGGTAAATCGGGTAATTAAGGGTAAATATAATATTTTAAAATTACCCTAACAAATGTCAAAATACTATTGGATGACTAAAAAACGACCCATATCACCTAAGGGTTGGATTAGATTAATTTAATTAAATTTTTGCAATGAAAATAATTTAATTATTATTAAAACCAAAGAATGTGACAACATGTCACTTTCTTAAAGCTTATAAGTATAATAATTTTAATCTAGTGATACACTTCATGAAACATCGAAAATGAATAGTCTCCAGAAATCTAATAAAATTATCTACATCATAGGAATTTATTTAGAATTTTTAGGGATTAAATCGTTATCATTTAGTATGACATAAAGATGATGCAGTAATTGTCTTATTAATGAAATATTGACATAATTGATGTTATAAATGCCCAAATAAATGTAATTTGAGACTTTTTATGACTTAAACTAATTTTCTAGGTTAATATGACATGTTATTGTTGATTTAAGTAACTTTTTTTAGAACTTATCATTCTGTTATGAATTTCATAAAAATCATGTACCAAATAGTGTCAAAATTGACATAAAATAGTTTTTAAAACAAATATTATATTATTAATTGTTATTTTATTACAAAAAATATAAGGTTCTGCCAAATGACTTAGATAAGATTATATATATTAATAATAAACAACTTGGGGTTCTTTTGGCTTGATATAGTAAGTTTATTAACCATATAATGTAAGAAAACAAAAAGACACGGTAAAAGTTAAATTATTTAACTTAAAGTTAAATCTAATTGATAAGGTTAAAATAATAACCTAAACTTGTCTAAATCCTATTGGTTGATAGTAGTTCGACCAATCCCCACTTTAGCTTCGAAATAAGACCCTTTGGAACCATTATAAACCTATGTTTACTTTAATATAAAATAATATTTTGAGATATTCCTAAGGTGCCCCTCTCCTCCCTTATAAAAGGGCACCTCCTCCCCCTCCTCCTCACACCAATTTGAGCACTCAAGCTCGGCCAACCCCTGGCATTTTCTCCTCTCCACTTCCCTAGAATAATCCTAGAAGTCCTGGTCTTCTTCAAAGACCAATCTTAGTTCCCTAAGTGGAGGATTCAAAGAAGCGTTCCAAAGAAGAGGTAATATCCATTACCGATCTTTTCAATTTCTTTCTTCTTCAACTTATTCTTCTTTAGTTGTTTCATGATAAAGTAATAACATCAGTATTTCTTATACACTGATATGTTATTATAAATATGAAACAACTCTAATTATCCTTCTATCCGTCCTACGGAAAAAGGAAATCACTGCGCGTGTGTACGTACGGAATACCGTCTCCACGCCGTGGTGTAATCTATTTTCCACCACCACCTTAATTGGATGGGTATAAAGGTGTAATGAGTAACTATATATGATTATTATAAAGTTATATTGATACTGAAATAGTATACATACACTTCAACACAATTCCACGACCATGGGAACGATATCATCGCTCGTGCGTACGTACGGACTACCGTCTCCACGACGCGATGAGATTCATTCTCAATGATTAACCATTCATGAATGATTATAAAGTATATATAATAAGTACTAATGAAATATATGACCTAATAAGGATACTGGAATTATTTATATTTATATGTATGTCATCTACTTAATTCCATTCAATTCAATAAGGAAACGAAAACAGCGTTCATGCGTACGTACGGACTACCGTCTCCATGAACGGTGTATTTCATTCCATTTACTGATTTATTATATATGTATATACTGAATATATATATATATATATCATTTTTTATATTCTGGAATTAATTAATCATGATCTAAGTAATCATATGAATAATTACAAGTTAAAAACACGAACGACAAATGAGACGATTTTACCCAAAACGCTACTTTAACATGAATTTACAAAAGAACGGGTAATATAAAGTCATAAGTGAACCATATATGATATAATAACAATGAATATGATTCTGGAATAAGTCAATAACATGATTTAAATCATTATACAGGAGGTTCGGACACTTACAAAGCAAGTCGGACCTAAGGTAAGGGAAATATCACAATCTCATTTTTATCCGAGATTGTTTATTCGTAAGTATTTACTTGGGTGTATTTTATCATCCACATCCCTATTCCATCAATATGTAATATTGTTTCCATCCACGTACAATAGTTTAAATCCAATTTTACCCTTCGGTGAGTTTTTAGTAAAGAATATGAAAGGAATCTTTTGTCGTTTTTTCGTACGAGGAACTTTTTGAGATTTCCAACAAAAGTACGAAGAATGTTTTTTTTAACTTATACGGCATGAATGGATTTTTAAAACATTATTTCCAAGAAACTTCCTTTACAAGTTTTCATGTTTATTTTTAATCAACTTCTTTTATTTTAGAATTGTATGACATGTTAAGAAAGGAAAAGTGTTTTTTTTTGAAGAAGAAAGGATATTTTCCTCAAGAATGGAGTTCAAGTGTTTTATCAAAATTATTTTCCATATAAGATAATAAACGGTTCTGTTTTTATCCCTATTATTATATTGATTTAATTATGTTGTGAGGGAATTATTTTTATGAAGTCATTTACCTTATATGGTTTGTTTTATGATGTCATGATGTCTCAAGAATCCCATTTTTGTTACATGTGTTATGCGATGATGTATGATTTATGATTATGTGGCACACATAAGAAAGGATTCATTATAAGATGGGTGGGACCTATATCTCCCTCCAATGCATTGGGTAAAGATTTTATATATCATGAGATAGACATGGCTGGAATGGTAGGTTATACCGGTTCAGTGAAACAGGACTGAAACGAGGGTGACTCGGTTCAGAAAGGGACTTTGTCCACTAAGATAGTCTTGGAAATGGGTCATGACTAACAAGAAATGATTCTCTATGATTATGTGTGTATTCCACAAAGTTTCATGTTTTAAGTTATGCTTATTGGGATTTCATTTCACTACTATGATTTATCCCATGTTATGAAATTATGCTCTCTTTTGCAGGTTAAGATTTCCAAAATGTTATGTTCTTATGAATATGATGTGATTGATATTTCTTTTGTTTACCCTTACTGAGCATTTGAGCTCACCCTTTTATGTTTACTTTTCCCCAGGATATAAAGAAAGGTTTTAGGTATTAAAAAAAGGGAAGATCTTTATGAGAGATGTTGAAGATCTTTCACCAGGATTAGAAGATTATACTCCGAGTTTCCAAAGACACTAAACTATTACGATCCTTGTGTGTGTGTTTTTGTTATGTACTAAGTATTCCGCAAATGTAATGTAATGTCAATGTACATCAAGCTTCGGGTCTCTACAGTTGGTATCAGAGGAAAGGTTTAGTCAACCTTTGGAAAATAGGATGTGAAAACATTAGTGAGATCCCTAGAGATATTTCTAAGGTATGTCTAGGGATGTCCCTAAAGTTAAGTATACGTATTGGTTATAGTACTAGAATTACGCTAACGATCATAGAATTGAACCTAAGATGTTAGATATTGAAGGTACTCCCCTTTATTATGTTGTTTTCCCTGGCATGATTTTTGCCTCTCACACTATTCTTTTTGGGTTTTAGACGATGGCTGGAACCCGAAGGAACCGTGTTGATCAATACAATGGACAATGCAATGATTGTCCTCCTGAACAAACAAATGTTATGGGAGATGGAGTGAAAAATCTTATTGTTATACTTACACAAGCTATGAATCATTCTGGACTTCCAATTGAGCAAAGAAGGGAACAATATTCTATTGAGTCCTTCATGAGGCAACGTCCACCTTCTTTCAGTGGGTCTTCTGATCCACTTGTTGCTGAACAATGGATCAGTACCACTGAAAAGATATTTTCAGTTCTTCAATGTTCTAAGCATGATAAAGTCATCTTAGCAGTATATCGTTTGGAAGGTGAAGCTGATCAATGGTGGAATCTTATCAAGAATACGAGGCAAAGAGATGAAATTGAGTCCATGGAATGGGACGAGTTCAAGAACTTGTTTTTCAGTAAGTACTTCCCTCGTATTCTTCGAACAAAGATGGAAAAGGAGTTTCTTGTGCTGAAGCAGAAGGATGATGAATCTGTTGGTATATACGAAGCAAATTTTACAAGACTTGCAAGGTACGCTTCTGGTATTATCATCCAACCTGAAAGTAAAGTTGATCGATTTTTCAGTGGCTTAAAACCAAGTCTTCGAAGGGCATTAGCTATAAGAGACTTCAGTTGATATGACGAAATTGTGAATTGTGCTATCAAGGTAGAAATGGAAGTTGGTGTTACATATCCATCTCATGGTTTTGACCAGAAACGAAAGATGGAGTTCAAGGAGAAATCTCAGAATAATGTTTCCTTATGCACAAAGTGTGGAAAGAAGCATGGTGGAGATTGTCTTAAAGGGACTAGAAAATGTTTTAAGTGTGGAAAAGAAGGTCATCGAGCAGCTGAGTGCTGAAGTAATGGAAAAAGGGATTCTAATGATGTGAATAAAGAAAACACTGCAGAGAACGCACCACCAACACTTCAATGCTTCAACTGCAAGGAAATGGAGTATTATGCTAATAAATGCCCTAATCCAAGGGTTAGTGATGATCGACATGAGCAACCGATTAAGGAAAAGGAAAAAGGGAAGTCACATGCGATCACTATTGGCGATGTTGAATATGACAACGCTGTGGTGGAATGATTAAGTGTTTATGTAATGGGATTCCAAAATAATATTGTATCATGGAGTATTGGAATATTTATGTATTGGTCTAATGTGGTATTCAAAGTAATTGAGATATTTTTGGAAATAAGATGATATGCGCATAATGAAGGGAAAACGAGAAAACGAAATGTTTAACAGTATTCATGAGCTCGTGATTGATATAAGGACTAAGTGATATCATGGTTTGAGTATATAGAATTTTGAGGATTTTGGTATGTGGAAAGTGTTAAATTTTAACTGCATTCATGTTTTCACTAAGGTATTCAAGAGAATACATGATTAAGGACTTTGAATGTTTAGAATGTGACCAACAAAACATATCTTATGATATATGGGGATCGACGATGGTGTTAAATCTCTGGTAATCATTTTCACTATGTTATGAGAGTGGACTGCAGTATTATGGATAAGCCTAAAGATTGGAATGGATTATGTTGGACATAAGTTAGTATTGTTTAAGGATCGAATTTTTCTCGATATTATTGATGGGATGTTATAGTAATGCAGTTTTAGAAAAAGGAAAACCTGTAGGACGGGTGACAGCCCATCGCTTCGGACAAGGCTGTGGGAATCGAACCCACAACCGAAGTGTGACTGGCCTTTATCGCCTACCACTGGCCTACAGGAAGTCCCTGTTTAGTAGAAACTAGTTTTTATTATATTAAGCAGTATGATATATGAAGTATAAGTCCATGTTAGGAACCATATATGATTAATCTCACTATAAATCGACTTATGTATATAATTTTTGCTAACCTTTTGTTTGAGACAGATGGAATGACCCGTCATTCTATCACATGATCTGCTAACACTTCACGAATAACAAATTCAACTTCATTTATTTAAGAGATGAAGTGGAAATTGTTCAAGGCATGAACATCAGTGAGATTGTACCAAAATAAAGTAAGTATTTATTCTAATGAAAATTTTCAACTTTAGGGAAATGATCATTAAAACCAAAAATGTTGTCCTAGTGATCTTATACCCGATGAATGAGATGGTACCTTATATCATCACAAATCTATGGATTTGTGATTACTGGCTTTTCTATAGCCATGTTCTCAACCACTCTTCATCAGAACATGATGGTTAGATTTCTCTTCCATATCCATATTTTCACCAATGTGGAAACCCAGTGATTAGTTTATTTGGGTAATCGTTACATTTCATACTTTAGTTTTTAAAGCCATGTTTTGGTATTCCTTTTTACGATGTGGGTTTCTATCAAAGAAACTTTCAAATAGTAAACCATTTATAACCCCGACGAATTTCGAGGGCAAAATTCATTTTAAGGGGGGTAGAATGTAACACCCCGAGATTTTATGAAAAATATTATTTTAATTTCATTAATGTCTTATGTTGTATTCTACACCAAGATTACCTTGCGCTATACGCAACACTGTATTAGCTTGCAGTATACGCAACACTATTCTTGGACCGTGTTACACACAATTTTGATAATAGTTATTCTACACAACATTGATTGTATATATATATATATATATATTAAATGTATAAATGAAATATGGTTGGATTCTGTTATACGAAACAACGAAGGATTCTTTCACAACACGCAACCCTGACTTGGCTTGCATTACACGCAATCACGACCTTCCTCGATAGCGTGTGTTGTACGCAATATCGGGTTTTAATAAACAATGTTATATTATTATAATATTGTCATGAACTAGCCGTTATGAATAGTATTAACTAAATTTTGAATTTAATAACATTATTATTCATCTTATACATTTCTAGAACATGGTATAAGAACAAAATAAATTTTTCAGGTAAAATAAGTATTTTTCAAAAAATGAAGTTTTGCCGCCTTTTGATGGTGCACCCACTTTAAATATGGTTTTTGACATGTTTATAAGTTCAATTTGACAAAATAGAATTCTTCTTTGGAATCAAGAAATAAAAATTTACTTTGGATAAATTTTTCATATTATTCTGGTAACTTTCACATTTTAATGAATAGTAAAAACACGCTATATTTTAATTAAAAACAACTTTTTTCATCGTAATATCTTATGTGGTTAAATTATAATATTGAATGGTTTTAAAGTATAAATAGAATATATTTTTACCATTTAATATAATGTATTTCATTAGCATTGATTTTACCTTGAATTCGTAGGTTAAATCAATTCAATCTTTTGCAATGTTTTAAACAAAAAACCCGTTTTTATTCGACAACGAGATTAATTTTAATTTAATTTATGCAACTTCTGTGTTTTGAATTTTAAAAAATGGATTCCATATTTGGAATCAGTGGGTCCAAATTATGTTAATAGGATACGTTTTATTTTTGGGAATTATGAATAGTAACTACGGTAAATTTTATTTACCATAGTTAAAGGTAAATCGGGTAATTAAGGGTAAATATAATATTTTAAAATTACCCTAACAAATGTAAAAATCCTATTGGATGACTAAAAAACGACCCATATCACCTAAGGGTCAGATTAGATTAATTTAATTAAATTTGTTCAATGAAAATAATTTAATTATTATTAAAACCAAAGAATGTGACAACATGTCACTTTCTTAAAGCTTATAAGTATAATAATTTTAATCTAGTGATAACCTTCATGAAACTTAGAACTTGAATAGTCTCCAGAACTCTAATACAATTATCTACATCATAGGAATTTATTTAGAATTTTTAGGGATTAAATATTTATCATTTATTATGACATAAAGATGATGCAGTAATTGTCTTATTAATGAAATATTGACATAATTGATGTTATAAATGCTCAAATAAATGTAATTTGAGACTTTTTATGACTTACACTAATTTACTAGGTTAATATGACATGTTATTGTTGATTTAAGTAACTTGTTTCGAACTTATCATTCTGTTATGAATTTCACAAAAATCATGTACCAAATAGTGTCAAAATTGACATAAAATAGTTTTTAAAACAAATATTATATTATTAATTGTTATTTTATTCCTAAAAATATGAGGCTCAGCCAAATGACTTATATAAGATTATATATATTAATAATAAACAACTTGGGGTTCTTTTGGCTTGATATAGTAAATTTATTAACCATATAATGTAAGAAAACAAAAAGACACGGTAAAAGTTAAATTATTTAACTTAAAGATAAATCTAATTGATAAGGTTAAAATAATAACCTAAACTTGTCTAAATCCTATTGGTTGATATTATTTCGACCCATCCACACTTTAGCTTCGAACTAAGACCCTTTGGAACCATTATAAACCGATTTTTACTTTAATATAAAATAATATTTTGAGATATTCCTAAGGTGCCCCTCTCCTCCCTTATAAAAGGGCACCTCCTCCCCCTCCTCCTCACATCAATTTGAGCACTCAAGCTCGGCCAACCCCTGACATTTTCTCCTCTCCACTTCCATAGAATAATCCTAGAAGTCCTGGTCTTCTTCAAAGACCAATCTTAGTTCCCTAAGTGGAGGATTCAAAGAAGCGTTCCAAAGAAGAGGTAATATCCATTACCGATCTTTTCAATTTCTTTCTTCTTCAACTTCTTATTCTTTAGTTGTTTCATGATAAAGTAATAACATAAGTATTTCTTATACACTGATATGTTATTATAAATATGAAACAACTCTAATTAACCTTCTATCCATCCTACGGAAAAAGGAAATCACTGTGCGTGCGTACGTACGGAATACCGTCTCCACGCCGTGGTGTAATCTATTTTCCGCCACCACCTTAATTGGATGGGTATAAAAGTGTAATGAGTAACTATATATGATTATTATAAAGTTATATTGATACTGATATAGTATACATACACTTCAACACAATTCCATGACCATGGGAACGATATCATCGCTCGTGCGTACGTACGGACTACCGTCTCCACGATGCGATGAGATTCATTCTCAATGATTAACCATTCATGAATGATTATAAAGTATATATAATAAGTACTAATGAAATATATGACCTAATAATGATACTGGAATTATTTATATTTATATGTATGTCATCTACTTAATTCCATTCAATTCAATAAGGAAACGAAAACAGCGTTCATGCGTACGTACGGACTACCGTCTCTATGAACGGTGTATTTCTTTCCATTTACTGATTTATTATATATTTATATTCTGAATATATATATATATAAATCATGTTTTATATTCTGGAATTAATTAATCATGATTTAAGTAATAATATGAATAATTACAAGTTAAAAACACGAACGACAAATGAGACGATTTTACCCAAAACGCTACTTTAACATGAATTTACAAAAGAACGGGTAATATAAAGTCATAAGTGGACCATATATGATATAATAACAATGAATATGATTCTGGAATAAGTCAATAACATGATTTAAATCATTATACAGTAGGTTCGGACACTTACAAAGCAAGTCGGACCTAAGGTAAGGGAAATATCACAATCTCATTTTTATCCGAGATTGTTTATTCGTAAGTATTTACTGGGGTGTATTTTATCATCCACATCCTTGTTCCCTCAATATTTAATATTGTTTCAATCCACTTACAATAGTTTATATCCAATTTTACCCTTCGGTGAGTTTTTAGTATAGAATATGAAAGGAATCTTTTGTTGTTTTTTCGTACGAGGTACTTTTTGACTTTTCTGACAAAAGTACGAAGAATGTTTTTTTAACTATACGGCATGAATGGATTTTTAAAACATTATTTCCAAGAAACATCCTTTACAAGTTTTCATGTTTATTTTTAATCAACTTCTTTTATTTTAGAATTTTATGACATGTTAAGAAAGGAAAAGTGTTTTTTTTAAGAAGAAAGGATATTTTCCTCAAGAATGGAGTTCAAGTGTTTTATCAAAATTATTTTCCATCTAAGATAATAAAGGGTTCTGTTTTTATCCCTATTATTATATTTATTTGATTATGTTGTGAGGGAATTATTTTTATGAAGTCATTTACCTTATATGGTTTGTTTTATGATGTCATGATGTTTCAAGAATCCCATTTTTGTTACATGTGTTATGCGATGATGTATGATTTATGATTATGTGGCACACATAAGAAAGGATTCATTATAAGATGGGTGGGACCTATATCTCCCTCCAATGCATTGGGTAAATATTTTATATCTCATGAGATAGACATGGCTGGAACGGTAGGTTATACCGGTTCAGTGAAACAGGACTGAAACGAGGGTGACTCGGTTCAGAAAGGGACTTTGTCCACTAAGATAGTCTTGGCAATGAGTCATGACTAACAAGAAATGATTCTCTATGATTATGTGTGTATGACACAAAGTTTCATGTTTTAATTTATGCTTATTGGGATTTTATTTCACTACTATGATTTATCCCATGTTATGAAATTATGCTCTCTTTTGCAGGTTAAGATTTCCAAAATGTTATGTTCTTATGAATATGATGTGATTGATATTTCTTTTGTTTACCCTTACTGTGCATTTGAGCTCACCCTTTTATGTTAACTTTTCCCCAGGATATAAAGAAAGGTTTTAGGTATTAAAAAAGGGAAGATCTTTATGGGAGATGTTGAAGATCTTTCGCCATGATTAGAAGATTATACTCCGAGTTTCCAAAGACACTAAACTATTACGATCCTTGTGTGTGTCTTTTTGTTATGTACTAAGTATTCCGAAAATGTAATGTAATGTCAATGTATGTCAAGCTTCGGGTCTCTACATACATGACCCAAGAAGTGAATCTTGTCCATCCAAAAGTGGCACTTTTAGATATTAGAATATAACTGATGGTCCCTCAGTGTACTCAAAATGATCTCAAGATGGGTAGCATGGTCATGTCGAGTGTGAGAGTACACCAAGATATCATCCACAAAATCCATCATGAAAGAATCCAAGTAAGGATGGAAAACTTTGTTCATCAGCACCATGAAAACTGCTGGTGGGTTCATAGGACTTAACGGCATAACCAAATACTCATACAGACCATACCTGCTCTGAAAGGTTGCAAGAGTTATATCAGATGGTCTGACATGCAACTGAGGATAGCCAGATCTCAAGTCGATCTTCAAGAAAAAACTGGATCATTTAAGCTGATCAATGAGATCATCTATCCATGGAAATAGATATAGTTTCATGATAGTCAACTGGTTTAGCTTCTGATAATCCACACAAAGCCGTAAAGTACATCCTCCTTCTTTGCAAACAGAACGGGAAAACCCCAAGGAGAAGTACCAGGGTAGATAAAATCCTTTGCCTACAACTCCTCCAACTGCTTCTTGAGCTCCTGTAATTCAGGTTTATTCATCCTATAAGGAGGTATGGATACCGGTGCTGCTCCTGGAACACGCTCAATAGAGAAGTCTACCTCTCGCTCCGGAAGCAAAACTAAAAAGTCTTCTGGAAAAACATCTGGAAAGCAATCAACCACTGGAGGAAAATCTATTTGAGAAGTCCCCTAGTCATTTAGATATAAGCTAGTAAGTTGGGCCATAACACCGCCCAACCCATGATGCTCCGATCCAGCTTTACTTTCCATGACATCCCATTCGCCCTTGTGAAGAAAGGATCTGCCATCCAGTGATTTGAAACTCACCCTACAGCAATAGAAATCGACAAAGTCCTGGAAGGGAACTAACTAGTCCATCCCGAGAATGACATCATAACCTGTCATCTCCAAAACATAGAGATTCCATGAAAAACAACACCCACCAACCTCAAGGGGGTAGTCTAAGCACTAGAACATGCTATAAGTTCTAATTCCCAAGAGAGTGTTTAGCGTTAACATGTCCTCAGTAGTATAAACAACAAGTCTAAGGATTTCCACAATATGCACCAAAATAAAGCTATGATAAGCTCCTGTATTGAAAAGTGAAGAGGATAAAACTGATGCTACAAAAATCGCACCTCGAACTGTGGAAGGTCCATGATCCTGCTCCGGATGAATCTGCTCTACCGCAAAAGTATGGCCTACACCGCGACCCTATGGAGCAGCTTGAGATCCCTTAGATGACGCTCCCTGAGCCTGACAATTGTTTCCACTGCCTCTACCCTGGCCTGAATGACCTGAAGAACTCCAACCCTCAGTCTACTACAGAACTGGTAATCCTGCTCCTATACAAGGAGTTCAAACTGATCCTCTCTCACTAGCCACTGGAAAGAGAACCCTGCAGAAACGTTGCAGATGACCCATCTTGCCGCAAGATCGGCACTCCAATGGGTCCCTTGAGCACTGAGTCTTCTTATGCCCTTTTTTTCCACACTAATAGAACACCAAGTGGTTGCTAGAAGGAATATCCCATCTACCAGAAGAAATACCCTACTTCTTCGAGTCACCTCGTGTAGACTCTCAGTGGTGCTTCCTGCTGTCTATCTGAAATGAATCAACCCTGGGTGCTGAACCGCCCTAGTCCATACCTCCAGCCTCCCTTAGATTTCGCTCCGTGATAAGCGCCTGCTTGACTATTAGAGTAATATAATTCTACTTAAAGATGTTCACCTGAGATATGATGTCCTGTCTGAGGCCTTCCTCAAACTTCCTCGCTAAAAACAGTTTGTCATTCCCCCGAACAGGAGTGAAACATTGTAACTCTGTGAAGAGAGAGGAATACTCCATAACTGTGAGAGTACCCTACTACAGGTTCATGAACACTCTACCTATGTCATCCCTCAGCGTCGATGGGTATAAGTAGTCATAGAATGTACACTGGAACTCATCCCAAGCCATAGCCTGTTGGTACCCTGCCCGCGAAACCACATCCCACCATCTTTTGGCAGAATATCGCTGCATATAAGTCGTGATCTTCACTCTCCTTTACGGGGGAATATCAAGGTGCTCGAAGATGGATAGAATGGATTCTAGCCATGAATATTTAGCCTGAGGTCCTCCATCCCCTATGAACATGGGAGGATGCTGCTGTAGAAAAAACCACGTCAAAGTTTCCATAGACGGGGCAGGATGCTGAGCTCCCAGGAAGGTCTGCATTAATCCCAAGAAACCCTATCTAAACTGAGAATCGACACCAGTTTTTGGAATCACTACAGGTGACATGTTAGGAATGATAGGCAGAGCTACTGGTAGTCCCTGATCTTCCATATCAGGCGTACAGTCACTGCCTGGTTCCTGATGTGCAACGGGAGGACGTCTCGATGCCAGGACTCTGCAAGGTCAAAAGAACACTTTAGATCACATTACTAGGAAATGAAAACTAGGAGAGTACGAAGGGAATTGGGTATGAAGCATTCAAAACAAACAAAACATGACTAAAATTCGTGTATAAAGACTACACGATGTGTTCCCTTAATTCATTTACATGGGTGTGTACTCTTTTTTAACTGGTTGTGTAACACCCCAAATAAATGGCGTGTTGTCCCAACACACGGCGTGTACCTGAATTCTCTTCCCTTCCCAAGTCCTTCAACGCGGTTTAGCCACACGGATCTCCTAAAAAAAACTACACAGCGTGTTCAAGGAACACACAACATGTACTCAACAAGCTTCACCTGGCCCTTGTTGTTAGTGGCACGGCCTGTGTGCCCAGGTCACACTACACGGCAAGTTCCAAAAGGACACGGCGTGTACTAAGAAGTCCTAACAGACTGTGTGGTTAGATACACATCCCGCTACATGGATGACACTTAACGGTGTGTTTCAGGAAAACATGGCGTGTATGAGAAAGGATAACACCAACCTATATTGTTTGTGACACGGCCGTGTACCTAGATCAAACTAAACGGTGTGTAAAATTTAGACACGGCGTGTATGTGAAAAGATAAAGCGACCCGTGTTGCTCGTGACCCGGTCGGGTACCTATTTCATACTACACGGTGTGCTAAACTAGTAAACGGTGTGATCTTATATAATTTTCCACAACCTCGTGTCCTTTCTCACTTGGCCAGTGACACGACTATAGACTACATGGAATGTAACCATAATGTACACACCGTGTATTTTAGGTTTTTCCAGACAGTAGCCTCAGAACTGCACCGGAGCCCAGAAAACACAGAAAAAATTAATCATTAAGGTGCCAATTTCCGATCCGTGGGGGCCCATACTCCCAGCGAATCAATGCTTGTCATCATAACAATGCACATAATAAGTAAATATTATAATAAACTCGCGATCCACCAAATTCCGATCCTCGAGGGCCCATAACACCTCTAAGACCAAAGTTTGGCGTCCAAAATAAGGAAGATCCAATCAAATGATAACCTTTTAACATAGAAGGTATTCTATCACAACAACTATCACAACAACATGCATAGTCTATCACAATTTCTATCACAACATCATGCAACTTCTAATCAAATCTAGATGGCATGGAAAAATGCATGACATGTGATTTTCTAACAAGTGCGTATATGATGCATGAGATGGAATACCCTCATCTAATCAGGTTGCAAAGAAATAGAAACACAATCATATAAATAGTAACAGCACAAAACAAGTGCACCACCCAACGGTGAAATCAATTAAACTGTAACATTTGCAAAACTTGAAAATTGCAATATTCGAGGTAACCCGGCTTTTTCCCTCTACACGGGTTTTATAACTCTCGGGAACATCTATTTACCATTTACCTATTTTGTCATATCCCTATCTAATGTTGCTAAACAGTAAGTCAATAGAAAATAAAAGGAACCTGCCTCTGATACCACTTTGTAACGACCCGAATCTGGAGCCACTCAACTAGTTCCCCGTACCCAGTTCGCCACATGTGTAATACCCTGAGATTTTATGAGATATATTCATTTTAATTTCTTTGATGTCTTCTATTGTACACCAAGATTAGTTTTTACTATACACAATACCGTATTATCTTGTAGTATATGAAACACTATTCTTGGAAAGGGTTACACACAATTTCAAGTTTGTTTTGTAGAAATTATTCTACGCAACATTAAGTAGAGATTTTGTTTAATGCATAACTGAAATAAGTTTTGATTATGTTATATGAAAAACCAAACTGAGATTTCACTACATGTATCCCTGACTTGGCTTGCATTACACGCAATCAAGACCATCTTTAATAGCGTGTGCAGTACACAATACCGAGTTTCACTAAACGAGATATTATTATAATATTACTATGAACTAGCTGTTATGAATAGTAATACCCACTTTTTGGAATTTTATAAATTTTATCTTTCAAAATGGACTTCATTTTTGGATTCGGAACATCGAAATTATCATAGGGTGAATTTTTGGTATTTTTCTGAAAACATTCAATTTATGATTAATAGTGAAAACACTGGGTTATTATTTAAAAACTGACTTTTTATTTAAATAATTATTTATTTTATTTAAATTTATTTTAGGTCAAAATTGATACATAATAATTATATAAGTTCAATGTAATTTATTTGAGTCATTTTATAATAATTTTAGATATATAAAAATTTTATTTAACTTTTTACCGTCTTTTACCCACCTCCTAGGAGAATTTGGAAATTCACATAAAACATAATTTTACTGCTTCTGTGAGTGGAATTTCGAAAATCCAAGAGACACAGTTAATATCCAGGACTAAAATGTGGTTCAATGAGATGAAAATAATTTTTGGTGAATAGTAACTTTTTACTTTTTTTTACCACGGTTAAAAGTAAATAGGGTAATTAAGGATAAAAATGATATTATTATTACCCTAACACATGTCCTAATTCTATTGGATAAGTTTAATTCGACCAAAAACATCTTATAAATAAAATATGACAATTTAGGTCCACATGGATTATATTAGGACATTTATTACTAATTTATTTAAATAAGGGTTAAAATAGTTAAAATCAATGTTTAATAACTAAGTCATTTTTAATATAGGGTTATACATAAGATAAATTCGACTATAAATATTCATTAGAACGATAAAAAGATCTCCTACATAATAGTATTTTATTTATGATTTTTAGACATTAAATAATTTAATTTAACTACGACACAATGATGATGCAGTAATTATCATATTAATGAAATATTGACATAATTAATGTTATAAATACCCAAATAAATGTAATTTGATACTTTTTATGAATTCCACTAATTTCCTATGTTACTATGACATGTTATTATATATTTAATTAATGTTTTTCTAACTAATCATTCTGTTATGAGTTTCACAAAAATCAATTACCAAATAGTGTCAAAATTGACATAAAATAGTTTTTTAAAACAAATATTATATTATTAATTGTTATTTTATTCCTAAAAATATATTTTTCGGTCAAATGACTTATATAACGTTATATATATTAATAATAAACAACTTGGGGATCGTTTGTCTTATTATAGTATGTTTATTAACCTTATAGTGTAAGAAAACAAGAAGACGTGGTAAAAGTAAAATTATTTAACTTAAAGATAAATCTAAATGATAAGGCTAAAATAGAAACCTAAACTTGTATAAATTCTATTGGATGAGAGTATTTCGACACATCCCCACCTTATCTTAGAAATAAATAAATTTAGAGCTATTATAAACCGAATATGACTTTATTATAAAATAATATTTTGATTTTTTTCCAAAGGTGCCCCTCTCCTCCCTTATAAAAAGGGCACCCCTTTCCTCTTCTCTTCACACCCTTTTGAGCCTTGAAGCTCGGAAAACCCCTGCCCATTTCTCTACTATACTTCCCTAGAAACATTATGTAGGTTATGGTCTTCTCAAAATACCAACTCTACTTCCTTAAGAGAAGGCTTAAAGGAGGTGCATGGAAGAAGAGGTAATCTCTTCTTCCGATTCTCTCATGTTTCTTTCTTCTTCAACTTCTTCTTATTTGGTTGTTTCATTATGAAGTAATAACATCAGTATCATCCATATACTGATATGTTATTATAAATATTAAACAACCCTATTTCACCTTATATCCATCCTACGTAAATTGATATCACCGCGCGTACGTACGTACGGAATACCGTCTCCACGCCGTGGTGTAATCTGTTTTCCACCACCACCTTACATGGATGGGTATAATGGTGTAAATAAATAACTATATATGGTTATTGTAAATTTATATTGATTATTTAATATTATACATACACCTAAATACAATTCCACGATCATGGGAATGATATCATCACTCGTGCGTACGTACAGACTACCGTCTCCATGAATGCGATGAGATTCATTTTCCATGATTAACCATTCAAAAATGATTATAAAGTATATATAATGAATAACAATGAAATATATGACATAATTAAGCTAATGTATTTATGTATACACACACATATATATATATATATATATATGTATACATATATATATATATATATGTATACATATATATATATATATGTATATATATATATGCCATCTAATTACTTCCATTCATGTCAATAAAGAAAGGAAAACAACGTTCAAGCGTATGTACAGTGTACAGTATCCATGAATGGTGTGTTTCAATTCATTTATCTATCTATTATATATATATACTGAATATATATGATATATAAATCATTTTTTGCATTATTTATGTAAGTCAATCATTATATAAGTAATAATAATATCAAGAACTACAAGTCCAAACACGTATGATAAATGAAACAATTTTACCCAAAACGCTACTTTAACATGGAATTGACAAATGAACGAGTAATATAAATACGTAAGTGAACCATATATGATATAATAACAATGAATATGATTTTTTAATAAGTCAATGACATTATTTAAATCATTATACATGAGGTTCAGATAGAGATGGATCATATCGGACATAAGGTAAGGGATAACTTTTCCAATCTCGTTTTTATCCGAGATTGTTTATACGTAAGTTTTTACTGGGGTTATATTTACCATCCATTTCCTTGTTTTATAAAAAAATAGTTTCATGTATGTTTAATGTCCTTTTTACCCATTTTTTACTTTTACTGCATGGTATGTAAGGAATCTTTCTTTTGTTTAAGTTACGAGGTACTTTTTGACTTTTCCGACAAAAGTACGAGAAGAATGTTTTTTTACCTTATATGAAATGAAAGGATTTATATGGTTTTATAAAGCCTTATTTTCATGAAGCTTCCTCCTAAATCTTTCATGACAATTTTCAACAAAATCTCTTTCTTTTAGAAATTTCATGACGTTTTGTGAAAAGAAATTGATTTTGAAGAAGAAAGGATATTTTCTTCAAGAATTCATTTCAAATGTTTTATCAAAATCATTTTCCATCTAAGATGAAATTATTTTATATATGTATGTTTCAAGTATAACTTCTCTATGATTTACATGGTTTCACTTTTCTTATGATAAAATATCCATTTTTTATAAGGATTATGCGATGATGGGATGATGTTTATGAAACCCATTTTATTCTTTGGGTTATGATGAATGTTTCAAGTTTATTTTGTGGCACAAGTAAGAATGATTTCATTATGAGATGGGTGGGACTTATATCTCCCTCCAATGCATTGGGTAAAGATTTATATCTCGTGATATAGACATGGCTGGAATGGTAAGTTAGTCCGGTTCAGTGTTACAGGACTAGAACGAGGAGTGAACTTGATTCAGAATGGGACTTTGTCCACTAAGATGGTCTTGGCAGCAATGCCTTGGCTACTATGGAAATCATATAAAGTGCTTAATGGTTTTCCACAATTACATGTTTTATACCCATAATATTTTATCATGATTTATGTTCCTTTGTGATCTATTCTGTGTGTACTTCCAAGATTTATGTCGTTGCTCATGATTTTGATGTTTAGATTTTATGTTCAAGATTTTTTTACATTTAAATGTTTATGGATTGTTTTATGTTCTCTATGCTTACCCTTACTGAGCATTTGAGCTCACCCTTTATATGTTTTCTTTTCCCCAGTATTTAAAGAAATGTTTTAGGTATGAAAACAAATGGAAAGATATTTATGAGAGATGTTGAAGTTCTTTCACCGCGATTAGAAGATTATTTTTTAGAGTTTCCAAAGACACAAAACTATTATGGTCCTTGTGTGTCTGTTTTCATTATGTATCATGTATTCGGCAAAAGTAATGTATTTTCCATGTATGTCAAGCTTCAGGCCTCTACAGTTTGTATCAGAGGGAGGTTTAGTTAACCTTTGGAAACTGGGATGCGAAAACTTTAGTGAGATCCCTAGAGATATTTCTAAGGTATGTCTAGGGATGTCCCTAAGGTTAAGTATAAGTATAGGTTATATTCCTAGAAATATGGTAACGATATTAGGATTAAACTTAAGATGTTAGATATTGAAGGTACTCCTCCTTTATTATGTTGTTTTCCAAGAATGATTTTTGCCTCTCACACTGTTCTTTTTGGGTTTTAGATGACGGCCGGAACCCGAAGGAACCGTGTTGATCAATGTAATGGAAAATGAAATTATTGTCCTCACGAGAAACCAAATGTGATGGGAGTTAGAGTGAAAAATCTTATTTCTATACTTACTCAAGCTATGAATCATTCTGGATTTCCAAATGATCGGAGAAGGGAACAATATTCTATTGAGTCCTTCATGAGGCAACGTCCACCATCCTTCAATGGGTATTATGATCCACTTGTTGCTAAACAATGGATCAGTACCATTGAAATGATATTTTCCATAATTCGTTTTTCAGAACATGAAAAATTCATTTTAGTTGTTTACAGTTTAGAAGGTGAATCAGAACAATGGTGGACCCTAATTAATAATACAAGGCCCCAAGATGAAATTGAATCCATGGAATGGGACCAGTTCAAGAACTTGTTTTCCAGTAAGTGCTTCCCTTTTATTCTTCGAAAAATGATATAAAAGGAGTTTCTTGAGCTTAAGAAAAAGGATGATGAATCTGTTGGTATATACTAAGAAAATTTTACAAGACTTGAAAGGTATGCATCTGGCTTTATCATCCAATCTGAAAGTAAAGTTTATCGATTTTCAGTGGTTTAAAACCATGTCTTCGAAGGGCATTAGCTATAAGAGACTTCAGTGTCTATGAATAAATTGTGCATTGTGCTATCAAGGTAGAACTGGAAGTTGGTGTAACATATCTATATCATGGTTTTGACAAGAAACAAAAGATAGAGTTCAAGGAGGAATCTCAGAATAATGGTGGAAAGAAGATGAATATTTCTTTATGCTCAAAGTGTGGAATAAAGCATGGTATAGATTTTCTTAAAGGGACTAGAAAATGTTTTAAGTGTGGAAAAGAAGTTCCTCGAGTAGATGAGTGTCGAAGTAATGGAAAAGGGTTCCTAATGATGTGAATAAAGAAAATACTGCAGATAACGCACCACCAACACTTCAATGCTTCATGTGCAAGGAAATGGGGAATTATTCTAATCAATGCCCTAATACAAGGGTTAATGATGATCAATGTGAGCGACCTTTTAAGGAAAAGGATAAAGGGAAGTCACATGCGACAACGATTTTTGATGTTGAGTATGACAATGATGTTGTGTAATGATTAATTGTTTATGCAATGGGATTTGAAAAGAATATCATGTAATCTCATTTATAGTATTGTGGAATTTTGAAATATCTATGTATTGGTCCATTGTGGTTTTCTATAAGAATATTGTACCGGTAACCATGAAATGTGATTCAAATATCTTAGAAAGCAGATGATATGTGCATAATGAAGGGATAAGGAGAAGATAAATTTTTTGATAGTATTCATGAGATCATGATTGATATAAGGACTAAGTGATACATGGTTTTTGTATATAGAAATTTTAGGGATTTTGGTATGTGGAAAGTGTTAACTTTTAAATACATTCATGTTTTCACTAAGGTTCACTGGGTATTCATTTTTCAAGAGAATACATGATTAAGGCCTTAGAATGTTTGGAATGTGACCAACATGATATATCGTATGATATATGGGGGATAAATTATGGTATTCACGTGCTTGTTATGTGACCTTTCAAGTAATTGTTTTCTTTATACTATGATCTTGGACCAAAGTATTTTGGATCATCCTAAAGATTGGAATGAATTAAGTTAGACATCAGATAGTATTGTTTAAGGCTAGAACTTTTTTTCTATTTTATTACAGGAATGATATTATAATGTAGTTTTAGAAAAAGGGACAACCTACAGAGCGGGCGACAACCCGTCGCATCGGACAAGGCTGTGGGAATCAAACCCACAACCGAAGTGCGATAATCATTTATCGCCTACCACTGGACTACAAGAAGTCACTGGTTAGTAGAAACTAGATTTTCTATATTAAGTAGTATGATATATGAATTATTAGTCTATTTTAGGAACCATATACGATTAATCTCAGCATAGATAGACTTATGTATATTTAATAACTTGTGATACAGGAAGTTGGAATGACCTATATTTCTATCGCATGATCTTCTAACACTTAGAGAATGACAAATTAAACTTCATTTCTTTAAATAAGAGATGAAGTGGAAATTGTTCAAGGCACGAATAATGGGGAGATTATACCGAAATAAAGTAAGTATTTCTTCTAATTCAAATTCTTCATCTTTAGGGAAATGATCTTGAAAACCAAAAATGTTGTCCTAGTGCCCTTATATCTGATGAATTAGATGGTACCTTAGATAATCACAAATTTATGGATTTGTGATTGTTAGCTTTTTCATAGCCATGTTCTCTACCACTCTCCATCAGAACATGATGGTTAGATTTCTCTTCCATATCCATATTTTCACCTATGTTCTCTTATGTGGAAACCCAGTGATTAGTCAATTTGGGTAACCGTTACGTTTAATACTTTAGTTTTTAAATAATGGTTTTAGTATCCCTTTTTACGATGTGGGTTTCTATGAATGAAACTTTCAAGTAGTAAACTCTTTATAACCCCGATGAATTTCGAGGGTGAAATTCATTTTAAGGGGGGTAGAATGTAAAACCCCGAGATTTTATGAGATATATTCTTTTTAATTTCTTTAATGTCTTCTATTGTACACCATGATTAGTTTTTACTATACAAAATACTGTATTAGCTAGTAGTATACGAAACACTATTCTTGGCAAGTGTTATACACAATTTCATGTTTGTTTTGTAGAAATTATTCTACGCAACATTAAGTATAGATTTTGTTTAATACATAAATGAAATAAGTTTTGATTATGTTATACGCAACACCAAACAGAGCTTTCAATACACACAACCCTGACTTGTCTTGCATTACACCCAATCAAGACCTTCTTCGATAGCGTGTGCAGTACGCAATACCAAGTTTCACTAAACGAGGTATTATTATAATATTACTATGAACTAGCCGTTATGAATAGTAATACCCACTTTTTGGAATTTTATAAATTTTATTTTTCACAATGGACTTCATTTTTGGATTCAGAATATCAAAATTAGCCTAAGATGAATTTTTGGTATTCTTCTGAAAACATTCAATTTTTTATGAATAGTGAAAACACTAGGTTACTATTTAGAAACCGACATTTTATTTAATTAATTATTTATTTTATTTAAATTTATTTTAGGTTAAAATTGATACATAATACTTATATAAGTTCAATGTAATTTATTCGAGTCATTTTATAATAATTTTAGACATATAAAAATTTTATTGAACTTTTCACCGTCTTTTACCCACCTCCTAGGAGAATTTGGAAATTCACATAAAACATAATTTCACCACTTCTGTGAGTGGAATTTATAAATTCTGAGAGACATGGTTAATATCAAGGACTAAAATGTGGTTAAATGAGATGAAAATAATTTTTGGTGAATAGTAACGTTTTACTTTTTTTAACACAGTTAAAAGTAAATAGGGTAATTAAGGGTAAAAATGATATTATTATTACCCTAAAACATCTCCTAATTCTATTGGATAACTATAATTCGACCAAAAACAACCTTAGGAATAAAATATGACCATTAAGGTCTACTTGGATTAGATTAGGACATTTATTATAAATTTATTTAAAGAAGGGTTAAAATTGTTAAAATCAATGATTAATAAATAAGTCATTTTTAATATAGGGTTATACATAAGATAAATTCGACTATAAATATTCATTAGAGAGATAAAAATATTTCCTACATAATATTATTTTATTGATGATTTTTAGACATTAAATAATTTAATTTAACTATGACACAATGATGATGCAGTAATTATCTTATTAATAAAATAATGACATAATTAATGTTATAAATACCCAAATAAATGTAATTTGAGCCTTTTTATGAATTAAACTAATTTTATAGGTTAATATGACATGTTAGTATTGATTTAATTGACTATTTTCGAATTAATCATTCTGTTATGATTTTCACAAAAATCAATTACCAAATAGTGTCAAAATTGACATAAAATAGTCTTTTAAAACAAATATTATATTATTAATTGTTATTTTATTCCTAAAAATCTATGGTTCAGCAAAATGACTTAGATAAGGTTATATATATTAATAATAAACAACTTGAGATTTGTTTGGATTTTTATAGTATGTTTATTAACCTTATAGTGTGAGAAAACAAGAAGACCCGATAAAAGTAAAATTATTTAACATAAAGTTAAATCTAAATGATAAGGTTAAAATAGAAACCTAAACTTGTATAAATTCTATTGGATGCGCTTATTTCGACCAATCCCCACCTTACCTTCCAAATAAATCAATTTTGAGCTATTATAAACCGAATATGACATTATTATAAAATAATATTTTGAGTTTTTCCAAAGGTGCCCCTCTTCTTCCTTATAAAAAGGGAACCCCTTACCTCTTCTCTTTACACCGTTTTGTTCCTTTATGCTCATCCAAACCATACAAATTTCTCTTCTCCACTTCCCTAGAAACATTCTGGAGGTTCTGGTCTTCTCAAAATACCAACTCTACTTCCTTAAGAGAAGGCTTAAAGGAGGTGCGTCGAAGAAGAGGTAATCTCTTCTTCTGATTCTCTCATGTTTCTTTCTTCTACAACTTCTTAGTCTTTGGTTGTATCATTATGAATTAATAACATCAGTATCATCCATATACTGATATATTATTATAAATATGAAACAACCCTATTTCACCTTCTATCCATCCTACGGAAAATAAAATCACCGCGCATGCGTACGTACAGAATATCGTCTCCACGTCGTGGTGTAATCTATTTCCCACCACCACCTTACATGGATGGGTATAATGGTGTAAATAAATAACTATATATGGTTACTGTAAAGTGTTATTGATTCTGTAATATTATACATACACTTAAATACAATTCCACTATCCTGGGAATGATATCATCGCTCATGCGTACGTACGGACTACCGTCTCCACGAACGTGATGAGATTCGTTTTCCCTGATTAACCATTCAAGAATGATTATAAAGTATATATAATGAATATTAATGAAATATATGACCTAATGAAGCTAATGGATTTATTTATACATATATATATATATATGTGTGTGTCATCTACTTACTTCCATTCAAGTCAATAAAGAAAGGAAAACTGCGTTCATGCGTATGTACGGTCTACCGTCTCAATGAACGGTGTGTTTCCTTTCATTTATATATCTATTATATAAATGTATATACTGAATATATATGATATATAAATCATGTTTCACATTCTGGAAGTAAGTAAATCATGATATAAGTAATAATAATATAAATAACAACAAGTCCAAATACGTAGGATAAATGAAACAATTTTACCCAAAACGCTACTTTAACATGGAATTGACAAATGAAAGGGTAATATAAATATCTAAGTGAACCATATATGATATAATAACAATGAATATGATTCTGTAATAAGTCAATGACATTATTTAAATCATTATACAGGAGGTTCAGATACATACGAAGCATATCAGACATAAGGTAAGGGATAACTTTTCCAATCTCGTTTTTATCCGAGATTGTTTATACGTAAGTTTTTACTGGGATTATATTTACCATCCATGTCCCTGTTTTCTAAAAAAATAGTTTCATGTATGTTTAAAGTCCTTTTTACCCATTTTTTGACTTTTACTACATGGTATGTAAGGAATCTTTATTTTATTTATGTTATGAGGTACATTTTGAATTTTCTGGAAAAAGTACGAGAAGAATGTTTTTTTAATTTATACGAATAGAAAGGATTTATATGGTTTTATAAAGCCATATTTTGATGAATCTTCCTCGAGAATATTTCATTACTATTTTCAACAAAATCTCTTTCTTATAAAAATTGCATGATGTTTTGTGAAAAGAAATTGAATTTGAAGAAGAAAGGATATTTTCCTCAAGAATTCATTTCAAATGTTTTATCAAAACCATTTTCCTTCTAAGATGAAATTATTTCGTATGTGTATGTTTCAAGTATAATTTCTCTATTATTTACATGGTTTCACTTTTCTTATGATGAAATTTCCATTTGTTTTATATGGATTATGTGATGATGGGACGATGTTTATGAAACCCATTTTATTCGTTGGGTTATGATGAATGTTTCATCTTTATTTTGTGGCACAAGTAAGAATGATTTCATTATGAGATGGGTGGGACCTTTATCACCCTCTAATGCATTGGGTAAAGATTTATATCTCATGATATAGACATGGCTGGAACATTAAGTTAATCCGGTTCAGTGTTACAGGACTGGAACGAGGAGTGAACTCGATTCAGAATGGGACTTTGTCCACTAAGATGGTCTTGGTAGCAATGCCTTGGCTACTATGGAAATCATATCAAGTAGTTAATGGTTTCCCACAATTACATGTTGTATTCCCATGATATTTTATCATGATTGATGTTCCTTTATGATCTATACCTTTTGTACTTCCAATATTTATGTCGTTGCTCATGATTTTGATGTGTAGATTTTATGTTCAAGATTTTTTATCATTTAAATGTTTATGGATTGTTTCAT
The DNA here is from genome assembly GCA_963277665.1 of Viscum album. Classification (NCBI taxonomy): domain Eukaryota; kingdom Viridiplantae; phylum Streptophyta; class Magnoliopsida; order Santalales; family Viscaceae; genus Viscum; species Viscum album. The sequence continues at coordinate 119,940,638 of OY728124.1, read as the reverse complement.
GTTCTCTATGCTTACCCTTACTGAGAATTTGAGCTCACCCTGTATATGTTTTCTTTTCCCTAGGATTTAAAGAAAGGTTTTAGGTAAGAAAACAAAAGGTAATATATTTATGGGAGATGTTGAAGATCTTTCACCACAATTAGAATATTATTTTTCCGAGTTTCCAAACTCACTAAACTATTACGGTCTTTGTGTGTCTGTTTTTGTTATGTATCAAGTATTATGAAAAAGTAATGTAATTTTCATGTATGTCAAGCTTCAGGCCTCTACAAAATGACCACAAGCGCATTTCCCAAAATTCCAGAGGCTGCCGACTAGCAGCGAGGGACTTGGTGAGTCATTGGGAAAATTATGCCTTCATTTGGTAAGTTATACAAGGGAAAGGAAATAACAGTCAATAGAAGAAGCAGTAAACAAAATACAATAACCGAAACTAAACAGTGGAAGAAATGAATATATAATAATTATGATAATGATGCAGCATGCACAAGTGTCTATGTAAACCAGGAAACACAACAACGTGCTAAAATACAACTGAGAAACAATGTACGAAAAGTAAATAGTAATTCCAATAGCATCGCAAGCCAAATCTCGATCATATGCTCTCCATATCCAACTAGAAATCATGTAACTAAAGTAGAGGGGCCACATTCCCTATCCACACCTGCAACCATATAACCTATCTGGGCCGAAAATCAAGACCCAAACAGGGTGTGAGACTAATCCCAGTAGGAAACCACCACAAGAACTGTGCTCTATTGTCAGTGAGAAATATAGAAAAAGTAATGGAAATAATACAACAGAGAAATATGAGAACACTAAATTAAACAATCCTACAAATATCCACTAAAATTTATTTATTAATTTAATTCAATCATTTAATTATCAACCAAGGAATCTACCAAACAGCTCTATAATACTAAATCGCCGCAAGTAACAACACAGGTATCTCAGCAGACTACCTAAACAATAAGTAGTACAAAAACCAAGCTTATTCTTTGGATTGGTGGACTCGTCACAACCAACCAAAAAATATTCCCACTTACTCTTTGGGTGGATCACACTGGCAGGCCCCTCTAGTCAAATAATCATACAAGGCACAAATACTCTGGGAAGCTCTCACCATCAATTCCCCTATGGTCTTGCAATGATAGCTATAGACTCTATGAGGAAGCACTTATGTCTAATTCCCCCTGCAGTCTCGATATGTAACCAAGGACAATCTGAGGAAGCACAAAGTTCAATTCCTATAGGTCCTTTGAATGATACTAATGTATAACATACTCTCTAGGGAAGCCCTTAACCGTCATTTCCCTTTTTAGTCTATCAAACCAGGTTCACACAGCCCTGAGTAATCCCATCGTACGTAAACGACTATCAGTTTCCCAAAGTAAGTTCAAAAAACTACTTGGCTAACAACTACAATCCATCAAAAGAATATAAACAGTGGGAAATACATGAAATCAACCATATCAAGGTAGGAAATCAATGCAACAAGGTCTTCCTCACAGGCAACCAAAGCCAAACGGCAATAAGAAGCCAAAACAAGAGAAACACTCATGGGGTGATCCTCAACCACACTATCAAACAATCATTATTCATCTAATAACCTAAATCATATAAGAAATCTAAGGAAGATACTAATGCAGAGTCAAAAACCTAACCCGAGATACTCGATACATGGTAATCCAATACTTTTGCACAAAACCTCAAATACATTAAATGTATGGAAACAAACCACCTACCTTGATCCTAGGATATTGATATACATGAACCACATCCTATGAATTGTCCTAGAATAGAGAAGATCTGCAAAAACTTCTAAAACGTTCAACCCACGATAACATGAGAAAGAGGAGGAATTGGAGGAAGAAACTCTAGTATAAGGAAGATCTTACCACTTCTGTTCCAACACAATCGATGGTGGTCGATTCAGATAACGGACGGAGGCGTGGGGGCTCAGAAAAGATCTACGGTCGTACCCTCACTCTCAGTCGAAGAAGCTGGTGAAGAAGGTGTTTTTGGGGTTAAGACGCTACCTCGGTCCATTTAATGAAAAAAATTAAGTAAATGGCATGTACTTTTGGAGTACACGGCGTGTACTAGGATTTTCCATACTCCGCATTAAGTGGCCTCTACCTCACCCCTACAAGGCCATGTGTGTGGCCATGACACGACCAGCACAAGGCCTCAAGCAGCACCAAAGTACACGGCGTGTACTTATAAAGTACACATCGTGCACATAGAAAATTTCTAGATTATCCTCTTTCCCAAAAACAACCAGAAAAAGAAAAACATACCTAAAAAGAAGAGATGGGTTATTACATAAGAAAAAATTGATAAAGGAAAAGAAAGAGGCATAAAAAATTTCTAGAATGAAAACCTACAAAGGGATTCCTAATAAGAATTTAATCCTTTCCTACTAATTTAGTTTCATTGTGGCTTAGGAAAAAAAGGAGGTTGAAGTAAAAAATACACAATGCTTATAGGTCCCATAGTATGACCCTAGAATTAGTCGAACTATGATTGGTAGGTTAAAAATAATTAGGAAAAAATAGAGTGTTTTCATCCTATTCATTATAATTGTGATACATTGGAACAATGACATTCAATATAATTATTCAATTTCAATATCATGATTACACCGAGGAAAGAAACATAGGAACCAATAATCAAGGAAAAATATACATCCTTATAAATGTTTTAAAATGTTGAGGAACTTATACATGATGGAGTCTCTTGGACAAATTTTATAGGTGTTCCTCATCACATGCCCTGAAATGTTGCATTGTGATGAGAGAATTATCAATATCTTTCTAAAACCTAGCATGTTGTGTGGTGATATCCTCTTCAGTATATGGAATATTCTCTTTCCCTACAGGCATAGAATCCACAATTTGTTCCAACACTATCTTCAAGTAATTATGGATTGGAAAATCTCTTCCTAAATTCCATTTAGTTATTCTTCACGATATACCATTTGAAGTTATTTCTCCTCAGGATGATGCTAATAGTCCTCCACCTCCTTTGCCTAAATCATCTTCACCATGGATACAAGAGCCCTGAGATCTAAAAACTATCCAACTTTCCGCACCTTAGCTTGTTGTGACCATCACTCCTATTCCTATTTCTAGATGATTGAATTCATGGAATGGTGGATCATGTATTAATCAAAAAATTCCATACCCTAAAATTGAAAATATGGTGGGAATTCAGTGAATTAGTAATGAAAGATCTTTTAGAGGCATCTATAAAATTATCTTTCAGATGACTTTCTAGAAGAATCAATGTGAGGTGTGAATATAATTATGTGATGCCAGGTCTGAATCGGAGATTCGTATAAAGAGAGATATGTATTCTAGTATTATCACAATAAAAAATACACCAAGATATACTCCATCTAAAATATTTTCTATGTTGCATACTGGTTTTGGCTAAATTGTCATAGAAGCACCAAATATGGGATTGAACTCTGAATTAAATGGAACTGGATAATAGGAAGACCCCCCCCCCCATTAATAGAAGTATGTTAACTGAAAAAGAATTTCATAAGACAGCCATATATGTTAACCACAGTCACATTTTTGCGGATCAATAGATGGAATTGATGCTTCTCTGACTTCCCTAGTCTCAACTCTTTGGGTAGGGGCCACCTGATAAGGAACACCTTATTGAGTTTCCCCAAAAAATATGAAGGAGGGCCCTCGAGGATCTCCCACATCAAGGATCTCAGTATTTACTCCCTTATCAATGGGATTAGGATGATCTTGGATTCCTTTGTTATGAAGTTTCTTGAAAATTATTTATTCCAAAAAAGATTCACTTGTTACGATTTGGTGTAAGACATCAAATAAAATAATGTTGACTATGTCTGAATATGCGAGAAGGAGAAAACCCCCATCCTTTCAATTCCCTACTAATGTCTCCAATATTCTCAAGGGATCCCAAGATACCAATATATATTTTAATTTTACCCATTATATCATCATTAAATGTTTCAATTCTCATAGAATAATTACTGGTAAGTGTGTCTAAGATGATAAGCATAACACACAAATTGGATCCTCCATCATCATCATTCACCACAACATTAGTAGGCATAACCCTATCAATCAATATTGTATCATCATTTGCATGAACAACTTCATTGGATAGTCTAATATCCATTTCATCCCCTTATAGAGAAGTTATGTGACCAGTAGTAGTGATTTTAGGGTCCTCCAATGTGTGGGGTGAATATTAAATATCACGAGGAATAAAATTCAGTAATTAGAATGTGACCCCATATGATGTGTATTTGGAATCAACATAATTCTCCTATCGCTATGGTAATAATATAATATAAATCATTATCCATTGAAACATATCCAATCAAGGGAATAGACTCACCACCAGGTATTCCTACCTCTTCCAGAACATCCTCCTTAGTTCTCAGGGGGGGGGGTCATCTCTAATCCCCTGGAGAAAGGATAGATAAGTGGATCTTACAACCCATAGACATGATTAATCATTTATTAAACATAAATAAATAATAAATAATGTTTGTAAAACAAAACATGGCTAAGGATGTGTTAGGATAATAACTTCACTCTCTGTCATTCCTTCTCTTTTGATGGGGGAGGTTGGATCATTCCCCCAAAAATACATATATTGGTGGTGGTAGTGGAGATGAATCTCCCACCATTTCATCCTTTATCATTCACTATCCATAGTATATATCCGCTAACTCAATATTTGATTACTTTTCCCCCATAGGTAATACTATCAGGTCATATTCTTGTGAATAGATCCTAGTCATTTCCTCCTCAAGACACTACAATCTAGGAGAAAATTTTTTTGTATCGAACTTTTTTTCAAAATAAGGAATAATTGTAAACATAAGGAAAGTAATAATGGAGGAAAATGTACCTCCAATTGATCAATGAAGTTGTCAAGTTCATCAGTTGGTGGATTATAAAACCTTTTAGTGGCCTGCTATTCTAAAATATCTATTACCAACATTGTAGTGAGTATCATAAAATTTGTGGTGTAAATGAGAATCTTCAACTCCCATATATATATTCCTACCTCAATAGGGTCAGCACAAAATTGTAAGTCAAGAGGGATTAGAAAATCCCTAATATGTGGAATCTAAAAACTAGTATGGATAATAAATCCCAAATCATTGTAACCATTGTTCCTAATTTTCCATGTTCAAACCACCTATGGCCACACAAAATTTGAGGCGGTTTCAGGATACAATGAAATAGATCTGATATTATTTGATTTCACAGTATTCAAAGATATATATATTGTGGTTTAAGGGAAGGAAAATGGATCAAAAATTTCATCTTTTCAATGATGAATGGGATTACTAGGCCCAATCTCAGCATGAATAGCCCTTTTGACTCATACTGGTGGGCTAAAACAGACATGAGACCATTTTTCCAAGATAGGGGACTCATCACTATCACTCATTGGAATGGGTGGATCATTTTTCCATGATCCCCCCATCAAATAGTCATCACAGATGAAACTTGTGGAACACCATTCATTAACACCCCATGGTTATATAATGAAATCCAAGACTCGACAAACCAAGAGGTCAATCCAGTCAAGGAACTATCTAGAGGAAAATTGGAAACCACTAGAGTCACCTCTATAGCTATGAGCATCCATAATTGTCTGGAAAACATTGGGTGCCTCTCAATTTGAATGATAAATGGAGTATATTTAGTTATTTCTTATATAAAATTTAATTGAAATGCAAATATATATTGATTATAGGCCTCACATATAACCTCACCATCGATTCGGGTTGCTAGCACACCATCTCGGAATGTGATTAAGTATAACCTTCATTCATCGCTAACCACATCGTCATAAGTAAATGTCCTAGTGTAGGATCCCTATATAGAAATAACTTGAACTCCCTAAACTGATTCAATATCGTTAAATCATTACTAGGCCTCAGGGATAGGGTTTGGATTCTAGAAACGCTCGGGATGAATGGACCAAACCGAACCCTTGAAACATTGATCCTACTCAACACCACATATGAAGAAACGAGTACTATAACCAATCCCCAGAATACCTAGAATGGTTCTTCAATTCAAAAAGGTCACTTCACTATTTCTTCATATATTATGTGAGCATTTTTTGTCGTAAAAACCTCAACCAATATTTTCCCTTTTATTGTAGCACAGTGGTGACCATAGGGTTGTCTCTCAAGGAGGTTGCAGTTCAAGTTGCAAAACTGTCACTTATGTTCTTTTTGCAGAAATAAAAATGGGGATTTGATTAAAAATTTGAAAATAAATTTTTAATTTAATTATAAAGTGAAATAACTATAAAGTAAAGATAATGTGGGTTTGAAATCAGGAATAAAAACAGTGGTCGCAGACAAGCTTCACCCTCTCTGACACTCCCCTCTTCCTTGTATATAAAAAATATCTCTTAATTTAAATTCCTAAATGTACCCCCAAGGACCCTCAGGTGTACACTCAAATTTTAAAAGAAATAATATTTAAGAATTCAATATGATTGTGGTCCCACATATAGAAGTGATTCAATTACCTAAAGACCTCTATGTAATTGAACCTAATTGAGTTTTCTATGCTCAATGGAAAACCCCACCAAAGAATTTTAAATAGTGAAATCAATTTTAATACTTTATAGATGGAACAATGATTAAAAAATTTGTTGAAAATATATTTAAGAAATAAAACAACCAGATTCATTCAAAAATATAGGTTCAAGGGAAATTCAAAAAGAGATTACAGATTAAAATCAAAACTCAGAAGAGAGTGTTCGTCGGGTGTCGTCGTCCGCAACCACTTGCCGCTTAGCCTTGCATCACTTGAGAAGTATTCATATTCTCTATTGGATCCTCAAAGGATGGAATATTCTTAAGGATCTCAATCTCCACCTTCATCTTTTCTCTCTCAATCCAACTCCCTTCGTGAAGGATGGTGTGGTGATGAATGGAATGTGATTTAGAGGTAGGAGCTCCTCTCCTTTTATAGACAGATTTCATCTTCAACAATTTGTCGCATTTATTGACCCATTATTTGGCCGATTCACGGATGGAACTATGCAAACACATTGTTCATAAATGTGTTTTTCATCCACCCTCCACATTTAGGATTTATTGGACACGTCAAGGAGGAGTTAGGATTTTTTTATTGTGAATCACTTTCTATGGATGAAGCTTCCTAGAAGCTTCCTTCAAAACTCAATCATTCAATGGCAACCAAAATGGATTCCAAACGGCATGAAATTAATTTTTTAACTGCTCCTAGGAGTCCTCTTTAATATCCAGGTCAAATCCCATCATTTGGAGCCGTTCAGGCCGAATTATGTTTCCATTACAATGGTGGGGTCCACGCAGTCCGCCCGGAAAAATATTCAACTTCATTGATTTTGTTGGGCATCAAGATGCATGAATCTACCCATGGTCCTGAAGACAAAGATGATGGAAATAAAATAATGGTTTAAAAAAATTCGAATCACAACATTTGGAAATATATTTTATGATAAATGACCAAAATACCCCTGTGAAGAAATACAAAATTATGCAATTTAAACTTTTTATCCCAAAACACACTCTAAATCCAAAATTGTTACAAATAAGATAAAATTAGAAAATTTGTGAGGTTTAAATAATTTAAATAGACATTAAAAATAGTGGAAATATTAGCTATATCAATTCCCCCACACATGGCACTTGGACTCCTGGACAGGTGAGCACAAAATCAAGGAAAATAAAACACATACCAATGGAGTCTACCGATTTACCACAAAGAATTAAAAAGATATCATGCCTCATTAAAGAAAAATATTTAAAATTATCAATTAAAATCATTCAATCCATTTCCACTTCTTTTGTCTTCTCATTCACACAACACACTTACTTCACATTTATTTTCTCTCATCACACAATATAGATTTGTAACAAGGGGTTTCTCATCCAACTCATGCAATAATTACCATAGGCTTGATAAATTTCTACATCTACACCCGATGTGATCCATGAACATATGATTATTATGAGGACTTTACAAGGTTTTTCTGTGGTTTGTGGTTGTTAGGATTTAAATGTGAAAATTTATGTGGCTGAATAAGGAGGGTTTGGATCTTTTTGAAGTAGAAATGCATGATTATAATTTTCACTCAAGTATGGTATCCTCCATATTCTCCTATGACAAATAATCAGCTCTGATCATATGTTTTCCATACCATTCCATCAACATTTGAGTAGTAAATATAATGTTTTCTAAAAGCTCTATATAGGGCACAACTTATTTCCATTAAGATCTCCAGATAGGCACAACTCCATTTCATTTGAGAGCTCCAGATAGGCACCGATATCAAAAAAATATATTATAGCATAAAAAATATGTCTTCAATGTTTGAATTTCCTCCCAAAGTAATAAAAAATGAGGTAGTGCATCACGAGTCATCTCCCCCCCCCCCACACTTAAGTTCAACTAGATCATGCATTTATACATCCAGAGATGGTTGGGAAGGGAAATTTTTCTTGTAATGTGGATGATCTAACATGATATACATGGCTACAAAGGGCTCAAGAAAGATCAAATTTTCAAGGAATCCCGAAATAAAAAGGAAAATCATGAAAAGGGGACTCCAATATCCAAAACAAATGCCTCAATAATTTTAATAACAAGTATCTCATCCCTCAAGTTATGATAGAAATAAATCAAGTTATGGTTTAAACAAACATGAATTAGTTCTCTCAAAATAGAGGTGACTGTGAAGAAGATGTAAAAATGGGTCCAGAGGCCTCACAGGAACGAGAATTTCAATTACAATGTGAGTGATATGTGCCATGAGATTTAAAAATCAGTGATCATTTCAAGAATTTTCCAAATTTTTGGACTTGAAAACAATGTCATTTTCAACATTCATTTATGTTCAGTTTCAAAGGATCAGTTGGTTCACTCCTTCGTATGAGTTTCAAAATATAGTCTAGAAATTTGAAAAAAAAAATCTTTTTCTTTTTTTTAACAGGGAAAAAAATTGAAAAGATAATGCATAAAATTTGAAAAAGATACACGCTAAAAATGGAAGGAAATTTTGAAATAAAAAAATCAAACAAAAGCTTGTAAAAACCTAATCTACCCAGCATTGTGTCCCCTCACACTTATTCTATGCAATTTCCACATTTTATAGTATTTTTTAGCATGAAATTCAATAAATTAAAGACATAGGAAAAATAAATGATAAGAAAAGACACAACCTGGAATAAATTATATTCTTGTGTCATGAAGTTGAATCCCCTCCCCTGGAGGATCTTTAAAATTTTCTCGAAATAGATTCAGTCTATGCCCATTGACAGTGAATGATATCCCTTTGTCTGGATCTTTAATCTGTATTGCACCAAAAGAAAACACATGAGTAATGTTGAATGGGACAGACCATTTGGAACAAAATTTACCTAGGAAGGGTTTAAATCTAGTATCAAATATCAGAACTTTTTCTCCATCCTTGAAATTTTTGTTGAGAATCTTCCCATCATGAATTTATTTTCTTCTCTATTTGTATAACCTATTTCCTTTGTATGCATTATTTCTGATCTCCTCCAGCTCCTGCAGAAAATATTTTCTTTCTTTCCCAACAGAATATAGGTTCATGTTACATGTTTTTACAGCCCAAAAGGATTTGTGTTCTAACTCAACTAGTAGATGACAAGCTTTTCCATAGACTAATATAAATGGTGACATTCCAATTGGGGTTTTTAAAGTAGTTATATGGGCCCAAGAGCATTCTCAAGTCTCAAACTCCAATCCTTTCTATTTGGGTGCTCTGTTTTTTCAAAGATTTGTTTGATCTCCCTATTTGACAACTCAGCCATTCCATTTGTTTGAGGATTATAGGGCATAGAGACCCTATTATTAACACCATATTTCTTAAAAATATATTCCAAAGTCTTATTACAAAAATGGTTACCTTGATCTGTAATTAGAATCTTTGGAAATACAAACCTTGAAAACAAATTTCCTTTCAAAAATTTTGACACAATTTTTGCATCATCTGTTCGGGTGGGGATAGCCTCTACCCACTTGGACACATAATCAATATCCATAAAGATGCATAGATATCCAAAATAATTAAGAAAAGGCCCCATAAAATCCATTCCCCATACATAAAAAACACCATAAAACAAAAGTTGTATTGTGGAATCTTATTCCGCTTGGAAATGTTTCCTTGGAATTGAAAATTTTTACAGGTTCTGCAGAATTTGAAAGCATCTCTAAAACTGGCGTGCCAATAAAATCCAGAATCAAGAACTTTTCTTTTTGTTCTCTATGGTCCAAAGTGTCCTCCACAATTTAATGTGTGGAATAAATTTTGGATGAATTTAAATTCATAGTTCAGAATGAATCATTGCATCATTTGATCACTAACAATGTGCCATAAATAAGGATTATCACAAATTTATTTCTTTGAATCACTCACAAGTTTATCAATTTGATGTTTGGAAAACCAGTGGGGATGTTCATCAGAAGCAAAATAGTTTACAAGATTAGAAAACCATGGTATTTCTCTTTGAGAAGCAAATAAATCCCCATCTGGAAAGGTTTTTTTAATTGGTGGACACATCTGATGTTTTCTATAATCAATATATGGTATCCTTCTCAAATGATCAGCAACAAGGTTCTCACATCCTTTCATGTCTTTTATTTCAATATAAAACTCTTGTAAAAGCAAGATCCATCTCAGAAGTGTTGGTTTTGCATCATGTTTCTTCATCAAGAATTTGATTCCAGAATGATCGGTGAAAACAATCACCTTAGAGCCTAGCAGATAACTTCTAAATTATTCTAGAGCAAAGACAACAACCAATAGTTCTTTCTCAGTTGTTGTGTAGTTTGATTGGGTTAGATCTAGAGTTTGGGAGGGATAGGCAATCACATGAGTTTTATTATCTGTCCTTTGACTCAATACTGCCCCAAGAGAAAAGTCATATTCATCGGTCTTATTTCAAAGGGAATGTCCCATTTAAGAGGTTGAACAATGAGAGGGGTTTTTTGTCTTTGTTTCAGCTCATGAAATGAATTTATGCAATTCTTATCAAATACAAATGGGACATCTTTTTGGTGTAATCTGGACAATGGAAGTGCAATCGTACTGAAATCTTTAATGAATCTCTTATAAAATCCAGCATGCCCAAGGAAGGATCTCACATCTCTCACAGTTTTTGGGTATGGTAATGAAGAAATGAACTCAACTTTGGATTGATCAAATTTAATTCCATCACGGGACACAACATGTCCAAGAACAATCCCTTTATCAACCATAAAATGACATTTTTCATAATTTAGAACAAGGTTCTTTTCAATGCATGTTTCAAGGACACGTGCCAAGATTTTCAAACAACATTCAAAAGAAGATCCATACACAGCGAAATCTTCCATAAAAACATCCATGCAAGTTTCTAAAAATTTAGAGAATATTCTTATCATACACCTTTGAAACATTCTCGGGGATTTACATAAACCAAAGGGCATCCTTCTGGATGAAAAAGTTCTAAAGGGGCACGTGAAGGTGGTTCTATCTTGATCCTCTGTTAAAATGTGAATTTGAAAATATCCATAGAATCCATCCAGAAAATAATAGTGTGTTTTCCCAGCTATTCTTTCAAGGACTTGATCATGGAATGGTAATGGGAAGTGGTCTTTCCTTTTAACCAAATTTAGTTTCCTGTAATCAATGCACATTCTCCATTTCTTTGGAATCCTTATAGGGAAAAGATCACCAAATTCATTCCTTGATATTATAAATCCTTCTTTTTTAGGAACAACATGGACTGGACTTACCCATTGACTATCAGATATGGGAAAAATAATTCTAGCAGCCAGCAGGGTGGTTACTTCTTTCTTTACAACCTCCATAAGTGTTGGGTTCCATCTTCTTTGAAACTGTCTTACCGGTATAGAATTATCCTCCAGTAAAATCAAGTGCATGAAAACTGAAGTCTGATTCCTGTTAGATCAGAGAGAGTCCATCATATGAATTTCTTATGGGACTTGAGAACTTCCAACAATTGGTTTTCCTGGACTTCTGACTAATATTTTGAGATGATTACAGGGAATTGTTCATTATAACCTAATAAGGCATACTTGAGGTTATCGGGAAGGGGTTTCAATTATATCTCAGGTGAGAATAGGGAACATCTCAGAAGTTAGATTGTTTAGTTAAGCTCCATGTTCATCATAGTGATCTCTTTCTATGATCTCAAGACTTGTTTTATGTTAAAAATTGGAAACCTCTCCTGAAATACCACTAACGGGTTCAGTGGTTTCTAGAAATTAATCTTCATAATTCCTCAGACACCTAGTCTCAACATTCCAAGACTCTTCACAGTCTCCAATTTCCTCCTCATTTTGATCTGATTTAGTGTCATACAAATTTCCATCCTTTTCCACATCAGTTGGTATTTCATCACAGAAAAAATCTGGTAACATGCCAGAGGAAACCCAATCAATCATGTTTACATGGGGAATTGAATGATCCTCAACTGGGTGTTTCATTGAATGAAAAATGTTGAAATTAACAGCATATCCTCTAAATTCTAGTGAAAGTTTTACCTTGTTAACATTGATGATCACTTTTTCCATTTTTAGAAATGGACTCCCTAGGATGAGGGGAGAATGTGTGCTGAACTGATCATCTTCCATATCCAAAACATAAAAGTAAACAGGAAAAATCATGTCTCTCACTTGAACAAGAACATCCTCTATAACTCCAGCAGGTTTGCTGGTACTTCGGTTTGCAAGTTGAATGATAATTCCAAAGGGTTTCAAGTCTCTAACCTGAAGAGATGAGTAGAAAGAATGTGGCATGACATTGATGGATGCCCCTAGATCAAGAATCACATCTTTGAATTCAAATTTCCCAATGGTATGGGAATGGTAAATGTCCCAGGGTCTTTACACTTAACATGAAGGGAATGTTGAATCATTGATGAAACATTCCTTCCTAAGTTTACCTTTTCACCTCCTTTGAACTTTCTCTTGTTGGTACACAAGTCTTTCAGAAACTTATCATACCATGGAATTTGTTTCACATCATCGAGCAAAGTAATATTGACTTTGACACTCTTGAATGTTTCCAAAACCTACTTATAAAATTCTTTTTCATAACTTGACTTTGGTGGTGGTTCACACCCTAGATAAGGCAGTGCAGGTTTGAATGTTTCTGGGGTATTATGGGTATGTTTTTTAGGAACATAAGGACCAGACATCCTCTTCTAATCATTCTTTGTTCTTTCAAATAGGATTTCCGCTCTTGAATTATTGTTTCTATCAACTTCATATTTTTCAACATTTTTATCAAGGGTATGATTTTCGTCAACAGTGTTAGCAGCAGGCTTGATGTTCTCAATCTGAGGGTTGTTCAATTTTGTTCCACTCCTAAGTTCAATTGCACTCACATTTTCCGTTCAATTATTCCTCGGATTTACTTGTGGCTATGAGGGTAAACCACCACTCATTTGATTTTTCATGTAATTAATACAAGTGGGAAGTTTACCCATTTGAGTCATCAAGGTATTCATTTTTTTATATTGTTGTTTTAAAAATTCTTTTAGTTCCCTTATTTCCTCTTGTTGTTTCCTCATTGCTTGGTCAAGGTTCATATCAGAGTTTTGAGTTGGAGGGGTAGGCTGAAATTTTCTTCCAGAATGAGCATTGGATTGATCATTGAAATATCTTGGTTGATAATTACTTGATTGTCCTTGGAATAATCCTCTTGGTTGTTCGGACTGATGAAATCTTTCATTTGATTTGTTGTTCCATCCCTGATTGAAATTTTGGTTGTTTTGAAATGGTCTTTGTTGGTTTGATTGAAATGGTATTCCAGGAAAAATTGAATTCTAGTTCTCAAGAGGATCTTGAATTTGTGAACATTGGTAACTAAAATGTTCATTTAAAGAACAAATCCCACAGTGGACATGTAGTTGGAAAGCCACTTCAGGTTTGGGTTGGGTTGGTGGGGTGTTAGACAACATCATTGACCTTACCATGATGGTAAGATCAGATAGTTTACTTGTAGTTGTGTTGTTTTCAGGACTAGTAGTATAAAAGTCTTGTGCCGCTTTGAAATTAATAAGGCATCTTATTCCAAATTGTTGGGCATTCTGGGCCATGTTTGAAATTAGAATCTTAGCGGTAGCTGGTGTCTTATCAACTAAAGCTCCTCCTACAGTAGCATCGATCATACTTCTATTAGTGATACACAATCCTTCATAAAATTGTTGAATGAGAAGCTGATCACTGATTTGGTGATGGGGGAAACTAAAACAAAGATGTTTGAACCTCTCCCAGTATTCGTGAAGTTTTTCTCCTTATGTCTGCATAACTTTACAAATCTCCTTTCGAATTGAGACAGTTCTGGATGCAGGGAAAACAAATTCAAGGAAAATTGTTTTTAATTCATTCCAATTTCTAATCAAGGTTGAGTGAGAATAGAAAAACCATTCCTTAGTAACTCCATCTGGAGAAAAAGGAAATGACCTCAGCTTCATTTGACCAGCATCGACTCCATGAGGTTTAATGTTGAAACACAATTAGCTGAATTCTTATAAGTGTTTCTGTGGGTCTTCACCGGGTAACCCATTGAATTTGGGAAGCTATTGGATGAAACTAGATTTTATTTCAAATATAGTAGGGGTATCAAGGTACTCTAAAGGATTCTCATGATTTTTGTCATATAATGAAGCTAGTTCTTACAAAGTTCTACATTCATCCATTTGGATTTTAGTTTCAACTAAGTGCCTCCTAGGTGTGTCGGGGGATGATTCAAAACTTTCAACTTGGCGATTAGTATCTCTAACCATAGTTTGAAAAGTTCATTCAATTTCGGGATCGAAAGGTAACAATTTCAGGTCAGAAGTTCGGGTTATGGAAGAAAAAAATAAAATAAAATCAACTCTAGCAACCTCCCCGGAAACGGTGCCAGTTGATGTGAGCGTTTTTTGTTGTAAAAAACTCAATCAATATATTCCCTTTTAATGTAGCACAGTGATGACCACATGGTTGTCTCTCGAAGACGTTGTTGTTCAAGTTGTAAAACTATCAGTTTTGTTATTATTTTTTTGCAGCAATGAATATTGGGATTTGATTAACAATTTGAAAATAAAATTTTAATTAAATACTAAAGTGAAATAACTTTAACGTAAAGATAAAGTGGTTTTGAAATCAGGAATAAAAACAGTGGTCGTAGACAAGCTTCACCCTCTCGGACACTCCCCTCTTCCTTTTATATAAAAAATATCTCTTAATTTAAATTCCTAAATGTACCCCCAAGGACCCCTAGGTGTACACTAAAATTTGAAGAGACATCATATTTAATACTTCAATATGATTGTGGTCCCACCTATAGAAGTGATTCAATTACTTAAAGACCTCTATGTAATTGAACCTAATTGAATTCGCTATGCTTAATGGAAAAACCTCACCAAATATTTTTAAATAGCGAAATCAATTGTTCTACATTATAGATCGAACAACAATCCAATTTTTTTTAAAAAAATATATTTAATAAATAAAACAACCAGATTCATTCAAAAATATAGGTTCAAGAGAAATTCAAAAAGAGATTACACATTAAAATCAAAACTCGGAAAAGAGTGTCCGTCAGGTGTCGTCGTCCGCAACCACTTGTCGCTTAGCCTTGCATCACTTGAGAAGTCCTCATATTCTCTATTGGATCCTCAAAGTATGGAATATTCTTAAGGATATCAATATCAACCTTCCCCGTTTCTCTCTCAAGCCAACTCCCTTCGTGATGGATGGTGTGGTGATGAATGGAATGTGATTTAGAGGTAGGATCTACTCTCCTTTTATAGATAGATTTCATCTTCAACACGTTGTCATGTTTCTGACCCATTAATTGGATGATTCACGTGTGAAACTCTTCATAAATGTTTTTCATAAATGTGTATTCCTTCCACCCTCCAATGTTAGGATAAATTGTATGCGTCAATGTAGAGTTATGATTTTTTTATTGTCAATCACTTTCTCTAGATGAAGCTTCCTGGAAGATTCCTTCAAAACTCAATCATTCAATGGAAAACAAAACAGATTCCAAATTACATGAAATTAATTGTGTGACTGTTCCTGGGAGTCCTATTTCATATCCAAGTTGAATCCCATCATTTGGAGGAATTTAGGCCAAATTATGATGGTGGGGTCCATGCAGTCCTCCTGGAAAAATTGTCAACTTCATTTATTTTTTGGGCCTCAAGATGCATGAATCTAACCCTGGTCCTGAAGAAAAAGATGATGTAAAAAAATAACGGTTCAAACAAAATTCAAATAACAAAATTTGAAAATATATTTTATGCAAAATGACCAAAATACCCCTATGAAAAAAATCCAGAATTATGCAATTTAAACTTTTTATCCCAAAACACACTCTAAATCCAAAATTGTTACAAATAAGATCAAATTGGTAAATTTGTGAGGTTTAAATCATTTAAATAGACATTATAAATAGTGTAAATATTAGCACTATCAATATAGTATACCCAAGTGGATATTTTCCATGACAGGGGCCACGAAACCTATGTCGTTTTCTTATTTTATCTTGGAAACTACAAAAAATGTCATCGATCTCTCACCACGGTTGGAGTCACAGTCTTGAATCATGTACATACATAGCCACATGGATAAGATTCGTGTATGTAATTTCTTGTAAGGTCATCATAATTGACTTTACACCCTCATTGGATGTACTTTCCTATTCCAATGTGGGATAAAATTTATTAGGAATTCCACACTTCCCTGTCATGAGACACCCCTTGTGATGTTTTCATGTGGTGCCCCTACCCCTTTGTCTCTTGAAAATAACTCATCCATTCTTAAGGATAATTATCCCACTTTTGATGAGGGTATTCCTTAGTAATATCCTGGGATATCTTAAACATCTCATGATCTAGAACATGTATCCTTTCTATATCTTTCTGGGTTTACGGTGGGACGGATACATCATACATTTATCTTAGGATGGGAACCCCAAAGATATTTTAGACATTCCACGGGATGATTAGGACTTCACCAAGAATCATATGGAATTATTATTCCAATGGTATCCATAGACATAAAAGTTCTTTATTGAAAGTTATACTCTTGTATACATATTTTTGTTCCACCCATTTCATAAATTTTCACTACCTTAAGCTCATTGGAAAAATCAGCATAGGTCTCATGCATCTAGTATGCCCACATCCACTCAAGTCTGACACCACCCCCTAGGAAGAAGTCTCGTTCTTACCTTCATTCCATTGACTTTCATGTCTTATAATCCTAAAAGTTAGATGTGTAACTTTGGAACTATGAAACAATAATATGAAACTTCAAATCTAGAGCACATTGTCTGTGGTACATGACATAGTCCATGGATGAGGATCCCAAATTGATGTACATTTCTTGGGCAGAGATGTTAGTAGTGGTAGAATTATTATATTCATTTAACTAAAAATGAGTAGTATAATTATTCACCATTGGAATGAAGACATCCTTCAGATATCCATGGTAGTAGAGTAGTAGGTAGTTACTCTCTGGTTATTCATGATGGATGTTTTTCATGTGTTTCTCAAAGTTTGAAAGTATAGTGCCACATGGGTCATAGTAATCATGCTTGAAATTATCATTCATCTCTTTGATATGATTTATGGCTCGTACATCATAATAATTATCCTTCTGAGTATCCATTTCAAATCTATAAATAAGTACCATGATTTTTTTATAGACAAGTCATGGGTTTTTATAAAAAATATAATTCCATAAATTTCGAAATAGAATGAACTCATGCAGGTATCTCACCCACGTGACCTCAAGTAGTTTAATCACCCAAGTTTATGTATCACGGGGACAATTTCATGAATAGTCTACATGAATGGAGCTTTAGAAAAAAATCATATTTAAATAGTCAGTGTAAAAGATTATCACGATGAGAGCAGTAACATAAAAGTGGGAAGAGGGAATATTGAGGTCATCGACCCAATTTATAGGTTTGGAGCCCTTGGGTGTTATCTTCTTACATTTAAAGCATCATATATTGCATGCATAGATGACCAATGTGGATACAAACATATACCTTGAGACATTTTTTCCCTTTACCTCTGAATTAGACACTCTTCTTCTAATCAGATCCAATCCTAAGGGGGGATTTTGTTGAAAATCATTTTTGTCACGTGGATGAAAAATATATTAATGGAAAATATCATGATGGAAATAATGGAAGGACATCATAGATCACATTATATTTGGAATACAACTCATGCAGGCTTACAAAAATAGTGTCAGAACACTGGTTCTTCCTGCATGCATAACCACACTATATAGGGCTAGGTATCCAAGCCCAAAAGCCTTGAGCGACACACCTATACTTCTCATATACGAACTACACTTATGTGTGATGAATCCTTCACCCAGGGTCCCATTTTGGATTATAAATTGGTCCATAAGTCTCCTTATTTGGATGATGAAAAAACATAGAGATTTTTAAAAGATTATGATCTCCCTAGTCCTTTTCCTAGGCCCTCAAACCACCTAGGTAGCTCTCTAAGACCTAAGAGAAGAGAGAACTAAATGGGGTAGTTGGATAAATGTACCACCATGTTCTGAAAGAACAAATCACCTATGTGAGGAACCCCATTCTCCTTAATTAAGAGAGACTGTTGGAAGTGTCTCTTCCCAATCCCAAGAACTGTGTGAGACTTCTCCAGGAACACTTGAGGAGACCCTTATAACCTAAAAACCCTAACCCATGTGTTGCTTCCCAAGATTGATATTGTCCCAAAGACATCTACATATCCCACATGCCTACCCTATGCGATGAAATTATGATCCATGGAAGCCTTAACTTACATGAGGCCACCTTTAGATTGCCCAACCTTCTCTTATGAAAGACTCCTTTGAGAAATCTTTTATTCCACCAATGACATGGTACCTCCTTCCTTGGAACTATCATCTGAGTGAGAACAAATGAAATCCTCAATTGGATCCTTCCAACTTATACATCCACAGAAATAGACACACCAATGTGTCACCCATTCAGTTATGCATTTCTTCAGTCAGAGGTGTCTTGCACTTTCCCACCTAATGTGTAGGTTCCTCAGAGTGAATGCAGTTATTAATACCCTTGGTCATGAGGACACCAAACCTAGGGGAAGTTACAAGGACCATCCAATATTAGACATGAGAGATATGGAATTTCCACACCCTCATCACATATAGGACCTATGACCTCTATTTCCAGGTGGTAAGGTAGGGTATCACACATTATTTTCAGTTTTATGGGGATAAGTGTCTTATAATTTTCTCTCCTCTAAAATCAGAAATAAGAAAACCCTCATGGAGTAATCCCATAGACTTTTCTTATGGGATGTATCTATTAAGGAAGTAAGATGTAACTATCTAGGTTACCAAAACAAGAGAGTATATGAGCATATAATAGACTTTTATTTTTCTCCTATATCCATGAAATCATCCACCATTGAAAGAAGGATCATGCTATTTTCTAGATCATACAATCCCTCATGTTTCTCTCATTTGATCATGACTCACATGGGGTTAAATGTTAGTGATGATCTTGAATTTAGCACAGTCAAATGAATATCTTATAAGAGAGTCTTTATCTGTATCTTTCTCTCAAATTCCTTAAAATGCCCTTTTTATGTGAGGGTCCTCAAATCCATCTATCAAACTTATAGGGAATCCCTCTATACAATGTAAGCCCCATAATCATTCCTTGATCTTGAAAGGGGACATATTCCCAATGAAGCAAGTAAAAGGGCCCCATATTCATTATAATCTTTTAATCGATCCTCTCAAAGGGACAAATTCCCTATAACACAATCCCTTAAAGGGCCTCCATAGTTGTCGGTCCTCAACCTAAATCGAACTACATGGGATATTATTCCCGTCCAAATGGTTTACATATGAATCCTCCTTGATTTTTAAACCCAACAACCAAAATCAACCCTCATTATTTTTGGAATTCATTTCTATTAGGGCCATATCTAACCTAGGATCTCACATCCCTTTTAGGTTCCATGGGCCTCATTGACAAAAATTCCCACACAAAGCATCAGCTTTAAACCATTCACCTAGATGTCCTTGCCACATGACATTAAACATCATGGTTTATCCCTTGTCACATATCCTTAAAAGGAATGATGTGTCCCATTATGTGGTAGAGAAATATGTGGGTTACAATTCCTTTCACAATGATATATAGGATTCACATCTCATGGGATTGATCCTAACATCAAAAAAACTCACATGTCCACGGGTGATGATAAAATCTATAGTTTCCCACTGTGTGGCTTAAAACCAATATCCTAATAATAAATGACAAAAGGATATGTAATATTTCCATCAAAGGGTACAATTCATGGGGAACCTCAGATACATTTAGATATCTTCATTGATAGAAAACATAAAATGCATAAAAATGATTCCAAATTCCTTACAAGCTAATAATTGAATGTTATAACAAGAATGAACCATATTATAATAGCTAGTGAATGAAGTATTTGGGAATATTTCTGAAATATTTAAGAGAGTCCTGGAGAATGAAATAATCCCCCCCAATGGGTGTGATGAGACAAACCTCCCATCCTCTCAACCAATGTGGTTCCCTATGTGTTGTTGGACCATTTCTGAACAATCAACTATCATTAGAATGTGTGATCATTAAACATATTCTATAAGGGAACCATTTGGTGTTTACATCTCCATGAACAAAGTCCATTTGAAGTCATTCAAAAATAGTGAGTCTGACATTGATGATTGTGAAACATTCAAACCCCCAAAATCAACTGTCAAGGTAGATATCTTGTTTTTTCTAAAAATTGGGACCCATTTGAGAGTCTCTTATATTTTGGGGTAAACTATGATGTTGTTTATGGGATTATCCATATCTGTTCCCTAGTTAAATAAGATCTAGGTGTTCCCCTTTCTATGTATTGTGGAGGCCATCTAGGCCATGGTTTAAGGAAGTGTTCACTATGGGTGAATGAAGTGTAGCTCTATGGGTTGATCTCATTTTTTTTCATGTGGTATACTATCTTTAAATAATTTCTTCTACTTGGGTGGTATATTTTTTTATGGTCATATGTTTCCACTATGGGTATAAAATCTTATCTAATGGATATATGTCATTTTTTTGTTAAAAATATTCCCCCTACGCTTTTTTCGCTACATTATGAGTTTTCAGTGATCTTCTACATTACAAATCATGTTCCATATGATCCTAGATCATTTGATTATAAAAATCAACATCAGGAGAAGGTTTTGTGAACTAGGATAATTCTTTTTTCCATTTTATTTATTCATCATTTATTGGGATGTCGGTAGCTTATCAATCATTTCCACTATTTTAGAACATTATAGATTGTTTTTTAAAATTAATTGGTTGTATATTCAATGGAATCTTGGTGTACCTTTGTTCAAGAAATATTTCTTGCCCTTCCTTTAGAAATATGTAATATTGGATGCATTTTGGAAAACCCACTTTTCTTATAATTTTAAATTGTTGATTTTAAATTTATAAAAGTTTTTATATTCTATAAATATTTATATAAAGAAATTATTTAAAGGAATGAAATTATTTATGTGTAATAAATTAATGTGATATATGATCATGAAAAAATGTTTTTCATATTTTCATTTTCATTGGGTGGGGCCGTGAATAGGAGGAGTGTGACAATAGGGAAAATGGAGACTGGTCACATAGTGATGGATTACAAGATCAAAAAATAACTACTCATGATTATGTAACTATCACCCAATATAAATTTCTATGAGTTATGTGGTTGGGTATTCCAAGTGGAATAAAAATAAAGGATATGTTTATTTAGTTTAATTTTTTTATAATATGTATTTCTTATGATAATTTGTTTTTTAAATTCACACTTTGATTTAATTTTTGGATTTATATAAACAATAAAAAATATGTGTTTTATAAAAAATGTGATAACTTGTTCTTTTCCAAAGGGAGTGAGTTGGGAAGACTTTGGGGAACTCAAAGTGGTTTTATACTCACCCACTTCTCAGGAACATTGGTGCATTTGTAGATGTCATATATCAGAACATTGGAATGGGAAAGGAACCACACTTCTCTTTTGATGCATCTTGGTATCGTGGGCATGGTAGATGGGGTTGTAGAATGGATATGGGTTTAGTGGTTCTTTGCAACTTCTCCAATTATTTTATTGAGTCATGTTTCCTTTTGGGTTTTTCTTTTGACATTTCATGTCCCATTGCCACTCCAATATTTTTCCATTGGATTATTATTAAGGTTTCTTTATTAATACTCATCCATAATATATACGATGATGATAGGGTTTTATTCAATTTCGATAGTCAATAAATTATTTACCAAATTGTGCAATATAGTGTTCACACCCAAGGTTGATCTCTCAAGGAATATGCTCATACAAACTATTTTCTTATTATCATTATTTATAATCTGACTAATATAAAATTAAATTAAATAATAAAACTGGGGAAGTAGTTTTTAAAATTAATGAAATTTAAATATAATATATTTATATTTATATGAAAATACAAAACATAGTGAAAAAGGAAAAAACACAAAGAATTTAACTCAATAACACCATTGTTCTCAGGGTTTCATGGTGGTGTTATCATTATTATTTAAAATATCTATCAATGTTTTATTCAATGTTGGGATGAAGAACTATAACTCTAAACCCTCTTGTTTGTATGGTATTACCCTACACCAAGGCCTCTTCATATATTATTAATCTCTTCCACATCAATACCCAAGATAAACTTCGGCATTTGAATGATTTAGATATCAATGAGAAGGTAAATTATTCATCCTGGCGGAAGAAGGAAATAGTAGAAAATGTGGGGAGACCTCTAACCATAATCATTTATACTACTACTGAATTGTAATAATAAAATATGATATGATATTAAAGATCAATAAAATAAAATATGACCACTTCCCCCCATGAACAATGGTGAGGGTTAGCTCTCCTCAAACATGGAGGTAAAAGAAGTATGGGTGGAAGAACTCAAAAAATAAAAGAAGAAAAATGAATATAAGAAAAATAATAAAGATACAATAATTTTATTCAAAACATTATTAATAAATAAAGAAAAAACTCCAAATTTACCCCAATAACATTTTTATCCATTGTAATGGGAGTTGAGACACATATTTATAGCAAAAAAGTGTGAACACTTTTTTCTCAAAATTTGATCTCCAATAGTATGTTCATCGATGACCCATTAAAAGACTGAATATGGATAGGGTGTCTTCTGGAAAGGTTTTTTCATTTTTCTCCAATGTTGTACAAAAATATTTAATCATTATTTTATTTCAGAAGTAGGATTTATGGTTGTTTGAATCTGAGAAATTAATTCTATCTTGGTGACTCTTTGTATTCAAAAAACCCAACCTCATATGCCATTATGTCCATGAAAATGGTAGATTATTCCATGAAGTCATTTATAAAAAAAAATCATCAATTTATTAAATACCACTATGTAGAATTATAGATTCATTGGACTTTCATTGATCAGGATATATTCCCTTCTTCAAAATTGTCCAGATTTGTGCACAGTTTTCAAGGATCAAATTGTGAGCTAGTTTTGGGCTTCCAAAAGGGTGATTGTACTTTGTCTTCAAAAGGGCCAAATATATTGCATGATTTATGGAATACTACTGAAAAATAATTTCACAATTCCAATTATTTTATAAAAAAAGGGCTGAAATATATAATAATAGTAAAATAGTTTAAATCCTAAATTATGTTTTTTTAAATTAGGCTCAAAATAACACAAAAACCTAAAATATGACAATTTTCCATTAAATTATACTATGGTGGGGTTAATATCATTTAATTATAGTATAAAATTTGTGTTAATTTTATCTTGATCACTACCCCACAGGTAACCATTTCACTCCCAGGCAATCATTATATACCCAAATCAAAATTTAGATAATAATCAACAGATGAGAAAACATCTGTGATCTTATAAAAAATAGAATTCCATAAATTCTATTATATGAAGAACAATTCTATATAATTTTTATTCCTAAAAGTTAAATTCAGTTAACCTCACGTTGAATGTTATTTCATGGTCAAATAAAAAACTACTTCACATTGAATTTTAGGTCTCTCTTCAATTAAGAGAAATTAAATATAGAGTTATATTCATACATGGATATTTCATGTTTCACCATAGGCTTGTAAACATTATCATCTGTTTGCAGGATGAAACATGAAAATATTTCCAGTCATGATGTCATTTCCAAGGTTATTTAAATGGCTTAGTTTTGGAGTTTAAAATAAAAAAATTAAGACTAGAAAGAGGAGGTTCGAACAATTATGTATAATGCACGAATAATCAAGTGAAAACACAGGATAAACCTCACTGAAATCTACATAAAATGTTGAAAAACACCACCAAAATTTTTATGACACGATATATGAACCAATAAATTATTAAAATTAATTATATAATCTAAATTATACCCCCATTGTTTATTTATTTTTTTAAATCCTCCACAAAGGAAAACCCTTTTCCCCTTTTTCCCTAGAGGATGAGATGATAATAAAATATAATAAAGGAATGAAAATTCCTGAACATGATTTTTTAGAGGGACAATAGTCATAAAATAAATTAAAATGAAAAATAAAATTTTAACTAAATTTATTTTCTTTATTTTTTTTAAAATTTTTGTTTCATTGGAGAACCATATTAAACAAATAAATCAAAATGAAATGGTTATTCATGCCAAATTTTATCAATCTAAAGTCCCCAAAATTTTCAAAAACACACAATCCCACCCCAAATAGGGAACAAATCCCAAATAAAACACATTAACGGACCTTCCCCCACAATAAAACATTAAATATTCATTAAAAAAAACCAAGAGTGTGGGTGGGTAATGAAATATTTTCTTACATTATCGCAAAAACCTATAAGGAAATTAATGGAATATAATTTATTACAAAGGATTAATGTAATATTAGGTCTCGAGTTAAAATTTTTATAGAGAAATAGGATCATAAATTATTTTAAAATCATTCCCTGAAGTCCCAAACTTCAAAAGAGAAAAATCACAAATTCTGGTTCTCACACAAAATCTATGTTTCTCTCAAGAAATTGTGGGTATTTAGAAGAATATGTAAATGTGGATTAGAATTATTCATATGAATATAAAAATATTTTTATTCAATGTTTCATGGTTATGTATTTTATTAACCTGTAATTCTCATAAAAATTATAGAAAACCTAATTCAAGGAAAAATTTTAGTACTTAAAAAATTATTTAAAATCCATTTGTTCAAAAATCATATTTATTAACAAAAAATTAATTGATGTGTGAAATATGATCATGATATCCATTGAATATCAAGGATTCTAAAAATGTAAAAAATTAAAATTCACATAAAAACTACATAGGTTGACACTACCCCACACTTAAATTTAACTACCCCTTATTTTAGTTCAAAAAAATAAAAATAAGTGCAGAAAAACTAAAGAAAAGGACAAATAAAAAATGAAAATTTTTTTAGTGGTATCTTTGAGTTAGGATCTTAGATAAAATGTTTCTGAAAAAAAATATGTGATCAATGATAGGAATTTTCTGACATGGATTGAGTTGTATATCCTTTGTATCTTGTTAATGATGATCCATAGTTAGTCCATTTACATTAGGGTTACCATTTTGTTTCGGGTGACTGTGGGTTTATGTATGAGTGGGTAAACTGAAAGGGGGATATCTAGTGTGAAATTACTAATGATGAGAATAAAATCTTTTAATGGTCTCCAATTAGTGTGTTCACAGAGCCCGAAACACCAAATGACTCTCGCATCCATGATTCATGGACCTACTTCCTAATGTCAGGCGTTCTTTGGATGATTTGGGAATTGACACTTAAAAACTCACATTAGTCGAGAGGATGGGAACATGGGATCATCTAGCCCTTTTTGGGGAACTATTTCTTATTCCCGGACTCTCTAATAGATTTAATCAATGTTCATATTTTCTTAAATCATTGGTTCATTCCCAAATATTTGTCTACGGATTACACATATAGAAGAAGTTGATCGTGATTATGCATTGTTTTGGAATCATCGATATTTATTTGAATATTTCCATTGATGTAAGGGTCTGTATGTTTCTATGTTTCTCCAAAAAATTTACCCTTTTATGGATAGATTAGGTATTTTTAGTCCTTCACTAGGAAAACACTAGTTTTAAGACATATAGGATGGTGCTCAAGAGTTTATCATCATCCAAGGGGTATGGGAGATTGTTTCCTCTGGAAATGGGGATGACCTCTTTGATTTTAGGTTCAAACTTTCCAAGTGATTTCTAATGGGTTTTTTCATAGAACCGGAAACATCCAATGATTCCATATCCATTTGGACCTACTTTCCAAAGGTAGGTGCTCATTAGTTGTGAACTAATGAGACATAAGAATTTGCATTGGTCGAGATGATGGGAGGTCAGACTCATCACACCCTTTTGAGGGGAATTATTGTCTACTCCGGGACTCTATTTATAGATTTATGTTTTGTTCATTAATCCTTATTACACAACCAAGTATGAAAATGAGCCTTCCTTTAGATATAAAAATCAATGATTAATATGTATGAGATTTAGAGAATATTTTATATGTATTCGAGGTTCTTCATCGATAGAGAATCATCTGTATTTGTTAGAGATTCTTGTTCAATGGTATCCTTCGAAAAATTGTATAGAAATATCTTGGTTATTATGATAACCATACTAGTTTTAAAGCCACTCAGCGGGGCACTTGATGTTTATTGTCATTCAGAAGGACATGAATTATTTCAGAGTTGGGATCGTACCTGCAGATGGGCTACCTACATATCCTTTGATTTCGAAAAGGAATCAGAACCCACCTAGTTCTAATAAAGAAGTATGAGGTTTATGCCTGATTGATGGCTAAAAAAATATATCATAATTACTTTGACACTCTAAGCTCACGTGAGTCATGCTCGGTGTGAGAAACAAGAGGTATTCGTAAAACCAGACAATTGTTCCATGAATGATGCAATTATAATAAATTATGTGGGACTTATGTATGTATGGCTACCCAGATAGATGAAGATTTAGTATTTACTTCAGGGAATAAACCCACGAACATGGTCCATAAAGGTATATGTGCTTTATGGAGATTTGGATACACTAACCTGGGATTTATTCCTGAGGAGGATGCCCAAATTAGGAAGGGACTTATGATTAGGTTTTACTCCAGAGAAGGAATCCCAAATCAAAAGTAAGTTATGACTGGTTAAGAGAAATTATGATTGGGGCTTATTCTTAAAGAAGAGGCCAAGGTTAAAGGTAATTATGCCTAGGGATTACTTTTAAAAAGGAGGCCCAGGTAAATGGAATTTGGATTTTGGGAAATTGGGGCTTACTCCTAAGGAGGATGCCCATATTAAAATAATTATGGTTTGGGCTTACTCCTGAAAAGGAAGCCCATGTTAAGTGAATTTTAAGACTGGGACTTACTCCTGAAAAGGATGCCCAAGTTAAGAGAACATGGATTGGGGCTTACTCTTGAAAAGGAGGCCCAATTTAGAGAAATTATGACTGGGGCTTACTCCTGAAAATAGGCCCAGGTTTGGGAACCTTCCATATTTAAAGGATGAGGTTTAATGAATGAAGTCTCTCACCTTAGTGACATGAAGATATGTAAATCACAATGTTTTGAGAGATATTCCACAGAATTGCTTTCAGATAAGGAATCCAAACTATGAAATTAGGCCATGAATGGCTTTGAAGAGGGTTCTAAAGGCTTAACCTTGAATAGGAGAGATGGATTTGAATTAGAGAGGTGAAGAGGCAGGAGGGGCACCCAAAAAGAGAGAGGCGCACAAGTCATGCGTGGGCGTGCAAGTCTTGGTCACACAAGTATACTAGCGTGACATAGGGGTACTTGCACGATGGTCAACCCTTAGGGTAATACTTGGGAGAGACTTGGCTCAAGCACTTAGTACTATCCCTAGAGGCTTCCAGAAGAGTGGTGCGCATGTTTTGTTGAAGAGGTAAGGCAGAAGGCAAGTGTGGCCATTTCCCTTAAGGGATGGCCACTTAGGCACGCATGTGTTGATGAGTTTCAACACTTAGGCCTTATTTCCCTTGTTTAGAACTTCCATTCTAGGTAAGAAATTACCTTAGAAGTGTTCGGAAGACTTCCAGAAGAGACATGGGTGACCAGAGCTCGAATATGAGTTTTTTGAATTTTTTTTTTCCTAAAATGGGGGTTCCACCAGGGGTATTAATAGGGCAGGGAAGACCCTGAGTGAAAAATCAAAGAGGGCACGCAAGTCACCTATGCTACCATTGGGAGGCGTGCATGTATACTTGTGCGACCTTGGTGGAACTTGCGCAGCCCAAGTGCAAATGAATCTGTGTTCATGCCTTTGTTAATTTTTGATGATTCTTCAAAGTATGAACCACTATGGGTTCAAGGTATTTCGATTTTCATTCGTTTAGACTTTGTGACAGAAATGAGTGTCAACAAAAGTCCCCCCACCAGGTTGGATCTGAAATAAATGATGATGTGACTCTGAGTTAAATAATAAAAATAACCATAGTTTGATTTTTTCTAGGATTATTATAAATAACCCTAAAACATTGAATCTTTTAAATTTGTCAATATTAACTAAATCAGACAAGGTATATGTTTAGTGAGCTGGGACTTGACTTTTTTTCAGAGTTCCCATGTCTTTTTTCGTGGGTAGTTTAATGTCATGCACGTTGGACATAAAAAGGAAAATTTTTAAGGTCGAAATAGCTTTGACCGTATGGATTAAAATTTACTCAATTCCTTGATAATTTATCTGAAAAAATATTACCATATTCAATTATGAGGGAAAATATGTAAAAGATGACTTAAGAAATTTTGAATCTGAGGAATGATATGAAAAATGGATAAAAAGGCCTTAGAATAAGTAGTTCCCAAAAATGATGTTACCACTATTTAACAAACTCGTTAGGGGTTTAATTATGCAGGGCCACCTAAGGGAATTTGCTCCATAGTCAAATAATATCATCTTTTGGCTGACAAGTATGTTATGTAGACTGTTTATGCAAGGCTTCCTAAGGGCACGTGCTGCATAGTTAGGAAAACGAACTCTCAGAAATTTACCTTTCTACTTCTAAAAAGCCAGTGGAAGTTTATGGGGATTCAAATTTTCCAAATCATAGAGTTTTCTATATGGAGAGAGGTACTTGAATATGAAAAAGATATTTCCAAATAGGATTGTCTAAGAAATGGATGAATGTCACTCCTACGATGGTCTGGCCCAAATGTAGGGAAGGAAAATATAAACCATAGACTTGAATACTTTCAGATCATGAAAAAGAGTATGGGACATATATGTTAAGGATGACCATTTTTTTGCGGATCCCTACATACTTTCATTAAGACAACAAAGGAAAAAAATATTTTCTTCCCAAGAACTAAATTACCACTATTTGAAAAACTCGTTAGGGGTTGAATTATGCAGGGCCGCCTAAGGGCATTGGTTGTATAGTAAAATAATAGTATATTTTGGCTGACACGTCTGTTATTTAGACTGTTTATACAAGGCCGCCTAAGGGAACGTGCTACATGGTCAGGCAAAAGAACTCTCAGAAATTTGACATTTTGTTACTAGAAGTCAAGAAAAGTGTTATGGATATCTGAAAGTATTTAAGTTTAGGAATATGACACATGAAAATGGGTATTGTTCAATTCATGAAATAAATACATAGATCAATGCTAACTATAATCATGTTGTGGCTGGGTCTTGAATTGAGGTGATGGACTTCACTACGTATCAAATAAGGATGGGAATCAAGCCATATGTAGTTCTTCAAATACAGTTTAATTTCATGTCGGACAAAACTATAAGAAATCTTAGTTTAGGGTCATAGAACTCGGACCATTATAATGAATACACAGTGTGTGTTTTCATGGGGAATTTTCAGCCAGAGGACTGAAAGTAGAATTTGGGGTTAGGCCCAAAGACTTGGGGCTGGATTCGAGAGATGCATGAACGTTCCTACATATCCCATAAGGATGGGAATCAAGCCGAACATACTTCATGAAATACCCTCTGTACATATTTGGTTTGTACATATGAAGGGTGAAAAGGGGACTTTATTGCAATTATGGTTTGACCCAAGATAAAAGGTTCAGGTATTTCCATGTATGCACGTAGTCTTTGGAATATAACATGACTAAAGATCAATGTAAATAATGATTCCCTCTCAGGTGAGGGTGTCAAAGAATTTTGTAGTTTATTTTCATACAGGAAAAAAGTGATGTACGATTTAACGTCATGTAGCAAGGAAAAAGGTGAACCAATGTGAAGATATTGGTTCCGGGGCTGCTTCACATATCAAAATCATATGAGATGGAGGTGAACTAATGTGAAGAGAATGGTTTTAGGCTTGAACCTTAGAAGTTTTCCTACGTACCCAGCCTAGAAGGCAAGGATCAGTGTATGCGAAGTTCAATTAAATAATGAATTAGTGATCAAGTTGTTCTTGGGGACAACGACCTAAAAAATGGTGTTGGGACTTACATATGGTTAGTGGCCCAGAGAGGGTGTTATGGTTGAAGTTTACTCTAAGCTCACGTGATTCATACTCAGTGTGAGAAACAAGAGGTAGCAAAAACCTTAAAGATGCACGGTTTAATGTCACGTAGGACATATGAAGGGACTATGCAGTTAAAAGTCTAGCAGTGAGGACTATTGGTGATGCACAGTTTAGTGTCATGTAGCATGGAAAAAATAAAGTTTAACATCATGTAGGATGTATTAAGTTACTTTATTCAGTTTTACATAATGTAAGAAAAATATAGGGACACAATTTAACGTCATGTTGGACGTGAACACAGTTTTGCATTATGTTGGACAATAAGGTTGTTGTACTGTTTAGCGTCCTTTATCTAAGATGATGGGGACAATACAGTTTAACATCATGTTGGATGAAAATAGGACGGTGTAGTTTAATGTCATGTAGTGAGGACAAAAGAGGACACAATTTAACGTCATGTTGGACGTATTAGGAACTTTTTCATAGTTTAACGTCATGTTGGATGATGGTGCAAAAAATTTAAGATCATATACGTGGACCATAGATTATACAGTTTAACGTATTTTTGTACATAAGGGAGTCTTGTACAGTTTAGCATCATGTATCTAGGACGTCGTAGTTTAACGTCATGTTGGACGAGGGTTCAAATAGTTTAAGGTCATATGCTTGGACCGTTGATGCTTCTGTTTAACGTCTTTCTGGACGATATGGATGCAAATAGTTTAAGTTCATATGCATGGACCGTTGATGTATTTCGTGTTTATAAAAAATACTTCTTCCGAAATCTGGAATTGGTTGGAGTAGTGATGAGATCTCTATCCATTGAGATTAAAGAATAAGCTCCATTTGAGTAGACCTTATGTATTAAATAAGGTCCTTCACATTTTGGTTCCAGCTTGGGAGGTTTCTTTCCTGGTATCATTGGAGTTTTGAGAACCAATACCAATTATCCCTGAATGAATGAACGAAGATGAACTTTTTTGTTGAAATCATGCGCTATTCGATTCTGATAGACTTCCAAGTGGTGCAGGGTGCACAACCTTCTCTCATCTAACCATTACAATTCATCCAATCGCTTTTGAGATTGTTCATCTGTAGGTGACTGATCACAAATGGCTACTCTGAGTGAGGGTACTTGAACCTCAATAGGCATGATTTCTTCCGTTCCATATACCTATGAATATGGATTTGAACATGTTGGAGTGCAGGTGGTGGTTCGATAAGCCCATAAAGCATGAAAGATTTTATCAGACCATGAATTGTTATCTTTATCCACCATCTTTTGCAGTATGTTTGAAAGAGTCTTATTGAAAGCTTATATCTGGCCATTGTCCGCTTCATGATACTGAGACGAATGATTTGATTTGATGTTGTATTCTTGAAATAACTTCCTCACCTCGGATGAATAGAAGTTGGTGCCATTGTCCGTCAATATGGTATGAGGGACACCAAATCTGGTAATGATGTTAACTTTGATGAAGCTAACAATGAATTTAGAATTGACTTTTTTGAGGGTTATTGCCTCTACCCATTTGGAAAAGAAGTCAGTAGCAGTAATAATGTACTTAAACTGCTTGGATGTAGCCAAAGGATAAGGTCCCACTGCATCCATTCCCTATGTGGCAAATGGCCACGATTTTTTAATTGTATGAAGAAACTCTGGGGGCTGATGAATGAATTTTACATGTACTTGGAAAGAATGATACTTCTTTGTGAAATCAACACAATCTTGTATCATTGAAGGCCAAAATTATCCAAGCCTTTGAATTTTATCAGACAGTCTATGTCCAGACTGGTGGGCACCACAGACTCCTACATGCACTTCTTTCATGACAACCATTGTCTCTTCACCATCAACGCATCTAAAGAGAACTCCATCAAAACCTCTTTTGTAGAGAATTTTTTCAGGTGATCTAGGCTATCATAAAGAGTAAAATTGACCACACATCTCCCTATTTGTTCTTTTCAAGCTCTATTAGGTGTAAGTGTTCCATTTTAAAGGTATTCCTTGATAGGTGGCATCCATCCTATAGTTTGACCATATGGTTCAGGAATGGGACTAATTTCATTGATTTTATCTATTCTGATTTGAACATAAGGTGAAATTGTTCGACGGTGGGAAATACTGATGGTTATCTCGTCCAGATTTGGATCTGCCAGAGCTGTGGCTGTATTAGCCAGTGCATCAGCTTGGGCATTTTGTGATCTCGGGACATAAGAAAATTTCTGTTCCGAAGGAAATTCCACCATTAACTCTCTGATGTAATCATACAAAGGGATTAGCTCTTCTTTTCTGATGGCATAATCCCCATTGACTAATTTGATTACCAGGTCTGAATCACCTTTCACCTTTAAGTGATTCACTTGTGCTTGAAGTGCCAACTCGAATCCTGCGATAAGAGCTTGGTATTCTACTTCATTATTTTTCCCACCTCCCACCAATGAGAACGAATAAGGTAGCACTATCTTTTCTGGGGAAATGAGTACAATTCCTAACCCAACTTTGTTGGACTTAGGATCTTCCACTTTCCTCCATGTTGGACTTTTGAAAGCACCATCAAAGTACATTTCCCATGTTTGAAGACTATCTTGAATAAAGAATACTTCGTCATTAGGAAGTTTAATATTTGAAGATGTATCTTTTACTGAATGATGTTCAGTAAGGAAATAAGCCAGAGCATGTCACTTTATTAACTTTTTGAGACACATATTGAATATCAAATTGCTGCAAAATAACTGCCCACCTTGCCAAACGTCTTGTAAGCATTGGACGACTAAGGATGAATTTGAGCGGGTTATTACGAGATACCAATTGGACCTCATGATGTTGCAGATAGTTTCTCAACTTTTGAACTGAAATTATTAATGCTAGGTTGTACTTCTCAATATTTGAATACTGGGTTTCTGCTTCAAGCATAGTTTGACTGAGATAGTAGAGGTTGTTTTCATTCCCAACATTATTCTTCTGAGCAAGAAAGGCACCCAATGATCGCTCTAAATATGTCACATGGAGGATAAGTGTTCTTCCTTCAACAAGTGGAATTAATACCAGTGGACTCAATAGATATTTCTTGAGAATATCGATTGCTTCATGACATTCTTCATTACACTGGTAAGTGACTCCATTCTTCATCAATTTGGTGAAGGGTAAACTTTTTCTTGCTAAATGGGCGATGAAACGCCGAATATAGGATAATTTTCCTTGAATTCCTCTCAATTCTTTCAAATTCCGAGGAGGTGACATACCATGGATTTACTTTGTCTTCTCAGGATCAACTTTGATATCACGATGGTGTACAACAAAGCCAAGAAATTTTCTTGAGGTTACCCCAAAAGCACATTTTAAGTGGTTCATCTTCATATTATGTTGCCGAAGTTTGAGGAATATGATTTCCAAATCAGCCATGTGATTAGAACGTGATTTGGATTTAACCAAAAAAATTTCCACATAACATTAAACAAACTTCCCTAGAAAGGGTTTGAAGATATGATGCATGGAACAGTGATATATTGTGCCTTTATTCTTCAGGCCAAAGGGCATTACCCGATAGCAAAACACACCCTGACGGGCCCTAAAATCTTTAGATTCCTCATCTTCTAGAGCCATTCAGATTTGATTATATCCTAAATATCCATCCATGAAGGAAAGTGCTTCATAGCTAGTTGTTGCATCAATTAAGAGTTCTTTAATCGGAACTGGAAAATCATCATTAGGACAATACCGATTAAGATCTCGGAAATCAATGCAAACTCTAATTTGTCAGTTCTTCTTTTTCACAGGGAAAATATTATCCAACCATTTGGGATATTTAACTTCTCCGACGAAGTTAGCTTTGATGAGCTTATCCACTTCAGCCTCAATTTTGGAAGTATAGGTTGGGTGTGTTCGTCTAGCGGCTTGTTTGAATCCTCAATGTTCTTCTGGTAAACCAAAACGATGAGTGGAAACATCAGGATCAATCTCTGGAATATCTTTATAGTTCCAAGAAAATATATCTCGATTTTTCTTTAAAAAGGAAATATACATCTCTTTCTATTCAAGAGTCATGGTTGCACTAATTAAAGTAGGGCGTGGATCTTCTTTTGTACCCAGATTTATTTCTCTGAGTTCATCCACGGTGGTAGAGATACCCTCTTCAAATGCTGGAGGAGCACCCCTAAGATCTTCCTCTTCTTCTTCAACATGTGTTATTTCTTATGTTCCTACTTTCATAGAAGATTATGAAGTAGAATTTCCATAATTAGAAGAAATGTTAAAATTTGAACATCTTGAAGAAGAAGCTTCCATTTCTAACCCGATTGATGATGAAGGGTCTTCCTTGGGTAACATAGTGGAGATAATTGATTTAGAATCGACATCATCATTCACATCTGACATTTCTATAACATCTTATGGCCTAATTGGAAAAGTATAGATTTTCTGTATTTCATCAAATGGAATGAAGACATCTTCATTTGAGCTTTCATCATTGCTTGGTGGATCACCACTTTCTCCCATGTTTTCTGGCTTGATTTCCAAAATTTACATTATGGAAGTTTCCATAATATTATTTTGATTTGGGTCTATTATATCAATTTGACTGATAAGAAATACATAATTTGTACTCACATGTGGGAATGGGTTTACTGGAAACTTTTCCAAACAATGTGGGGCATTAACTTTGGTAATCTCCCTTGTTGTGGATTTCTCCTTTCCATTCATGTGATAGAATTACACATCAATGTATTGAGATTCACATGTCTTGAACGGGGACTTATCACCATACAATTTCCCAATTTGACCATTGAAACAATATTTGAGACATTGATGGTATGATGAAGGGATAGCCACATAGTGATGTATCCAGGGTCTACCAAGCAAGATGTTAAAGGTTGAGTCTTGATCAACAACCATGAAATATGATTTGGATACAAGATCTCCAAAATGAGTTCTAAGTGTAATCTCACCAAGTGGTTCTTGTTAATTTTTATCATATCCTTGTAACATCAAAGTAGAAGGAGATAAATCAGATTCTGTGAGGCCCAATCTACGAAGTGTACGAATGGGGAGGAGGTTGACTCCTGAACCATTATCAATGAAGACTCCTCGGACGTCTACACCATTGATTTGATAGATAAGTACAAAGGTCTAATATTTCCATTCATGACATCATATTCATCTTCATATGTGAAAGAAATCACTACATGTAAATATACAGGATTATTCTCAACATGGTAGGCTTCAGCTGCAGTAATTTCAGTTTCAATCTTCTGAGGACTTGACAAAGCTTCGATGAGTGCCTCATGAAGATCCTTTGATAAATTCAAGGCATCCAGAATTGATAACATGGCTGGTACTTGTGCCAAGTGTTTCAAGACATCAAACTTTTGATCCAAAGGTCTGCGTTTCCCAACAGGAACATGTGGTTTCGCCGGTGCCTTAGAAGTTGATGCTTTGGAAGTTGAGGCATCTTGTACCGGGATAAGAGTTGGTAACACTCCTAGCTTTGATATATTAGACCGTTTAGGTCTATTTACTTACTGAGAGGAAGAAGGTGGAACCTCCAATCGATCCTATAGAATAACTGTTCCAGGACTGAATCTGCCTTGTGTGGAAGAACTTTCTTGTTCTTGTTGAGCCTGTTGAGGGGATCTGCCATGAGTTTCTTCTCCATACACAATTCTAGCAAGGGTAGAATTTGAATAGTGGATTCTGGGAGATCCATGTCTTCCCATGTACACTGAGCCTCTAGAACTCCCTATGATTCCTCTGTTTGATACAGGGAATACAGTCTCATCAAAATCGAAACTACAACTGGCATATGGATCTGTTAAATGAATCATATTAACAGAACCAAAGATCAGCTCTTCTTATGATGAAGATTCTTCCTGATTATCTAATTTAGGCTATTCCATTTGGTGGGGCGGTGCCCGTTGCTTCGATGTAGATGGCATAAAATCTGCCAGAGTCAAAGACAATTTGGTATCTGACACTATCTCATCTTCTTCTGATTGTTCCTCTTTCTTTGAATCATGCCATTTCTTCGAAGATTTCCCCTCTGATGATTAGGGTTTTTCTTGTGGCATTCATGGAAGAAGACACTATTAGTTTTTTCAATTGCGTTCAAAAAATTGAATGAGTTTGGTTGATTGTTTTTTCGACCATCCAATTATCATATTTTTGCGCATTTTTGTTCTTGACTTTTTTCCACTCGCCTTCTTCCTCTGAATTCATAGCAGTTACACATGCTACCTGAGCTGAAGAACCTTTCAACTTGACTTGTCTCGAGTCCACCATTTTTTTCAGGAGGGCTTTGAAGAAAAAACACTCCTAAATGGGATTCCCCAACATCTGATGAAATGGGAAATATTTGGGATGGTCTTTATCTCCTTCCTTGTTCGGCCTTTTGGGCCTTGGAAATTGAACCAAATTATATTCCAGATCTGAAATGATGTAACCAGGAACTTGTTCATTTTGAAAAGAGTAAATTTTTCTCTTTAAATCCTAAAATTGTTTTCTTCTTTGATCTCATTGATCATATTGACAAAATGGCCTCTATTTTTGATGCTCAGCAGGCAGAGACCTTCGAGAAGATGAAGGTCTTGAAGTAGAAGCAGGTATAGGTGATTGTTTAAGCATAACTGTAGCGGTATCTACTTTACCCATTCTTCTTCCTGTAGCTGATGGAATTACACGAGCTTTATCCTTAGTCTTTATAAGAGAGACTTCAATCTGTTGACCGATTGAAGTAAGGTCTCAAAACCCTCCTGTGTATTTCACATGGATCAATGGTGTGTAAAAATCATCATGCAAATTCGCCACAAGGATTGGAAACAATTCTTCTTGAGGGAGTGCTAAACTTAGGGAATAGGTTAATCCCTTCCAGTGAGAAATGAAGTCTGAAAATCTTTCATTTTCCCTTTGCTTACAATTTGTAAGATCAAAAACTGTTATCTTTGGTAAAGTTGAGCTGAATTGAAGAAGGAATTTTTGACGAAGATCCCCCCACCTATTAATTGACTGGGATTGCAAGCTTGTATACCAGACGAAAGCATCCCCTTATAATGACTGTATAAAAAACCTGAGCTTAACTGCTTCTTATTGTTGAGGGGTTCCCGTCATAGGATCGCAATGAGAAACAAAATGTGTTAAGTGTTTCCTTGGGTCTCCCGAACCATTAAATATTGGGAATTTGGTACTTGCAAAATTTTATGGGGGAAGAATTACATCTACCCATTCAGAGTCAGATCTCTTCTCCAGTTGAACTGGTGCACGCTTTCCTTCCATAGCTTCCAACTGATCTGTTAATGATTCAATGGAAGTCATTAACTTTTGAGAAACATATGATTGAGCATGGACCTGTGCAGGTGCAATAACTGGAGCCTGGATAGGTGTGGCGACTGGTACCACAACTGAGGATAACACCACCGGTTGTTGTTCCCCCTTACCCATAGGTGAATACCTGTGAGGGTGTACTGGTAAAGGGGATACTCTTGATCCATCTCAGTAGCCACGACAAATTCTCTTGGCTGACTGACTGCCGCACGCTTGGGAGGAAGACTACATTGAAGTAGTTCTGCATTCAACCTCCTTAATTCCTTTATATATTACTTTTATTGGGAGAATCATTTCTCTAGAGAGAGTGATTGGACTTCTCCAGGGGAATGGTAAATAACCTGATTCTTTTATTTCCTCTTATTGGACACCTTTCGGAGAGGGGGAAGTGGGTTACTTGAAATATTATCTAGATTTTGGGTAATCCATTGATTTCGTGTATCCACACCTTCTTCATTTGTGTCTGTGCGTACAACCTCTTGAGCAGGAGCTTACTCATCTGATCCCTCTGAGTGAGCCTCATCTGGGGGATCATCAATAATGGAATTGATGACATTGATTGATGCATAATTCATTGCATCTCTTTTATCGGAATTTCTGTGATATTGTCTTCTTCTATGTCCTTGTTGAGACACTGCATTTTGATAATTTGATCCCTCAGGAACATCTTGACGAATTGTAATTTGGAGGGAATATCCTGATAATTTGGCTCTTCGTTCCTCTTGGTGCTTCTTCCCTAATCGAGACAAGACTAAATTTCTCTGAGGGAGAGATTGAGGATTTGAAAAATTCTCCAGTCCTGTGGACTGGGGCTACTCCTGCTGTTTCTGGTCAACTCCTCGAATCCTATTTGTTGATTCTAAGGGTTGGTTTAAAAGAGTCCCCAGTCTGGAAAGCTGGGGTGGATCTTGAATTTCTATATCTGATACCTTCTTAAAAGCTCTCTTGATCTTCGAACTTTAGTCCAAAAATTAGCAGGATGCATTAACCTGCATCCACTCTTATCACCTGGCTCAAAAGACCGTTGGATGATTTCTGACACTTCTGTCACTTGATGATGTGCTTGCTCCAAACGAGAGGCCTATTCAATATTCTTGTTTTCTTGATGCAGGAGTAATTCAACAACTTGTTATTAGAATTCCTAATTTTGAGAAGAACTAGTTGAGACATGTTCTTGAGCGAGCCTTTGATTACAAAAAAAATCCAATTGGGTGTGGCTCGCCATGGGAAATAACATTGCAGGAGGCCATTTTTGGCGAGGTTTGCTGGCTGGAGAGTACAATGAAATGTAGTTCTCCATGAACTCCCCATCCCCTGATATTAATACCAAATGGGGCATTGGAAATTAACTAGCGCAATCATCTTAGTGTTCCAAGTCACGAACGCTGAAGGACTCTCTGCTTCTTTTCAGTCTTTGGATATCGAGAAACTGAGAGATATGCCAAGTCAATTTGGCGTTGTAACTCTTATATTATCTTGACATGATTTTCATATTCATCATAAGATAATATTTTCTTTTTCAACTGACAAAGAATTTTCCATATGTTGAAACAAATATCCTGAATTCCATCTTCCTTCAATATCTCTAGAATGACATAATGGGAATCCTCCAAAGGCCAAAACATAACCACAACTTCACCTTTTTCATGTTGTTTTCTCATATTCAAGACTTACTATTTATCAATCATGATGAATCTTCTACCTGATTAGACCAGAGCCGGTTCTTCCTTGTTTCTTCATCGGATTCAACAAGATTGGTAGAGAATTCACTGATCAAACTAGAAGATGCATGACTCAGGGGTGGTTTTGGAGAATGACCTACACCCTGGGCTATCTTCTGATTGAGAAATTATTTCACCTGCTAGTGGAAAAGCATCATACATGACTAGATTCACATTTGCAAGTTCCTCAAGATAAGAGGGATTTTTCATCACAACATTGTCCATTGGAGCATTTTCTAGGCAATGTACATTATTACTGCGGAGAGGACTTTCATGGATAAATTCATAATCATGGGGAGGACCACCATGGTGGGTTACAGCAAAAGATGAAACATTTTTCTTTTTGGTCTTCTCACCACATAGAGGGTTCTTTTGGATCTCATTTGAAGAAGAAACTTTGAGATCAACCGAATTGTCATGAAGCATGCCTTCATGAGGAAGTGTCTGATGCAGACCTTCAGAATTAACATCCCGACTATTGAGATCTGAGAGAGTATAATCTTGAGTTACAACAAATAATTTTTTGAGTGCATCAAGAACTCCAGCATCGAGTAAGGTCTTATTACAGATTGACCCTTGATTTCTTGACTTTGCTGGGAAGGTCTTCTTCTCAGACGCCTTATTACTCACTTTAGGAACCACTTGTTGACTAAAGTGGTCATTATGGGCAGGTGTATGTGCCTGCTTAAGAGAAATGATTAGGTTAGGCTGATCATCTCCACTCAAATCAGGTGTATGTGCCTGACATGGTTGTCTGTATGGTATATGGTAGTATACCCCACAACCCTCTTGGACTGGAACAGAGGTGTGTGTATGTTCTAGAGTGAATTGTTGATGTGTCACTCCATTGGTAGGGATATATTTTCAATTATTCTCCTGTTATGATGTTGAAGCTGTTATAATATCCTGGCAGGCATCCAAAATATGAGCAGGGATTTGCTTTTGCTCTTTCACCATTGACAGAAAATGCTTGGTGACTTCAGCTGTCGGGTGTGTGTAACCGCTCGTTGCTTACCACCAAGTTAGGTTGGTGGACTTATCTGAAAATGGCAGAGATAATAACATGCTCACTGTTAACCGGTTCTCTCCTCTGGTGGTTCATCTTGCCTGCTTGGGATCGAGGAACCTGAGCCGAATGCCTGGAGACGATACCCTCATCATGTTGAGGGTGCACTGCCGCATGAGTCTGGTGGCGATTGTTGATGGGATCCCTCAGGAAGGACTCATGTCTCTTTGAATTAAGGCCATAAGGGACCTTCTCATTCACCTCCCTCGAATATAAGAGGGACTGGTTGTTCCGTTACGGGGATAAAAACCCAAAACGGTTGGAAATGGTGGTTGGAACCACCTGCTTCTTGATCGCTGGTCGTCACTATCCAGACAACCAGGGTAAATTATTGACTTGAAGGGCTTGTGTAGCTGACTCCAAAGTTGTAATAGTACCTTTTTGATGGTACTCCTTAACCAGTGCATTTGATACCCAGCATTGAAGATGCTGAGTAGGTGATGTCGTCCTCAGAGCGGACAACGATCTAGCAGGAGTAGCAGCAGAGGAATTCACAACAGAGGTTTTCACAGCAATGAACTTAAGAGAATCCATTCTTGTAATGCAAAAGATCTTGAAAAAGTGTGCATGTTTTATATAAAAAATATAATCAAGATAAGTTCAGCTGCTACATATTTTGGATGAGCACATATGTTACTGATTGTTCTGTTGGCCCTCTCATCGAGTTTAAATAGGCACCTAAAAAATAAGTAAAACATCATTTTAACATGGTTAAGGATTCATGTCAGGTTCACCATTTTCTTGTTTTCTATAGAAATGGGGATGACCTCATATATTTAAGGTTCAAACATTCCAAGCGGTTTCTAATGGGTTTTTTCGTAGAACCATAAACATCCATTGATTCCATATCCATTTGGACCTACTTTCCAAAGGTAGGTGCACATTAGTTGTGAACTGATGAGACTTACGAATTTTCATTGGTCGAGAGGATGGGAGGTCAGACTCATCACACCCTTTTGGGGGGAATTATTGTCTACTTAGGGACTCTCTTTATAGATTTAAGTTATGTTCGTGAATCCTTATTACACTACCAAGTATGAAAATGATCTTTCCTTTAGATCTGACAATCAATGATTAATATGTATGAGATTTAGAGAATCTTTTATATATATTCGATGTTCTTCATCGATAGAGAATCATATTTATTTGTTAGAGATTTATGTTCAATGATATCCTTCGACACATTATATAGAAATCTCTTGGTTATTTTGATAACCATACTGGTTTTAAATCCACCCAGCGGAGCACTTGAAGTTTATTGTCATTCAGAAGGACATGAATTATTTCATATATGGGATCATACCCGCAGATGGGATACCTACATATCCTTTTTTTCGAAAAGGAATCAGAACCCACGTAGTTCGAATAAAGAAGTATGAGGTTTATGCATGATTGATGGCTCAAAAAAAGATGGCATAATTACTTTTACACTCTTCGCTCACTTGATTCATGCTCAGTGTTAGAATTAAGAGGTATTGGTAAAAGCAGAAAATTGTGCCATGAAAGATGCAATTATAAGAAATGATGTGCGACTTATGTATGTCTGGCTGCCTAGATAGATGAAGATTTAGGATTTACTTCAGGGAAGAAACCCGGGAACAAGGTCCATAAAGGTATATGTGCTTTATGGAGATTTGGATACTCTAACTTGGGGTTTATTCCTAATGAGGATTCCCAAATTAGGTGGGGACTTATGATTAGGTATTACTCATGGTAAGGATGCCCAAATCAAAAGTAAATTAAGACTGGTTAAGAGAAATTATTATTGGGGCTTATTCTTAAAGAAGAGGCCCAGGTTAAAGGGAATTATGACTAAGGCTTACTCTTGAAAAGGAGGCCCAGGTTAATGGAATTTGGATTTTGGGAACATGGGGCTTAATCCTAAGGAGTATTTCCATATTAAATTAATTATGGTTGGGGCTTACGTTTGAAAATGAGTCCCAGGTTAAGGGAATTTGAAGACTGGGACTTACTCCTGAAAAGGAGGCCCAAGTTAAGAGAACATGGATTGGGGATTACTCATGAAAAGTAGGCCCAATTTAGAGAAACTATGACTGGGGCTTACTACTAAAAAGGAGGCCCAGGTTAGGTAACCTCTCTCTTTAAAGGATGAGGTTGAATGAATGAATTCTCTCACCTTAGTGGCATGAATATATGTAAATCACTATGTTTTGAGAGATATTCCACAGAATATCTTTTAGATAAAGAATCCAAACCA
The DNA here is from genome assembly GCA_963277665.1 of Viscum album. Lineage (NCBI taxonomy): Eukaryota > Viridiplantae > Streptophyta > Magnoliopsida > Santalales > Viscaceae > Viscum > Viscum album. The sequence goes on along the minus strand of OY728124.1, from coordinate 119,897,694 downwards.
ATAAATCATGCCATGAATGGATTTGAAGAATGTTTTGAAGGCTAAACCTTGAATAGGAGAGGTGGATTTGAATAGGATATGTGAATAGGTAGGAGGGGAAACCAAAAAGAGAGAGGCGCGCAAGTCCTGTGTGGGCACACAAGTCTTGGTCGCGCAAGTATACTTGCGCGACATAGGGGTACTTGCGCGACGGTCAACCCTTAGGGTAATACTTGAGAAAGACTTGGTTCAAGCCCTTAGTACTATCCCTAGAGGCTTCCAGAATAGTGGCGAGCAAGTTCTGTTGAAGGGGTAAGGCGGCGCGCAAGTTTGGTTATTTCCCTTAAGAGTTGTCCACTTAGGTGCGCAAGTGTTGATGAGTTTCGAAACCCAGGCCTTTTTTCCTATATATACCTTCCATTCTAGGTAAGAAATTACCTTAGAAGTGTTTGGAAGACTTCCATAAGAGAATTGGGAGACCAGAGCTCGAATATGAGTTTTTGAATTTTTTTTCCTGAAATGGGGGGCCCACCAAGGGTATTTATAGGCTAGGGAAGACCCTGAGTGAAAAAATCAAAGAGGGCGTACAAGTCACCTACGTGACCATTGGGCGGCGTGCAAGTATACCTGCGCAACCTTGGTGGAACTTGCACAACCCAAGTGAAAATGAATCTTTGTTCATGCCTTTGTTGATTTTTTATGTTTCTTCAAAGGATGAATCACTTTGGGTTCAAGGTATTTCCCTTTTCATTCGTTTAGACTATGTGATGGAAAGTAGTGTAGAGATGTTTAGATGCTAGGATTGAAACCATAAGATGGGATTCCTATGTATCCTCATAAGAGGAATCAGAACTCATGTATTTCAACATCGCTTTACTTGACACATCACCTTTTATGTTTGTGTAACAAGGACCAGACCATTCAGTTTATTGTCATGTTGAAAAGAAATCCAGGTGAAAGGTCACATAGTAAAGATTATATTTGACTTTCATTTAGATAGCCTGAGATACCTGGAAGATATATGGTCTCCTGGGAGAATGTGACCCTACGAGGGATGTGGCTTGGATAACATTAGGGGGAATTTGGTGTCGGGCTTGGACCTCAGGGAGGCTTCCTATGTATACCATTTAGTTGGATATCAATTTCCTCATAGTTTGGTTTGAGTGGTGTCTTACACTTTGGGAAGGCCCATTAAGGGGGAATGATTGGGGCTTGTGCATGGGATCAACTCATTTGAGGGTATTTGATCAGAGCATACACCTTCTATGAGGACCACTTGATTTAAAATTGGATATTACATCTATGTAGAAGCCCCATTTGATGAAGTTTTATTAGGGTTTATATCTTTCTGAAATTGCCATATTTTGGAATTATAAAAATTTCATGATCTCCACCAACCTCTAAGCCCACATGAGTTATGCTTAGTGTAAGAAATAAGAAGAGTGAGTGGATCTGAAGATCAAAAGCCCCACTTCATCTACTAATAGATGGTATTAGAGCCTGAAGGGATGAATAAATAGGGTGTTTAATGTGCATATTTCTTCTATTTTCTTATTTCATGGAAACTTATCTATGGATATCAATCAAAATATGTCCTGAGATAAGGAAAAGAGCAGCATGGGTGCTTCCACTAACAACAAAGGAAAGTGGTTTACCTCAGTAGGAGTGACATGAATTTTCTTCCAAGTAAAAGGGAATAATGTTCAACACTGTATCTAATTGAAGTGAAATTCTAGAAGTTCTCATTGATCCCTAGAAGATAGAGTTTCAAATCAGTATCCCAAGGTCGGGACACTCATTACAATGGTAATTTAAACCAAAGGTCAATCTAGGGGTCTACCTAACTTCTATGGTAACTAACTTGACTCTCCATACCATGAGTATGTAAAATCAAAATGGAAATCTAGTGTGCCATTTGATTTGACCATAGACATCTGGTGGGTTTTGAAGGGGCCTTTGCATAATACTGTTAGACTAGGTCGTGGAAGGGATATCATGGTGGTTGATGATTCTATATAAGGGAGTGATTAGAGAGAGAATGTAGAACTCCCTAGAGTATGTCGTTCTGTATAGCATGTTCTTACATGGGACAAAGCTTCTTCGTTGTAGTGGGTTTCTAGACATATGAGGGGGTCATCCATATACCATGGTGGTACATAGACATGGATTCAATTCATGTAGTTCTAGGATATGTGTGACCTAGTTCTGTATACTTGTTGTTGTGCTATATGGATTTGAGTTCCACCTGCATAGAGATTTTGTTCATGGAGCAAGGTTCAACCGGGCAGAGATTCACTACGCGGGGTGCTTGTTTATAAAGATACCATCAGTTCTATGACTCGTATGGAATATTATTACTTCTGTCTATTATTTCTCATACAACCAATTGGTTTTAGTTTTTTTCAACTTAATCTTATGTCGATAGAATTTACCTATAGAGAATTGTTGATGGAGTCCATATATTATAGAGATATCTCTCTCTTAGTGTATCTATTCAGTCGATCACCTCTTGATCATCCTATTGTCAATTCCCCAAAAAGTCTTTTCCAAAGTCCTCCTATGAGTCTATTTATAGAGAAGTGAGGAACTGGATATCACAGTAACTGGTCAACTGTGATGAGGCCATGATCCTTATTTTGTGCAAGCCCACAAATGAAGCCCGACCCAATGATGACTTTGTCAGGAGGGGCATGGGGTCATCATCCCCGATGGCGAGGTTAACCACCTCGATCCTTCGAATGACCTTATATTTTTCACCGAAATCTATGAGTTTTTTCTTTCCTATGAAGCATTGTATTTCACATGGGATGTCATGTGTGGGGTAAATAAATTCACCTCCTACACATAGACAATTTCATTTTTGGGGAACTAGAGCCACCATCATTCTCTCATGAACTGTTTAGTTCATGTGCATCTCATGAAGTGGATCTCCATGTTGAGCAGCGGTCCATGAAGCGATTATACTCCATGACCTGACTTTTTTCTTTTACCATTTTCACTCCATCAAATATCTTTTTGTCAATTGTTCCTTCGATTTATTTTTCTTCCATTTCCATATCAGTGGGATTATTCCAATTTCTATTGCAATGATTTTAGGTCTCAACAATTGACCCCTGAAAAATGGGATCTATTTGGGATGAAGAGCAGGCTATTATAACGAATAAAGTGGTCCTAAATTGAACCACCTTTTAGTATGATGGTAGAACCATAGGAGGGGACCATGTCATTTGTCGTTTACCATATGTATCGGTGTATTTTACACTCCTTCTGATCCTCTTGGTTGCCTTACGTCTATGAATTTCATCCTTTGTGGATGCCTTTTCCAGTGAACTAAGACATTTCATCAACGAATTGAATAAATTTTATCCACGAATTGTGATTTCAGCCTTCCATATAGCCAGGGTTTGGTACATAGTTCACTAATTCTATGAACTATTGATTTTCTTCCCCATGCTTTGCAGACCAGTACTTCCTGGGATTCTGTGAACTCTTGGTTTGCAGACAGTTCCCTTAAGGAAAATTTGTTTGTGGGGCTAGTTATTTTTTCCTTTTTTTGACATTTATAGAAAATTACTTTTTCTGATCCATTGAAATAATGATTGTGGATCTCCCCCTTACATGAATTATTGAGACCAGAATATGGGAGACTATGGTTGAGAATAATGATGGAAATATCTGGTCTTGCATTGTCCCTCTAGAGAGTACCCTGAAATATCTCCATCAACTAGAGCTTATGGAATACTTGTTGTGTAGTAAATTTCTATTTTATAACTTAAAACTCCAAGATGACACTCATTTTCTTCTGGTTGACTTGAACAACCTTACCATTTTTCTTAAGATGTATCAGGGGTACGATCGACCAACTATTTCTGACATGGGGGATATTGTATCTGATTTGATCCAAGAGTACATGTTCATTAAGTATGGATCTATGTAAAAAACAATTAATTGAAATAGCTATAATAAATCATTGGAATCATTCATTCGTGATTATCTATCCATTATCAACCTTTTTTGAGGTAATCATAATGGAGGATGGATCTTCAAATGTGATTTTTAGTCTAGAGGGTACTTCTCAGATGAGTGGGGTAGGGCTTTTTGGGTGCACCAAAACTGGTTGGAACTTTGCAAACAGTTGTAGGTTGTTATCTTGTACCAATTAGTGTGGTTATCTCAATTCCCAATCTATTCACCAAGTGTGATTCTACCTAAAATACTATGTCATTGGTGTTCAAGAACAAACACATTCCACTTGTTGCATGAGGAAGTGGGAATCATATTGAGGGACATCTACTAGCTAGGAGGACATACCTTCTTTCATAATATGAACTATGAATTCATACATTAATCCAATACCTAGGAAAATTTTGAGCATGTGTCCCCACTGGAGAGAGATGTGCTAGTCATAGTTGGGAGATTACTTGGTCAACCCCTACATTCTCACTCCCTTATTCCATTTGAAGTTAGGATAAAGCTGTTTTTAGCTGAATCGACCGAGATCAAACATCCACCATAGATTGATGCATCCAACCCAACAATCACAGTGTATTCCAAGATCATATTTTTTCTAACCTTAATGTAGGACAATACACTATATAGGGATACAAGGATCCATCAGATGTATCATCTAAACTCAGACTAGTGGGTTTCCTTTCCATGTTCCTGAGCGGATGGATTTTTCCCTCTCATAATGTCTATACCAGTGTTAGATATTTCACCTTGATGATGGAAGATACATTATTATAATTATAACCCATCAACATAGCCATCCCCACCCTTGCTCGTATTTATTAATTACTGGGGAAATATATGATGGGATATCATTGCATCATCTAGGAGGACAATTTCAATTATTATAAAGTTGTATGGATAATAATTTCCCTTGTTATGAGTGTCGACATACCATGATGGTCCCTCATTCTGATTTCCATCTGGCCCTACTCAACATTACCATTATTCATCCCAAAACCTTTGAGTACTAGAATCATAATTGAATTATCAAATTATTTTTCTCAGTTAGCTTTTATGCCTCACCTCGTGCCATATTAAGCATTAGTAGATGATGGAAGGGTTTCCAAAAAACATGTTCCTATATTATTGCACTTCGAGATGAAATATTGACCACTATCATAAAAATAATAACCATTTGAGAACCCTATACTCACTATATATTTTCTTGGAAATTTATATTCCAAAATCAAATCACATTTTTGATAGTTAATTATGTTAAGATGGAATCTCACTTAACAATCCTCAACCAATTATAGATGATCATGTGTAATGACTCCAATAAGAAAATACCTATTCCACCCCTAATAGCCTCAACCTACTTATTAAGGAATTATACTCAAATATTGGTATCTTACTATCCAGACAAAGAATTTGTGAGGTTAGTTGGATGGGTTTAGATATCATTGGCTATTTCCAGTTATGTGCTAGCTATTACATTTTCTTCCATTCCTACTGTAAGAAGGCATTCTAGTCATAATCACATACATTTGTAAGGTACTTTTCCTATAAATCCTACATCTATGGGGAGTAACTCATATCCCACATCTTTGGTTGATGTGGAAAGTGGTCCTACTAAGGATGACCCATGTTGAACATCATCGGGCCTCCATAAAATTGTATTCATCCACATACACTTAGCTTTAGAGATTAAACCACCTAAAGGGATGTATGGTTCTCTTTATTAGGTAATTCAACATAGGGTGGCTCCATATAACATGATTTCACATCCCAATTACATACATTTTGCTGTGGGGAAGTGAAACTGAGTTTTGGTTTCTTTTAAGGAACACCAGGAAATGTAGTGAAGGTCCGGGAATCAAATTTTTACTATCATTACAGAAACTCCCCTTCTAGAATTTGTTGATAATGATAGCACCTTTTGGATATTTCTCATTGATTTGGGGTTAGGGAGATTTAAATATCATCACTTACACCTTCTCATGTATCAAATTTTCAAAGCCTGAGATGATCTCATTTCCCATGAATGGTTGTTCATTTCAATGCCTTCCACTATCAAATGGGGTAATTTCGTGATATTATCAAGGATTTGCACCACCTAGTACCTGAGGAACCAAAATCTCATTACTAATATTTTCCCAAATAGAGGAGCTATAGTATTACGGGGCTCATGTGGCCAAGATGAAGGAAAAACTATTATTAACAAGTGAAAATTTGGGGGCCATTAAATAGAAAGCATGAGATCTGAGGGCCATTGTCAAAAATTTGTGTTTATATGTTAATGCTGAATATGAATAAAGTACTACTCTAAAATATTACCTCGATGGCCCATATCAGACGGTGGTCAATTTTATGAACCAATAGATCCATGATTCCTTATAATATTTTTTTATATTCCTCCCTCTATTTTTTGATCATTAGGGAGAGGCGCAAGGGTTTGGAATCTCTGTCACTCCCATTTAATGGAATGGAAAAATGATTTCTCTCCACTGATTCTTTACCTTTTCCTACATTACCAATAAATTATAGTTGATTTCAGTATGAATGATCATATTCCCTAAATATTGGTTTGGCTCATGATCTAGAATAATCAAATTGAAATAATCATGTTATGATCTAACTTTTTTGTGAATCAAGGGACTTATCCAGTGTAACTTGACTATTTCTTGGGTCACATGAATGACCCTAGGATTTTTTCATCCTTCTCTATCATAACCCTATTTTTTCTAAATTTTGTTATGGTGTGGGATCAGTGGGTATAAATTGAATTTTTCTTAGGCTGTCTATCATTGGTTTTTTACCCATCAAGATTTTGTGTCTATTTTGTTTCACTGGTTTCATGATATTTTTCTTAAATCATTTAAAGAATTGGTCTAGAGAGCTAGTACACGACTTCTATCCTAGGTTCCCTTTAGGTGTTTTCAACCTGGTGAGTTTTGTGTCTTTTTTCATAGTAAATTTGGTGTCATGAAATCATAGAATAACATTAAAAATATTTTAGGACAAACAACTTTGACCATCAGTTATAGGGAAAGCGCCCTAATTGGGTTTATTATCTGAGAATGTCCCAAATGTTTTCATACATGCATGTGGGGTTTTTTCTTGAATCAGATTTTTGATTTAAGGATGAGAGACATGAAATGGGGAAGGGATACATTAGGGTGTAATAAAGTTGGAAAATACTTTCATGAGTATGACTTTTCCATTGGTTTATGGGCCAATTTTTTAGGCAATTTATGCATAGCCATTAGGGCATAGTTTTCGTAGTAAAAGAATTTGTCCTTTGGACACTGACCTTCAACGTTGGATGGCCATGAAATTTTATGGAAATTAGGATTTCTCAATACCACCAAGGGTGGATTGTTTGTAGAGTGATTTCTAAACTTCATGATGGAATTTGTATCAATTATGATTTTTAATGAGAGAACACTTGTACGCGTAATTATCTTGTGTAAAGGAGGGTTGAATAATGGTCCAGTTTAACATCATTCAACTAGTACTTTTAAGAATTTTGATTTAAAGTTTCTTTTATCTAACCAAGGGGGTAAAAAATTAACACATTTAAAGGGAGTTTTACCAGGAATGTTCTATGATATTCATACATGAAAATATGAAAAAGGTATAAACTATAATCTGGGGGGTTTCTGAAACCAGGGAGTGAGTTGGAATGTTAACCACATAGAGAGGTATAGAGGTAGACAAATCATCTCTTGAAGACAAATTTTCCTTTGTTTAATAGTAATTTCTTATGGGCCACACATAGATCCATTGGAGAATATTGTGAATAGTCAAAATAAGTAGTCCTCAGGACAAAAACCTCTCATTTTCTATGGCCATGGATCGTTATGGGGATTCAGAACATTCCTATCATAGAGCATGGATTGTGAAAAGGGAGGGACTGAACATGAAAGGGGAATTTCAAGAAGAGATTTCCCAAGAATATGTATAGATTTTCTCCCCATACAGGTGTGAGGAGGTACCCTATACAGGTTTAACCCATGCATAGGAAAGAATGGGAAAGTTTGTTTTATGGATGGACCTGAAACATGAGATTCAAATTCCACTATGTATCCTATGATGAAAAGAATCAGGATATACATGGTTCACTTAAGGCTCCTCCATATGTTGGTCTTTTTCACACAATGGAATGGGGTATTTATTTCTTTTATATAATCTCAAAAATTAGGTAGGGTTAATATTGGACTTCCCCATGTGGATTTAATTTATTCACAATAAGATTGGGGGAATATCCTTTGTTGTGTCTAGAATGTATTTTGCCTGTATGACCTGTACATCAGGAAGTGATATTTTAATTATTTTTTTTTTATAAATACCTAAAGATATACATTAGGTATCAACCATCACGTGGTTTTTATGTCATGTGATTGGGGTGTTTATATATAAGTACTGATTAACTGGAGGATAATCGTGCTCGGATGTCCTGACATGCCCAAGACCTGAGGGGGGAGGGGAGCATAAACCATAATTTTTGAGATTCATGGATGAGTAGAAATAGTATGGGGATTGGAATCCATTAGGGTGTTTCAGGTTATGGAATTCCTCTCCTAAATACAAAATTTCCTTTGGATAACATGCCTTTTTTGTGGGAAACTTTTGCAAATCCACATGGGTATATTGCGTATAGTGAAACAAAGGTGTTCTTAGGACACTGAATGTCTATTTTTAATGGTCGTGGGGGTTTATGAGGATCCCAAATTTCATGGGGTATGGTGTTTTATAAATTTAAAGGATGTTTCAGGACATATTAGAATCATTCATGCCATAATTACTCGTGGGGTTAAAAATTTCCTACATAGTTCTTACTCTTATAAAGAGGGAATTTAGATTCTTTTGTTTCATATAGACCTATGTTTGAAGATTTGGGTGACCCTACAGATTAAATGATAATAGGAATAAATATAAAATTAGTTATTGACACTATAATTCCCACATAGGTTTTAACCATACATAGGGAGAGTGGAATTTTTCCATTTCGATGGCTTTGTGGTGAATTCCTTACAGAAGTCCCTAACACTATGTGAGCTATGCTTGATGTGGGAAAAAATATAAGAAAAGGTTTCATCTACAACCTTGGTATGGTGTAACCAAGAATATGAGAATTTTAAGTTTGTGTTGGATGGATAAGGAAGAATGTTTGGGTATCACTATGTATCCTTCCTGGGCGGGAAATAAGTTGTACGTAGTTCTATGCTACATCATGGTAGGTGACCGATGATGGTGGAAATGTACTATCGGGTGAGTACACTAAAATTTTGTGTAGTTTAAATTCATAAAACAAAGAAATTGTATCATACAGTATAAAATTATATGGTTAGGAAAATTTTCATACATATTATCATCATGGGGAAAGGACGTGGATGACCCGGCATGAAAGAGGGAGAATGTGTTTACTCCTGAAATGGTTCTATAAGTAGGGAATGTTTGGGAGTCCCACACCTTGACCTGATTTTCATATATAAGTGGGGAATGTTTTATCCATTCTACATTTGGCTTTGGGTTATAATATCTTGGAACCCTTACGTATCCCAAGGGATGTGAATGAAGCCATACATAGTTCTTAATGGTAACATTCCGTGTAGGCCTTTCCCATACATAGAAGAAGATATGAATTTTAACCTTCTTTTTTAGTGATGGTTAGAACAAGATATGAAAACCATGTGTCCCTATGTATCCTATGTATATAGGAGTAAATCCATACATAGTCCTTGTGGATGGAATGGTAGGTGACCAATGATGGAGGAAATGCACAATTAGGTAAGAACAATGTTATACGTGTAGTTTAACTTCATGAGGTTAGGAAATTGGTAGCACAATTTAATTTCATACTGTAAGGATTAGTTTTAATAGAAACCATTAGTGAATAAGGGATTGTTGGGATGGTATATTTCATCATAATTTGGATATGACGGGGAAATAAACTACAAACCATGATTGTATCAATTTTTGGATCATGATGTGTGATAAGGGGCTTTGAATCCATTGGGCATATAAATTTAGGAATCCCCTCTCATGAGGATGATTTTTCCGTCAATTGATATGCCTTTTTTGTGAAACATAAGAAGATCCACTAGGGCATATTTTTCATGGTTAAACAAAGGTGACCTCTAGATATTGACCTTCCATTTCCGATGGTCGTTGAGGTTTATAATGATCTAAATTTTCTTTCAGCATAGAGTTTGACCGATGGAAAGGGTTTATCCGACCATGCAAGAAATATCTAGACCATGATTAGTCCTTAGGTATGGACTCCCCCACATAGATCTGACTCATGTGAATGGGTAAATGATTTTTTGAAAGATCCTTATTGTGGGATCTAGGGTTTGGAATCTACTTCATATAATTGCATTTATGTTCAAGAGAGAGGGGCATTTGTATTTTCACGGCTGGGCCTAGGAAAAAGGCTCCAGTGTCTCTACATATCTTATTATACTTCGAATCATGCCACATGTAGTTCATTACATACCATACATTTTATCATCATATGGTTAGTATATATGTTCCCTTATTGTGAAGCTGAAATATGTAGTGTTCCTTTTTAGGTCATATTACTAGGACCATAGAACCCTTGATGTGGATTTATACTCATTGACCATGCAGGGAATACCAGGCCTAAACTACTAAGCCCATGTCAGAAATTCTCTATATGAGAAACAATTGGTGGAACATGATTATTTAGCTAAATAGGGACAATGTTACCAAGGATGGGGCATTTTAATTTTGATCCTTTATAATGGTTGGCCCCAAATTTGGAGATTCGGCTGAAACTACGTCTATTTCTAGGATGGGAATCAATTCAGACATAGTATTATGAACTTACCTACTCATGTATAACCCATACGTAGGGAAGGTAAATTTTAATATTTTTTTTATGATGGCGGTTGGGCTAGGGTGTAGAATCTAGTCATCAAAACATATTTTGCATGGGTAGGAATCAAGACACATGTAGTTCTAGAAGTGTGTTCCTTGTACCGTTATGAACCATGCTCATAGAGGGGGAATGTTTAACTATTATTTTGAGATGATGAATCTGAAATATACCTTTAAATTTTTTTTGTGTGGGGGAAACAATCACTTGAGATTCCTAAGCTCACGTGAACTATGATCGATGTGAGAAATAAGTAATTGCAAGGGTTTATATCACAACATAGATCCAGTTGAGTGTACATCAGAAGAATGTTTGTAACATGTGGTTGTTTGACCATGATATAGGATTGAGGTGTCTCTATGAATCTCATTATAAATTAGAATCAATCGATATGCAGTTTTGTGAAGAAACCTCCCTACATTGGTTTGGTCCATGTGTAAGGAGGGAGCATTTTTTATGGTGGATGGACCGAGGACATAGGGTCTAAAAGTCACTATGTCTCCCTTGAGAGATAGAATCAAGCCACATATAGTTCTATAACACAACCTAGTAGGTGACCAATGTAGGAGGAAATTTCATATTAGGTGAGAACAATGTTATTCCATGCAGTTTAATGTCATGAAATGAGAACATTAGTATCACAATTTATTGTCATGTTGTGGGGACAAGTTCGATATAGTTTAACATCTTTTGGTAAGGAAATACACTCTATTTTGTTGAATTTTGTAAAGAAATAATGTTTTGACCATATATTTTAACATTCCGCGGTCAGGAAAGTACATTCTAGGTAGTTTAATATCATACCATGCTGACTTTTTATCCAACATTTTAACGTTATGTGATCAAGACATTCCTTTCAGCTATATCAAATATTTCTTCAATAACCTTTCATTGGTAGGATCTTTAATAATATTTCCATCCATTGAAATTATGGAATGTTCTCCATTTTAGTTGACCTTGTGTATGAAATATGGTCCCTCCCATTTTGGCTCTAATTTTAGAGGTTTGGTTCTAAGTATCATCTGAGTTATGACGACCAAAACAAATTCTCCATCAAGGAAATACTGAAGGAAAACCTTTTTTTGTTGGATCGTGCAATCCAATTTTAGTAAACATAAAAATGGTTCATGGTATTAAATATTTTATCATCCATTTTCTCCAACTCATCGAGTCATTTTTTGGATTGATCATCTATGGATAGATGATCACATATGGAAATGCCGAGTGGGGGTAATTAAACATCAATGGGTAGAACTTCCTCTATCCCATATACTATTTTGTACTTGTTTTATTGGGTGGTGTTGTGGGTCGTGGTTTGGTATGCCCATAGAGCATGGAGAATTTTGTCCACCCATGATATCTTGTCCTTGATTACCATCTTATAGAGTATAGTAGAAAGGGTCTTGTTGAATTCCTCTCTCTATTTTTATCCACTACATGGAAGTGAGATGAACTTCTGGTATTGATAACATACTCTTGATATAATTTCTCTGATTCATCAGAATGGAAATTAGTCGAATTTCCCATCAGTATTGTTTGAGGGAAACTTAATATGGTGATGATATTGGCTTTGACAAAGCCGGTAATTATTCTTTACCTGTCCTCTTTGAGGGGTACAACTTCTACTCATTTGTAAAAGAAGCTAGTTTTTGTGAGATAATACTTAAATTTCATGACCGTAGCAGTAGGATACAGTTTCACAAAATCCAATACCTGTATAGAAAACTTCTAGGAGTACATGGTTGTGTGGAGTAACACTGGGGGTTGGTGGATGAAATTTGTGTGAACCTGACACGAATGGAACTTTTTGGTTAATTTAGCACTTTCTTACATCATAGTGGGAAAATAGTATATGAGACTCTAAATTTTATGAGAGATCTTTTATAATGATTGATGTGCACTACAGTCTCAATTCTGCACTTCCTTTATGATAAGAATGGTATATTATCCATCAATGAACCTAAAAAAGACCCCATCAAGGATCCACTTATAGAGGAACTTTTTTTTATTTGTACCATCATACAGAGGTAATTTTATTACTCTCATATACATTTTCTTCCATACAGCACTATCTGGTTAGAGTTTTCCCTTTTGAAGGTAATCCATAATGGGTTTCATCTAGCTGTTGGTAGGTCCATACAACTTAGGTATGGTAATAATATCATAGATTTATTCCATGTTGTCCTGAAAAAATGGTAAGAGCATATAGTAGTGGGAAATGTTGATGACTATTTCATCATAATATGTATCTCACAAAGATGTTTCCTCATTTTCTAATGCACCAGTCTATGCATTTTGTGACTAGGGGACATAAGTTAATGTCATCTCTAAAGAGAAATTTTACAGTAGTTCCCAAACATGGTACATCAAAGGGATTATCTCTTTATTATTAAAAGAATAGTCATTATTGATTTTTCCCAATGACCAATTCCTAATCCCCTTTTGTCTTCATGTGTTTTATTTTCACTTCAAGTTCAGGCTCTAGAACTGTAATGAAATCCGGATGCTCAGATTTATTGTCTGTGCAACCCTCTAATAGCAGTAAAGAGTACCTTTTCCATAAATATGAGTACCACTCCCAGCCCCACTTTTTTGGGATTGGGGTCCTCCCCCCTTTTTTCTATAGGGATTCTATATGCACCTTCAAAATTCATATCCCATGTTTTTGAGTCCTCTTGAATAGAAAAAACATCTGTATCGGGTAGTTAAACATCCAATGGAGACATTTATTCCAAGATGGGTTATACCATAAAACCTATTAATACCTAGAATCTGACATACTTTTTAGGTATGAACCATATATTTAAACAATAAAGAATGACTACCCATCATGAAAAACATTCATTCAGTATTGGATGGCTGAGAATGTACTTGAGTCGGTTGATGCGTGAAACAAAATGGAAGTTATGGTGTTGCAGGATGTGTTATAGTTTCGTTAATGTGAATATTAGTTCTATGTATCTCTTATAAATATTTGAATAATATTTGTCAACATCAATCCTAATTCAGTGAGATAATAAAGGTTTTTTCACTACTAATATCATTCTTCTATGCATGGAAAATGCATATAGACTATTCTTAATTTATCACTTATAGTATGAGTGGTCTTGTATTGATAGGTGGCATTAACACTGGTAGTATTAAGAGGTATCTCTTAATTCTTTTTAATTATTCATGAAAATTATTAGTCCATTGATACATGACCCCCTTTATCATCATCCTGGGGAAGGGAAACCATTTTCTTGTAAAGTTGGTTATGAAGCATCGAATATAGGATTGATTTCCCTGAAGCCCTCACAAATAAATTAGGTTGCAAGGAGGTGATAGGCTAAGTATGTCATTTTTATTCTCATGGTTTAATTCTACGTCACGATGGAATATGCTAAAGCTATTTATTTTTCATGAGTTGACACTGATAGTACATTTCAAGGGGTTCATGTTTCAGGCTATGTCATCACAGTTTGTTGAAGATGATATCAAGATCTGATGGGTGGTATGAGAGTTGTCATGATTCACCCATAAATTCATCAACAAAGAATTTAATGATCATTCCCTGGAAGGGATTGAACAAGCGATGCATGGAATGATGATGTGTGGTACAAACATGTTTTAGACTGAAGGGAATTACCTTGTAGAAAAATACCACCCAAGGGCCTTGAATACGGTAACATCATCATCTTCTTGGGCCATTTAGATTTGGTTATATCTAGAGTAGTTTACCATTAAAGATAGATATTTATATCTAGTATATCCCTTGATCATAAATTTTTTGATCAATAGATAGATGTCAGCATTCAGGAAGTGCCGGTTGAGATCCTCAAAATCGATGAAAACCCTGATTTGTATGTTATTATTTTTTATGAATACTACATTGGACTACCAGATGTGATATTAGACCCCCCAAATGAATATTCCTATGATGATATTTCTGACTTCATCCTCTATTTTCGAATCATGTGTGGGGTGCATCCTCCTAGAAGATTGTATGTTCACACGGTGATCTTCCAGCAGGACCAAGTGAGGAGTGGACACCTCTGTATTGAGTGCAAGAATTTTTATATTGTTCCATGTGATAAAAACTCAATTATTACATAATAAGGAGGTGTATACATCTTTCTCTTACGAATACATCACTGCACAAATCTGAGTAGGTTGTGGGTCTTCTTTGGTACCTAGTTTTATTTCCCTGAGGTCATCACTGGTGGTAGATACACCCTCCTGAAATGATGGAGGGGAATCCATATGGTTTTCTTCTTCCGCATCTTCCTTATTTTCTTCTTCTTCATCATCTTCTTCTAATGGTGAAACAATTATCAAGATGAGGGCTTCAGAGTTATAAGAAGAGTCACAATTTTGGCATTAAGAGGATGAAGCGACTTCTTCTGTACCAACTAACAGCGGGGAATCTTCTAGAGAGGATGGAGTGAGGGAATAGAAAATGAATTCTTTCTCTTTTTCTTTAGTGGGTGATTCAACGATTATCTGGACCTTTTATAATGGATTGACGGAATTTCCATTCAATTATTCATTATTATCTTGGGCGTCGGTGGATTTTTCTTCACTGTTAGGCTCGGTGGCCATGGGTTAAATCTTGAGGACTAATGAATACACATCTAAAAAGGGACTCATGCGCTCAACATGATTGATGGTCAATATATATTACTCCCCAATATGTTTAAAGGGGTTGGTGTAAAAAAATTACTAACCATTTTTAGTGGTGAACCAATCAATACCATTGACTAGGGGTCACTTCCCATTATTCTAACAGAATCCTGCTTCAATACAGTGTGATTCACAATATTTGAATGGGGCATTTTTGGAATCTAATGTAAAATTCTATCCATTAATTAAATATTTGACGTACTGATGGTATGATGAGGGAATAAATATGTGATGATGTAACTAGGTCCTTTCTAGTATAACATTTAAGGTCATGTTTTTTCGAACCACCAAAAATTCTGATTCTGCTACGAGGTCTCCAACCAATGTTTTTATCTTGATTTGGACAAACGTATTTTGTTTATTTTTTTGTATCCCAATAATGTTGTGGTTATGGATGTCACATTATCATATTTTCAGCCCTAATGATGAAGTGTGCATTGTGGGATGATATTAACTCCATATCCATTATAAATAAAGTCTTTTCGAACATCAATACGAGTTATCATGTCAGACACGTATAAGAGTTTGATGTGTCCCTACATAATGGATTTTTCATGTTGATCAGTGAAGGAGATAACAATGTGAAATACTTTTATATTACTCTCTTTTTGATAGACTTCAATTACATTCATTTCATCTTTGAAATCCTAGGGTCTTAGAAAATCTATTATAAGTTCTTCCCTATGATCTTTTGATAAATTTAGGGAATCTAGGATTGATAGCTTGGCTGGTACTGAATGAAATTGTTTTATAATATCATACTTATACTCTAAATATCGATGCTTCTTGACTTGGGGATTCTCTTTCACAAGCTCTTTGGTGTGTTCAGCATTGGATAATGATGTGTCATCCGTCAGAAGAGAAGTTAATGGTAATTTTTTGCTTTGTGGGGTTAGCCGAGCAAATCTGTCTGTACACCATGGATGATTATACATTTTTCCTATTTTGATGTATATTGTAGTATTATTAGGCTAGAGTGGCTTCTAGTAAGGGTATAAGAATTTTCTTGCTTCTATTGGGTCTGTCGAAGGGCTCATCTATGATTTTCTTGAACATTGATGGTTTGAGACTAGGTGTAATAGGAAATTTAGTTTCTTCCATGACTACGTCTTCCCTGGTATCCTCAGATCCTATGGCCTATTTCTCTGGTTCCTCGATTGGGTTCAAGGAACTAAGATTCATATCCATACTCTTTATCTAAGAAGAGATAGATTAAGTTAATTATATTAATTGATCCAATGATTAGTTCCTCATCTCACAATGAGTCTCTCTGATCAACTAATTATGGTCAGTCCATTTGTTGGGGTGGTTCCCATTCTTTGTGATCTGATGGCCTAAAATTTAGAGGGTCAATGATGAATTTTTCCATGTTATGGGTTCATCTTATTGCACTGTATATCTTCCATTATCTTAAAATTTCTTCTTAGATAGTCAACTCTTAGAGGATTTTGTGGATGAGGATGTCAGATGCATTGACTTAGGATCTGTTGGGGGCATAGTAAGTTAATTCAACTATGTTTTGAGTATTCCATGAGCTCAGTTAACTATGTTCCAAGTCATCCAACTATTGAACATATGATCCTTTTTTTACCTTTTGTCCACACCTCTCCTTCATCCGGGTTAATGGTGGATGCATATGTCACTTGTGCTGGTAGTGGTCCCAGTTGAACTTGCCTAGATTATACCATTATTTGAAGGAGGTATTTAAATATGAAGCATTATTGGATGGTGTTTCCTATTATATAGTGAAATTCAAAATAATCATTCCATTCATCAAGACCTACTCCCTCAACTTTCTTTTGCATCTTGTAGACAGAGAAAGTTTCATTTCATTACATCTACAAAGTAGCCACAAATTTATTCATCTTGTAAAGAGTAAACTTTATTCTTCTATTTCTTGTATTGATTTCTCCTAGGTACCCTCTACTCATATTATTGAGGATTGGGTTTATGTTTACGTCTATCATTCCCTACACGATTCAGTGTAGGCCTAGGAACTGGAGTAGGTACAGGGGGTGGCTTAAGCATAACATAGACCACTTAAAATCTTCATACTCTTTTTACTGGAGATGGTGGGGATACTTGGGATTTGAGATTATTACTTTAAAATAATATTCTATTCTTTGTTCAATCAGATAAATACTGAAACCCACATGTATATTTTACAAATATGAGTGGTGTTCTTATCTCATCACAAAGGTTATCGATGCACCTAGAAATAATATCATCTTGGGGGAGTGGATGATTAAAAGAGTAGGTCAAACCATTCCATATAAAAATGAAATCTTAGAATCCCTCATTATCTCACTGTTTTTAGTTCATGAGGTCATTAATTTTTGTATTTGGAAATGTTGAGCTGAGTTGGAAAAGGAACTCTTATCGAAGATCCTACCAACCTACTGTCGACTGACCTGGAAAACCGGTATACCATACAAAGGCTAAACCTTGTAAATATAACATGAATCATATGATTTTCATTACATATAGTTTCTTTGGGTTTATAATCATGGGATCAAAATAAGATACATAATGCATAATATGTTGGTTTGGGTCACTTGACCCATTTAATATTAGGAACATGTTGTTTTCAAAATATGGTGGTGTAAGAGTGTTACTTACCCAGTTGGGGTAAGGATTCAATTTTATTTGTAACAGATCACTCCATCCTTCCATGTATTGTAATCAATCTTCCAATGACTCGATGGTATTAATGATCCCTTGATGCATGTCCTGTTGAATATGAGCATGGAAGGGTGTTGCAGGGGGGAAATTGGTCGTGTTAGCTCTGCTGTTATGGGAGGTGGATACTTGACTGGGGGAATCCTTTTTGGATTTTCATGATTCTATTCTAGTTGTTTTCTTAATGGTGGTGAATACTGATATCCTTCCAGGATTAGATTCAAGTAGAATGATGGTCCCAATGCTATCTTGGAAGAGAATTTTGATCTTTCTTTATTTGCTAGGATAAACCCTTGTGGTGGATTTACACCTTCTTAAAATGTACATTAAGGATCTAGGAGAGGAACCCGAGGATTATACTTCATAGGATGTATTCCTTGTAGAAGCTCAATGTTGATTCGCCTAAAATATTTTATTTCTTTCTCATGTCAAGAGAATGTCTCCTCAATCATCAAGTACTCATTCTCATTTGGATGAAGAGGTGGAATATACGTAACCTTGTTCTAATATTATGGTTGTTAGGGATTCATAAAGGATATAATGAGGGTTTGATCAAGGGAGTGAATAACATTATACATGACCTCTTGTTCTAGGTATGAACACCTCAGGGTTTGGTGTGGATCAGATTTTGAGAGGAACCACCTTCTCATTATTCCTCTAAATGTTCATTGTTTTCAATGTGGTCCATAGGATTGATTTTTTGTGACATTCACTAATGAATAATGCATTGTGAGTGTTGTACCGACTACCAAATGGTAGGAGGGATCCTTCATCCTTTATTGGATCTTCTCCTTCCATTATAGGGACCTCTTTGAGTTTCTTAGTGAAGGGAAACTCATAGGGAACCTTGACATGAACATTCCATACACCTCCCTTCCTATGGACATGAATTACTGGATGAAAAAAACGGAGAGAAATATCTGTTTTCTTCCTCCATAATAGAGATATGACTACTTTACTCTAGATAGGTGGTTGTGGTAAAAATTCCCCGAGCCCTTTGGAATGGGGTTCCCCTGTTCCCCTGTTTTGATGCCTCTTCCTGGATTCTCTAGTCTTGTGAAGGAATTTGGAGATATAAATACTCAAATCCTTGTGGGATTGGGTGGACCCCACACTACGGTCATTGCTACAATTATTATGTATTTCTTGATCTTGTGTATTCTTATTTGGGTGTGAACTAGATATGGTGTCGAGTATGGACATGAATTAAGTTTTTATGAGGACATGGGAAAATCTTACTAATTATATTCCCTTAGGCCATAATTCTACTAAATATTATTGGTTGCCTAGTTCATTAGTATTTTAATGACTCTCTCATGTTAGGCTTAATGATTTTGGGAGTTAATCAAGGCCAATTGTGGTCGAGTATACTGCCTTTCTCAGACATGGATTTCATTTGATCACCATCTTGGGACAATGACATTATAGGATTTCAATTATAGTTTTTTTTTTTTTTAATGGTAAATGGGGTGAAGTGAAAATCACCACACTCTCTCCATTATCAGATATGAACACCTGATTGGGCATTGCCAATAAGGCACCAAAACTTGTGTGTCAAATTGAGGAAGGTCTCACCTCTTTGAATGTGGAAATCATGCAAATGAGAGGGCTTCCATGTCTATTCGATAGCTAAACTCTCCCATTGTTTACATGGTTGGTATAACCATCATAGGCAAATATTTTTTCTTTTAGGTGGTGGAGGGTTACCCAGATATTGAGAATAATGTTATTTATACATTCCTATGAGAATTCCAATTTTATGTAAAACAGAGAAGTTTTTTTGGGACAAAACCTAACTGGTATTCCATCCTTGGATAATTGTATTCACACGAGTAACATATCCATCTTTTCTTCCTCGAGAGACTTATCTGATTTGTCTGCCTAATTTGGATTCTTCTTGATGATCTCATCATAAGTAGAAAAGATATAAGGGGTATCATTGATATTTGAATGTTATGGAGGTGGATTAAAAGATGAAAATAGCCCCAGGAAATCTCTTGGATGAGATAGGATATCACTTGTTGTTGATAAGGTGTCTGACATACATTACCCCATCCTTCTAACCGCCTCAGCATATGAGGGTTTTATTGTATTTTATTCGACAAGGGGAGGACCTTCCTACTGATATGGGAATTGACTACAGGGTGGACCTTCATAGTTCATAATACAATGGAGAGGACTGCCATCATATTTTGATGTCTAACCGTTCGGAGATTTTTTGTAGTGTATACTCTAGGGAGAACCATCAGGGTGAACACCAACATGGGGAGGTCCTTCTCGCTTAATCAAGACGTCACTATGAGGTGGTCCTTTGTAGTTGATGCTAGTATAGAGAGGGATACCACCACAAATTGGTATCCATTCACATGGATAATTTCCACAGTGTTCATCCTGACGAGGACATTCAGGGTGGACTGCAATAAGTAGATGACCTTTTTATTGCTTGATTTCATTTCAGGAGGAGGGCCTTTGTAGTGACTGCCATCATAGAGAGGACAACCATCATAGATTAATGTCCAACTACAGGGAGAATTTATACAGTGTATACCTTAGGTAGGACCATTATGGAATAAAAAAATAAGGGGAGGACCTTATTACTATTTGATCATCTAACAATGAGGAGGGATATCATGATACTAAGTAAGAGATATGATATCATGATTGACCATTTCATTCCCATGAAGTAATCCTCCATTGGTTATCTGAGAATGACCTTATGAGGTGATTGTAAAAACATTACAAGGAAGAACTTCACAACTGCTACTACCATTTACATAATTTGGTAATGGATTGAAAGAATACTAAGCCACTATTGATTCGTATTTTATGGAATCAAGTACTCTATCTTCCAACAGATCAGGTTCACAAATATTCACTTTATTTTCCAGTTTCCTTTGGCGTGATGTTCTTTAGGACACATTCAAGTGATTGGGGATACCTTCCACTGGTGGTGAAATTCATATATGTGTTCTTAATTGAGTGATTTCCATCTTGTTTCCAAGATATGATAATGAACATTATGAGTTCTGGTAGAGATATATGCCTTTTATGGAGTGTCTATAGTGGTGGACCAATGTACCAAAATTGGAATGGTTATTTATTTCCAATATGGTTTCCCATTTATAAAATAATATGATCGGAAAACCTCTTGGTCTGGACTAGGTATGTTGTTCTACTCTGGAGTGACCATCATACCTTGTGGATGAGTCACCCCACACGGGGAGATGGGTTTTTGGGATAAAATCCATTCTATTTTTGAATTCATGATTACATCATGGCATGCCTAGAGGATATAATCAAAAATTGATGTATGATCCACCATCATTACCAGGATGTGTTAAGAGACATATTTGGAGGGAATGGGGATTTATTCTCATTCCGATGTCAGAGAAGGAATATGTGTCTGTTGTGGTCCTCCAAATTCCACCAGTGGGTATTGCCAGTTCTCTAATGTCGAGGTAGAAGAATGAGTCTTCATGTGATTTATGGATGGGATACGCTAGTTGTTTTCTCATGTTTCCATTATATTTGGTGGATGAGATTCATATTTTTTAGTAGGGATTTGTGTCTGGTTTTTTTTCACTGTATCTAAATGATGGTATTGATATGAATATATAATAATTTGACTTTTCTTGTTTGTAGTTTCACCATATTTCACTAGTGGGATTGATATACGAGTGTAGTAATTTAAATATTCTAATATTTGGTTTGCACCATATTTTACAATTGGTCTTGATATGTAAAATAAAGAATCTAAATATACCTGTATCTGATTGCCACCATATTGGAATGGTCGGATTTTCATTCCTTGGTAGGGATATGTGTCAGCCTGTAGTTTTACACCTTATTTGGATGATGGGATTTTTCTGCATCAGCATTAATTTTCATATTAATGTAATTCTACACCCTATTTGAGTGGAATCCTTGGTGAGCGTTAATAGTATTTTGTGCTCGCTCATAACTTTCCACTATATTATAATGATGGTTTTTAGTAGAAGAAGAAAGATTATATTCCCACCCATAGATTGATGTGCTATTTTCACAGAGGATATCTTCCTCTAGAATCAAGGTGATGACCTATTCCTGATTATATGTTCATCACCCTTGTTGGGAATCATGGGGGACCTATTCCCATTTAACTTCAATAGGATCCCATAGTGCGATGTCCTCTTCAAAATGAGGATATTGGGCCACATGACGTTAGATGTAACATCATTTTGAAGGGTCCCCTGAGTGAGAACCCTGTGTAGTAGGGATGAAATAATTATGGATGAATTCTTCTATCTCCCTAAGATTGTAGAGGTACTCGTTGTTATGTTCCAGGGACATGCTCCCAAAACAATTAGATATCGCTTGTGAATTTTCCTCTTATGTGCTACGGATCGATGCTGAGTGGGTATCTGGGGGTATTTCATCGACTGGAGGTCCTATCTTATTACCTTCAGTGCTGGGAGAGCACTATTATAGTGGTACTCCCAGATCAGTTCATTTGTGACCCAACATCGCAAATGTCGGGTGGGTAACAGATTCCTATGCTTCTTGGAGAATTTAGCCAGTGCAGTGGTTGACATGAATGTCTGCCAAAACATCTAGGATTCCATTAGAATGAATGAATCTATGAAGGATTCCTGAAATATATATGAAAAGAATGGGAAATCTATAAAATTTGCATCAAATGACCACTGTATAATTGTTTATTCTCACATGTCCCTTTTCCCTTTTGGATGTGAAAGGGTCCGGAGGTGGGGTAACACTATCACCTTGGCTAAGGATTCATGTAAATTTCTTTATTTTTGTTTCATATGGAAATTTTTTTTATCAATGATAATAATTGTCCGATGGGGACTGATTAGTATATCCTTTTTATCTTTTGAAGGATGTGGTATAGTAAATCAATTTATGTTAGGGATACCATTCTATTTTTTATGACTGTGGTTTTATGTCTGAGTGGTTTTATTGAAAGGGGTTATCTAGTGTTCAATAACTGATGTCATGTATAAAATATCCAAATGGTATCCAATGGGTTTGTAAGTGGATCCATAGAAACCCAATGACTCCCACATCCATGATTCATGGGACTACTTTCCAAAGGTAGGTGTTTGTTGGATGATTTTTCCATTGATACTTAAGAACTCACATTGGTCATGAAGATTTTAAGTAGGGTCCATATCACCCTTTTCGGGGAACAATTTTCTATTATTGGACTCTCTTATATATTTATTATAGGTTCATATATTGGTGAATCATTGGTTTATTCTCAAGCATCTGTCTAAGGACTACCACTATAGCCGTAGTTGATCTTGATTATGCATGGGTTTAGAAACATCTGTATGTATCTACGGTTATTCATTGATGGAAGGGTCTATATGTATCAAAGTTTCCCCATAAATGTTACCATTTTATAGATATACCAGGGATTATTTAATCATTCACTAATACAATGTGGGTTTTAAGCCATATGTGATGGTGCTCTAGAGTTTATCATCATCAAAGGGGGATGTAATCTATTTCTATATTGGGATCAAACCCATAAGATGGGATTCCTATGTATCCTTGTGAGGGGACTCAGAACCCATGTAGTTTGGAATCACATTACATGACACATCTAATATTAAGGTCTTGTGATAAGGAGTCGACCATGATGTTTAACGCCATGTGAAAAGGACATCCAAGTGAATGGTTACCAAGAAAAGATCATGTGCGACTTATACCGAGAAAACCTAAGATACTCAGAAGAGATATTGTCTCCTGGGTGAATGTAACCCTACTGGGGATGTGGCCCAAAAATTTAGGTTGATTTGGGTGTTGGGATTGGACCTTAGGGAGGATTCCGATGTATACCAATTAGTGGGGAATCAAATCCATCATAGTTCAAATTAATTTGGGTATTACTCTTGGGGGGAAGCTCATTGAGGGATTATAATTGGGGATTATTCATGAGAGCTACCCATTTGAGGGTATTTGATTAGGGCTTACACCTTCTAGGAGGCCCACCTGCATTGAAATTAGGGATTAAATCTATGTAGAAGACCCATTTGAGTAAAGTTTATTAGGGATTACATCTATGGAGAAGGCCCATTTCATTGGGATTATATGAATGTCATGATCACCACAAACCTCTAAGCCCATCTGAGTCATTCTCGGTGTGAGAAACAATATAAGGTAGTGGATATAAAATCGCACATCCCATGTCATCTGGTGATAGATATTATTGGATCCCAATGGGAGGAAGATATATGGAATTGAATGTGCCCATTTACTATCTTTTTTTCATATCATGGGAATTCATATCTAGGAATCTATGTAAATATGTCCTGATCGAAGGCAACATGGAGTGTGGGTGACGCCTCCTATAATAAATGAAAGGGGCATACCTCAGTGGGAGTGCCCTAAATTATTTTACAAGTAAAATGTAAGAAGGGCCAACACGATACCTCATAGAAGGGAAAGTAAATTGGTTCCCCTTGATCCCTAGAATGGGGGGGTCTTGTCATTATACCATGGCCAAAAACCGTCATTACCATTGGAATTCCTCACTACTAGGGTATCCAACATGACTCCTCTCACCATGGGTTTGTAAACTGAAAAGCGAACACTGGTAGACATTATGATTTTACCATAGACATCTAGTGGATTTGATAGAGGCCTTGTTTTTAATGCAGTTAGACTAGTTAGTAGAGGGGAAAACATGGGTTTGATGACATGACAAAGGGGAATGATTGGATCCATAAAGTGGAACATCCTAGGGTATCTTATTACACATAACATGTTATTAAATAGGACAAAACTTCTTCTGTGTTGTGGGTTGCTACATTGGAAAGGGTTCATCTTCATACCATAGTGGTATGTAGACTTGGATTTTGTCTGTGTAGCACTTGGTATGCAGGAGAAGGTTCCATTTGTGTAGAGTGGTGCTGTGAAAACTCAAGTTGCACATGCGTAGTGATTTTCAACACATAATAGGGTTCCACCTGCTTATCAATTAATTATACCATGAGCCTAGTTGAAAAGAGGCCATTGGTTCTATTCCTCTTGGGTAATATTACCACAAAGGTTTTTTAGTTCATGGAATTCTAATTGTTTTTAGTATGTTTTCCTCCTTAATGTTATGCAGTGGGGATTACCTGTAGGGAATCGTTGAAGGAGTATGTCTCTTGAAAAGATATCACTCTCTCTGTTGATACTTTTAGCCAATCTTCTCCTGATCATTCAATTTTTGATCCCCCAAAAATTACATTCCAAAGATCTCCTTGGATTAAATTTATAGAGAAGAGGATAAGTTAATACCACTATATCCAGTCAGTTGCGATGAGGCTGTAATCCTTCTATTTCAGAATCCCATGAAAGAAACCTAGACAATAGGAAATTTAGTTAGTATGGGCACAAGGTAATCATTCATGAAGGCGATGATCATTGGTTTAGTCTTGTGAATGAACTTGTTTCTTTCATTAGAATCCATCATTTTTTCCTTTCCAGCAAACTGTTGCAGTTCACAAGGGATGTCAAGTGTATGGAAGACATTTATGCCTCCTTGCCATAGATGATTTACTTTGTCGAGAACCAGCACCACCGACTTTCACCCTTAAACTTTTTAGTTTGAGGGAATCTCTCAAAGCAGATATCCATGCATAGTGGCAGTTCATGAAGGTTTTATACTCCACATCCTGAATGTTTCCTTTTACATTTTTTCTCTATCAAACATCTTTGGATCAATTCTTCCTTCATGTTTTTTCCTTCCTTTTCCAAATTAATGAGATTATTCCAATTTCTATTGAAACTTTTTCAATACCCAATATAATTCCACTAATCCTAGAATGTGTGAAATAAATAAAATCATTAAATAAAAAAAATAAAAAAAATAAAAATGATATGGAATATTATTTAACATGGTTTGAACCCCCATATGGGTGATAGGTTTTTACTACCCCTAGTCAAAAAGTTCCAATGGTTTAACCCAAATCCAATGGTGGATGGGTTTTCATATTCATGAAACACCACATTTTATTTCTCTCAACGTCCATCAGTGGATTATAGGATTGATTACCCCCAATGAAAATAAAAATAGTCCCAAAACCAGAATATATAAATGAGAAAATTTGAGATCGAGAGGGGAGGGAAAATAATATGGGGTTTCTCCCTGTTTAACTCATATATATGAGTTGTGTACACTGGTGGTTAAGATAGTAGAATGGTATGTGACTTCCCTTCTATTTTAGGTTTATCAAATTATTCCACAGGGATTTCATGTTTTGTTTCATCATCCTCAAATGCACCAGTTTACAACTCGATTGGATCCACCATTTTCCCCTCAACACAATAAACTTATTCATCTTATTCACCAAGGATACATTGTTTAGGTGAATCTAAAAAATCATCATAAGGGAAACTTGTTTTCAATTAAAAATCTATAATATTTTAATATAAATAAGGATCATGGATTAAATATCCCTTTAAACATTCTGCTTCAAAGTCTTTTTCCTTAAGCAGGAAAGCTGGGAACTCATATTTTGAAGAGGGATGTATATCTTAAAGTATGGATTCAACCTCAAAATTTTCATCATGATATTTAGGTGGAATACTCATTTCATTATATTTATCTTTTAATTGTCTCAATTCCAACAATTTGACTCTAACATCTTCAACATCGGTGGCCATGGTTGCTATAAGATTGCTAGTCTTTTTGAGAACATTGAAATTATTTTCAAACCCCAATGAATTGAGTTCCAATTGTATCATAAAAGACACATTCCTACAATAAAATTAAATAATATTCCTTTTATATGATAAATAACTCAAATAATCCATGTCCTAAGGAAACAATTATATATAATGAAAATAATGTTTAATTTTTTTAAAAAAATTCTTTTTTTGGGTTTTGTATGAAAAAAAGTCAGTGTCTGCTCTTGGCCTCCCAAAAATTGGTGCCAAATTGAAACTATGGTTTTATTTGATTCACCCCATCTTATATTTTATTTAACAATGTATGCAATATAGTTTTCACACCAAGGTTCAATCTCTCAAGGAGGCCACTCACACACACTATTTTCCCATTATCACTATTTATAATCTAAATAATATAAAACTAAATTAAATAATCTAAACGGGGGAGGGGTTTTATATTTTTGAATTATAAATATATTATATATGTATATGAAAATATAAAACATAATAAAATTAAAAAACACAAATAATTCAACATAATAAAACCGTGTTCCTATAGTTACATGGTGATGTTATCATTGTAATTTAAAATATCTAACAATATTTTATTTAATGGAGAGAACAAACCCTTTTACTCTACACCATCTCATACAAAAGGTATTTTCCTACACCAAGACCTCTCCATGTAGGAGTAATCGCTTCCACATCTATACCCAATCCAAACTCTGTCATTTTAATGACTTAGATATAAATGGTAATGAAAATTATTAAATGAGGAGAAAGAAGAAAATAGTAGAGAAAGTGTGGAGACCGATCACCATAATAATTCTAACACCAAATAAATTATTATAATAAAATATGGTAAGAAATTAATAAAAAATAAACTCAAACACAACCAATTCCCCCCTCGAATAGCAGTGAGGGTTAGCACTCCACAAACAAGGAGATAAAAGAAGTAAGGTTGTAGAAACACAAAAAAATAAAAGAATATAAATGATGAGAATTAAAATAAATATACACTTAAATATATGTTAAAATTTTTAAAAGATAATATAGATAAAACTCCACCTTCCCCCTTTTAAATTGGTTATACATGTAATGGTAGGTGAGATGTGTATTTATAGTGAAATGTTGTTAAACATTTTCACTCAAGATCTAATCTCTCAATGAATGCACTTAGAAACCCCCATAAATAGAAGAATATGGATAGGGTGTATTATTTAACGTTCTTCCCCTTGGTCTCCATCTTTCACCATAAATATTTGATAATTATTGGACACTAGATGTAGGAGTTATGGATATTTTACTCTGTGAAGTTAGTTCTCTCTAGGTGACTCTTTGTATTCCAAAACTCTAACATCCCATACCATTATATCCTTCAAATAGGAATATTATAGTATTTATTCCATTAAAAAGGTATTTTATTGATTATGTATCTATCACCATGTCAATTTTTAGATTAATTGGATAGTTCCTCTCTGATATATGATCCCATCTTCAAAAGATTCTAGGTTTGTGCATGGTTTGGAGGCCCAAATTATGAGCTAGTTTTGGGAATCCAAAAGGAGGATTGATCTTCGACTCTAGATGGATAAAATATAGAACAAGATATTTGGAAGCATAAAAAATAAAATTTCACAATTTCAATATGTTTATAAAAAGTTATGATTGACATATAGAATAAAAAATATTAAAAATTTTAAAAAATACCTTTTTTAAATTAAGCTAAAAATACCATATAAAAGAAAAATTTAACAATTCACCATTAAATAAAACTATTGTGAGATTAATAACATTCAATTATAGTATACACGTTTTGAAAATATTATATTCATCATTAGGTTTGGAGTTTTATGTTGTAGTTTTTCTATGTTGATGTATTTTAGAGGGAAAATAATCCCCCAAATGTTTCATAATCCCTTAGAATTTATTTCCATCATTCAGTATCATGGTGATATCACCTAAGGTTAGTTTCACTTATAACTCATTACAAGAAAATAGATGATGAGAGATAAGTTTCAATGAGTACCTCATCATGGTCCACAACTATAATAAATGATTATTTATCACACATAAAACAAGCTAAATACAAGTAACATCTGCATGTTATAATGTATTGCATCATCTCTATGATAATTCCAATGTAGATTATGAAATAGTGGGGTGGATGATATCTCTTATAATCATAGTGTCAAAGATTATGTACTTAATCATAGAGAATCCCATTTAGTAACATTCAGTCTTGAGATCGATTCATCTCCTTACAAAGGAGTCTAATGTTGCGGCTTCCTTTGGACCAGCACCCCACATGGGTATATTAAATTCTTCTGTATAATTTTTTCCATCATATGATATTTTATGGGTAATTTATCCTTTTAATTAATTTATGTTTTTATCATATAAATATACATTATATTTTAAATTTTATAGTCAGTTTTCGATATTAATCTTATTTTAGAGATAATTATCTTCTTATTGGTGTTTTATCATGTTATACCTATGTTTCTTGCCTAGGTACTCATTCATATCTGAGTAAACTTCTTCTCTAAGTTACTATCATGGTATGAATGAAGATATAATAAAATATATGTGAAAAATGTTTTATCTTGGCACATCGACACATCATAGAGAGGGGATTTATTTTGGTTTTCCTTAGTGTCCCTCTTTGAACCCATAAGATTTTCATTAAGGAGGTCCATTAGCATGATGGAGTACATTATTAATTAATATGTTTTATTTATATCCATTTTATGATGGTTTTATATTTCATATAATTTAAAACATTGTTTTTTTATCTATTTGATTTCAAAATATATGCAATAATTATTTAATCTTCTGTGAAACCTTTTAGTGGTATTAAATATTATCATGAGTTTATATTTATAGTACTAGAAGAAATGTTGTGTTTTTATATTGAATAATATATCGTATTTCCCTCATATAATTTTTGGAATTGTAAAATTGTGTGTCTTTAATATCATGGAATATAATATGATATATTTAATTCCATAATATGATATAAAATTGTGTAATTACACAATTTATATTTTAAAACAGTACTATATCATAAATTTTGAAATCTATATAGTTTTTTTGAGAAAAAAGTATTGCATTGAAAATAAGATTCCACATTATATCATAAAATATTATGTGGGTAAATCCTTACCAATAAAATTTATCATATTCCATGATAGATTCATGTATTTTAGTGCACAATAGATATAAAATCTTGGGAATTAATTAAATCCTTTTTGACAGTACCATTATTTGTCGTAATGTACGATTGGTAGCATAAAATATATGTTCTTAACTATTTTATCCTATTTGATGGACTGTATCATTGACTATTACTGGATGATGAGAAATATATTTTTCATTACCTTGATTGATAAATCATGTTTATTATATATAAATTGTTTAAATAAAAATAATACATTTAATGTATATTTATTAGTTTATAAAAAATTATATATTAATTATTTATAAAGACTTTATAAATAAGTAATTAAATTTTTAAGAAACATTTAATCATAAATATTCCTGAATAGTATAATTTAATATTAAAATACATTTTTTAAAATCATATAACATTCCATACGATAAAAAAAAGTGTTATTTTTAAGGGGTAATTTATAAATATTTTATAAATTACAAATTGAAGCCTCACCTAATGTGATTATATTTAATTATGAAATTTTCAAAAATATTATTTTAATACCATAAGATTAAATGTGCATTATTTGGAAATTGTTAGAGCCAAATCAAAAGTGTTTTGCGAGGTTTCTATGATAAAAGGTTTTACTTATATTAACATGTGATGCTTAGATTATTTATAATGAATATATAAAATAACATTGACTTATCAAATGATTATATTTCATGAAATATCAGATATTAAAATAATTTTGTTTAATTGATAATAGGAAAAACATATAATTATATAAATTATATAATGACTTTAAATTATTAATTTTTGCATGTGAATAGTGTATTTATTAAATTTATAAATTTTTTATAATTAGAAATTTTTAGGAAATTTTCACCAATGATTATCTCATTTTAATCTTTGGTAAGTTCTCTATAATTTTATCGTTACTCCCTAAAATATTCTTATTTATAAATTATTTATAATATACACCCAAAAAAGTATTTTTAATGAAAATTAAAGAGAAGTACATGGAAAAAAGTGGAGACATAGAGAACTATATGGGTCTAAAAAAGTAGAGTCCAAGGGAATACCCTCTAATAACTTTCACACCCTCATGAGTAAAATATCCTAAGATAGATAAATGAATAAAACACAAATATTTGGTTTCCAGTGATGTGATAAATTTAGAAACATTATTTCCCTCCCACCATGAGTGAATAACATCTATGTAACCACTGATAAAACAACTACATTTATGTATGGAATACGTGATGGACCAATGCACTTACCCATACCAAAGAAAGGGGCTACGAATATTAGAGGAGTCTATTTCTATTGCTAGAAGATCTATATTTACTTGTCAACACATGTGAAGAACAGTGAGCAGTGCATTGGTCTTGACCTAAAGAGAGTCCTCGCTTACAAAGTGGACAGTGAATACAAGAATAATAAAATAATATGGGTCTTGGATCACTCCTCCACCCTTCATAGTACCCAAATTGAACGATCCATCTGTATTATGTTTGATTCATTTTTCATGAGGAATCTAGTTGACCCATCATCCTGGGATTCTAATGTGTTATATGATCTGAGTGTCTCTCCCATCCAAGGGTTGTCATATGTATGGGGCTTCCCAATAGTTGGGGAGAATCTAAGAAAGGTCATCTAGATATTTTTCTATTTTGAATAAAATGGTGGACTTCATGTGACGAAAACCCTCGTGACATGCATTATTCCTCACCTACGAAATTCCCCAATAGTTTGTAATAAGAATCAGAGACCAAGCATTCAATTATATACAAGATATTACTAGACCCTAGAGCTACAGTATTGTAATAATGGAATCTGGATAATCCTAGGTAGGTTGTCTTATAAATGTACTGAGGGAGTCCCACATAGTGAACATTTATCACTCTTTATGAAAAGGTGATTCAAGGTCTCTTCTCATGGGATAATACAGTATGGGATAATTGACACCATATGGATTCCTAGACATTTGAAATTATCATAT